>CAEFZP010002183.1:27500-121635 GCA_903064625.1 Mallotus villosus
CGTCTCTCTCCTTTCTCTCTATCTCTCTCCCTCCCTCCACCTGACCTGGTGTGCCCTGCGGCTGTCTGCTGGGGGAGATCTCACAGCCCAGCAGGCTCTGGTCCTTCTGCATGGCTGATCGCTCTGTGTAGAAACATGGCCTGGGGCACCCAGTCAGGGGAACTTAACACTGAGAGAGAGAACGGCTACACACACACACACACACACACACCAGTCAGGGGAACTTAACACTGAGAGAGAGAAGGCTAGAGCAAATAACGGATGAGTGGAGGGAGAGAGAGACGGAGAGACGGAGAGAGGGAGGGGGGAAGGGGAGGTTAGGCTGACATTATGAAAATGAGTCTTCTTATTTGCTAGCTTGGAAGCAAACCTCTTTAGATAGAGTCAGCGTTCAGCTCAGAAGCCTCTTCCTCCTCTCTGTCATGTGTCTTCTCCCAGCCTCCTTTCTCCCTCCACGCAGCCCCCAGCGTGAGGCCAGCCTCCATTCTCCCTCCACGCAGCCCCCAGCGTGAGGCCAGCCTCCCTTCTCCCTCCACGCAGCCCCCAGCGTGAGGCCAGCCTCCTTTCTCCCTCCACGCAGCCCCCCAGCATGAGGCCAGCCTCCCTTCTCCCTCCACGCAGCCCCCAGAATGAGGCCAGCCTCCCTTCTCCCTCCACGCAGCCCCCAGCGTGAGGCCAGCCTCCTTTCTCCCTCCACGCAGCCCCCCAGCATGAGGCCAGCCTCCCTTCTCCCTCCACGCAGCCCCCAGAATGAGGCCAGCCTCCCTTCTCCCCTCCACGCAGCCCCCAGCGTGAGGCCCAGCCTCCCTTCTCCCTCCACGCAGCCCCCAGAATGAGGCCAGCCTCCCTTCTCCCTCCACGCAGCCCCCAGCGTGAGTCCAGCCTCCCTTCTCCCTCCACGCAGCCCCCAGAATGAGGCCAGCCTCCCTTCTCCCTCCACGCAGCCCCCAGCGTGAGTCCAGCCTCCCTTCTCCCTCCACGCAGCCCCCCAGCGTGAGGCCAGCCTCCCTTCTCCCTCCACGCAGCCCCCAGCGTGAGGCCAGCCTCCCTTCTCACTCCACGCAGCCCCTAGCATGAAGCCTGGGAGCTTCTCTGGGTGTCTGTGGAGGAGACGAATGAAGTGGGCCGCTGGCCCTTTAAGAGCATCTGCTTCACAATCAGTGGCCATTTTATCCCGCTTGACAGGGTCCACCAACAGTTTCCTGTGAAAAGTACCGTGTTGCTCATATTGTTCAGAGACCGTCACATGTGGTCTTTACACAAACTTCACCACGTCTCCAGGTTAACCGTGGAGCCATGTTTCAAGAGCTTCCCCCTCCCCTCCCCCCTCCAGTACTCTGAGCCCCTCCCCCCCCTCCAGTACTCTGATCTCCAGTACTCTGATCCCCTCCAGTACTCTGATCTCCAGTACTCTGATCTCCAGTACTCTGATCCCTCCAGTACTCTGACTCCAGTACTCTGAGCTCCAGTACTCTGAGCTCCAGTACTCTGATCTCCAGTACTCTGAGCTCCAGTACTCTGATCTCCAGTACTCTGAGCCCCCCCCCCTCCAGTACTCTGATCTCCAGTACTCTGATCCCCCCCTCCAGTACTCTGAGCTCCAGTACTCTGATCTCCAGTACTCTGATCTCCAGTACTCTGATCATCTCCAGTACTCTGAGCCCCCCCCCCTCCAGTACTCTGAGCTCCAGTACTCTGAGCTCCAGTACTCTGATCTCCAGTACTCTGAGCTCCAGTACTCTGATCTCCAGTACTCTGAGCTCCAGTACTCAGAGCCCTCCAGTACTCTGATCTCCAGTACTCTGAGCTCCAGTACTCTGATCTCCAGTACTCTGATCTCCAGTACTCTGATCTCCAGTACTCTGATCCCCCCCCCCTCCAGTACTCTGACGCACTCCAGTTATGTTCATTATACATTACCTTCCTGGCCAGTCTCTATTTATGAACATGTTTTGTGGTAAATCATTTATAATTGGTCATTTTAAAAGTAGATCACAAGCCAAAAAAGTGTGGGCACCCCTGCTGTAGATTCTCCCTCCTTTCTGAGTTTCTGCTCCGTGTGTGTTCACACCTGTGGACAATACATGTGCTCATCTAAAGCAACCATAACCTCTGTCAGACTTCGACCTAAATATCTTACTTCCCCCAAAAATCACCCTTGAAAATACCCCTCTCTAATGTCCCTCTCTTAACCCTAATTTCCTCTTTACATAACCACTCCTCCTCCAGCCCTGCCTGTGCTGCCTGTGCTGCCTGTGCTGCCTGTGCTGTCGGCCAACAGCAGAGACTTGTTCAAACTAGTTTTACTTGTTTTTGGTCTGAACTCATTTCCTCTCTTCTGTTTGGGCTTAATGTATTCTCCATCTTGAACCCCCCCTTTCCCCATTCCACCCACACACACACACACACACACACACACACACATACACACATACACACACACACCACACACACACACATACACACACACACACACACACACACACATACACACACACACACACACACACACACACACAGCGTCCAAAAACACAATAAGTAAAGAGGGAAAGAAAGACGTGAAGTCTGATGTCAGATCAGACAGTTTGGCAGTTTGAAGCTGTAATTAACTTACGTACAGAACGAAGAAAAGGTTCATTCAAGCTTCCAAACACGCTGGTGACCAAACACACACTGGTGACCAAACACACACTGGTGACCAAACACACACTGGTGACCAAACACACACTGGTGACCAAACACACACTGGTGACCAAACACACACTGGTGACCAAACACACACTGGTGACCAAACACACACTGGTGACCAAACACACACTGGTGACCAAACACACACTGGTGACCAAACACACACTGGTGACCAAACACACACTGGTGACCAAAACACACACTGGTGACCAAACACACACTGGTGACCAAACACACACTGGTGACCAAACACACACTGGTGACCAAACACACACTGGTGACCAAACACACACTGGTGACCAAACACACACTGGTGACCAAACACACACTGGTGACCAAACACACACTGGTGACCAAACACACACTGGTGACCAAACACACACTGGTGACCAAACACACACTGGTGACCAAACACACACTGGTGACCAAACACACACTGGTGACCAAACACACACTGGTGACCAAACACACACTGGTGACCAAACACACACTGGTGACCAAACACACACTGGTGACCAAACACACACTGGTGACCAACCAGCTCCAGCTACATCTCTTCATCTTCGTCCTTCAAGTTTTCTTTTTGCTACCTGCTTCATATTTGTCTGTTTCTCCCCCACCCCCTCCACAAACACAACATGAAGCGTAGAGAGATTGGTCGTCTTCCCCTTAGGATGGGCCTCATGCATAATGTAGTGAATTAGAACTCCACAATGTTGCACTTATGTAACTCAGTTTCTTTCTAAATGGTGTAAGGCCAGTGTTTAGTGCAGCTGCTGTGTTGCTGGGTCGTGGTGTGTCAGGGGGGAGCTGGATGACAGCGGCGATGAGACGGGAGATAAAGAACTCCTATGAGGATGTGTCTCCTTCTATCTCAGAACCATCTAGAACGCACTGGTTCACTCTCAGCATGCTGGTGTGACATACATGTAGAGCTAAGAACGTGCACACTGGGGCTGTTGCACATCTGCACACACACACGCACACACACACACACACACACACACACACCACACACACACACACACACACACACACACACACACACACACAGAGGCAGCACTGTGTCAGAAGGGAAGCCTGCACTTAGAAAGATGAATGGCTTTTGGACTGCAGTACGACTGATCCCCTGCCCTCTCCTCCACTCAGGAGAGAGAGCGGGAGAGGGATGGGAGGGAGAGGGAGAGGGAAGGGGGGGAGGGGAGGGGGAGAAAGAGAGAGAGAGAGGGAGAAAGAGAAAGGGTAACCACATAGTATATAAAATACAAGCCATACAGTCCTCTTAGTTCAGTGTATGAGATTACTTGTTCTCAAATTGGCTAAAGTAGCTGAAAGATTTATATTAAAACCAATTAAATCACAGTAGATAAGGCATAAATAACCTTTTATGAGAAACTTGGTTTGAGGCACTGAGTTCCAACAGAAGAGTCATTTGAGGCTGTTGAGTAATCATTATATGTATGATAGTGACCCAACAATTTAGTGAAAGGTTGCTGTGACTCTCAGGTTGCTGTGACTCTCAGGTTGCCGTGACTCTCAGGTTGCTGTGACTCCCAGGTTGCTGTGACTCTCAGGTTGTCGTGACTCTCAGGTTGCTGTGACTCTCAGGTTGCTGTGACTCTCAGGTTGCTGTGACTCTGAGGTTGCTGTGACTCTCAGGTTGCTGTGACTCTCAGGTTGCTGTGACTCCCAGGTTGCTGTGACTCTCAGGTTGCTGTGACTCTCAGGGCTGCAGACATGTATGGTGCCAGAGGTAGTGTCCTTTGTTCCTGATAGTTTAAAGACCAGGCGTCTGTCTTCAGGAGAGACACCGTATTTGAGCCATGTTGTGTTTGCTTGATGTATGTTATAGTTAAACCCAGGGCCTGTCTGACTGCCTGCCAGCCTGTCTGACTGCCAGCCTGTCTGATTTCTAGCCTGTCGCCTGTCTGACTGCCAGCATGTCTGACTGCCAGCCTGTCTGACTGCCAGCCTGTCTCCCTGCAGGGTGTTTGAGTACCAGCCTGTCTGACTGCCAGCCTGTCTCCCTGCAGGGTGTTTGAGTACCAGCCTGTCTGACTGCCAGCCTGTCTGACTGCCAGCCTGTCTCCCTGCAGGGTACCAGCCTGTCTGACTGCCAGCCTGTCTGACTGCCAGCCTGTCTCCCTGCAGGGTACCAGCCTGTCTGACTGCCAGCCTGTCTCCCTGCAGGGTGTTTGAGTACCAGCCTGTCTGACTGCCAGCCTGTCTCCCTGCAGGGTGTTTGAGTACCAGCCTGTCTGACTGCCAGCCTGTCTCCCTGCAGGGTACCAGCCTGTCTGACTGCCAGCCTGTCTCCCTGCAGGGTGTTTGA
Source organism: Mallotus villosus (assembly GCA_903064625.1). Lineage (NCBI taxonomy): Eukaryota > Metazoa > Chordata > Actinopteri > Osmeriformes > Salangidae > Mallotus > Mallotus villosus. The sequence continues at coordinate 32,521 of CAEFZP010002183.1, forward strand.
GTACCAGCCTGTCTGACTGCCAGCCTGTCTCCCTGCAGGGTGTTTGAGTACCAGCCTGTCTGACTGCCAGCCTGTCTCCCTGCAGGGTGTTTGAGTACCAGCCTGTCTGACTGCCAGCCTGTCTCCCTGCAGGGTGTCTGACTGCCAGCCTGTCTGACTGCCAGCCTGTCTCCCTGCAGGGTGTTTGAGTACCAGAGAGTCCCAGCCCCCATGATGGTCCCGGTGAGGCCCAGCCCGGTGAAGCGTCCCCCGCGGCCCCCCCCTCCTCCTCAGCTCTGCATCGCTCCAGAGACCGGCCGCAGAGCAAGACCAGGACGGGCTCCTCCAGCAAGGCCAAGTGTGAGGACACACACCACACACACACCTCACACACCTCACACACACACACACACACACCTCCACACCTCCACACCTCCACACCTCACACACACACACACACACCCTCCACACCTCCACACCTCACACACCACACACACCACACACCACACACCTCCACACCTCCACACCTCACACACCACCTCACACACACCTCACACCCACACACACACACCCCTCCCACCTCCACACCTCACACACCCATACACCCACACCCCCTCCCACCCACACCTCCACCCGCCTCACCCACACCCCCTCACCCACACACCTCACACCACCTCCCACACCATCGCCCACACCCACCTCCACCACCCCCACACCCCTCACCCACCCACTCACACCACCCCTCCCCCCTCACACCCACCTCACACCCACACCACCTCACCCACCCACCCTCCACCCCTCACCTCACCCCCCCTCCCCCACCCCTCCCACCACCTCACCCACACCCCTCACACCCCACCCCACCTCCCACACCCCTCCCCCACCACGACCCTCCCCCCCTCCACCCCCACCCTCCCACCCCCTCACTCCCACACACACCTCACCCCTCCACATCCACCCCCCGCCCTCCCACCCCCCTCACACCCCCACCCCGCACCCCCCACCCACTCACACCCCTCACCCCACCTCACCTCTCCCCCCCCCTCCCACACCCCATCTCCCCCCCACCCCCACCCCCCTCCCCCACCACCCTCCCGCTCTCCCACCACCTCCCCCCCTCCCCTCCCCGCCCCACCTCCCCCCACTCCCCCACCCACCCCTCGCCTGGCCCCACACTCCCCACCCCCCACCACAGCGCCACACACCCACCACACACACAACCCCTCACTCACATCACAGCCTCACCCCACCCACACACCCACCCCACCTCCCCTCACACCCCCACCTCACCACCCACCCCACACCTCCCCACACCACCACACCACACTCCCCACTCCCACCACACCACACACCTCACACCCCACCCCTCACACCCCCCACACCCACCTAACCACCCCACACCCTCACCCACCACCACACACGACACCTCCACCACCCCCACACACCACCACACACACCCCCTCACACCACCTCACCACCTCACACACACACACACTGTGTGGTGTATCACAGTATGCCTGAGTGTTTGGAGCCTGTGTCAGGGCTTGTGTTCATGTGGAGCAGCTCCCGGCTCCAGAGACGCTCCAGATGGCCTCTTCATTATCAGGCTCTCCACCTCAGGCTTCGTCCTCTCTAACAGCTCAGCAGAGCCTATCAGGGGCTGCAATTATACCAAGTTAATAGTGCATAACAAATAAGAATTGTTTATACTAGTTTATTACAAGCCTTAATAGCTTTTACTGCCAGCCCATCAAAGGGAAATTAGATTGCCTTTGTAGCTGCAGAGGTCATCAGGAAAGCGTCTAACGGTAAAGATTTTCAGGGTCGTTCTCAGTGCTTGATGTAACGTACACCGTTAACTTAACAGGGAGAAAAGAAACAATGTGCCATTTACTGGAGAAGGAACATCCTTATATGGCAGCTAAACAGAATGCAGCTCTAAAACGTGTCTTGACTCACTGAAGAGGTGAGCTAGAGTAGATCCAGCAGGCTTCTGTTGTCCTGCCTCCTCTCCTGCCTCCTCTCCTCCCTCTCTCCTGCCTCCTCTCCTCCCTCTCTCCTGCCTCCTCTCCTCTCCTCTCTCCTGCCTCCTCTCCTCCCTCTCTCCTGCCTCCTCTCCTCCCTCTCTCCTGCCTCCTCTCCTCCCTCTCTCCTGCCTCCTCTCCTCCCTCTCTCCTGCCTCCTCTCTCTCCCTCCTCTCCTCCCTCTCTCCTGCCTCCTCTCCTCCCTCTCTCCTGCCTCCTCTCCTGCCTCCTCTCCTGCCTCTCTCTCCTCTTCCTGCCTCCTCTCCTCCCTCTCTCCTGCCTCCTCTCCTCCCTCTCTCCTGCCTCCTCTCCTCCCTCTCTCCTGCCTCCTCTCCTCCCCTCTCTCCTGCCTCCTCTCCTCCCTCTCTCTTGCCTCCTCTCCTCCCTCTCTCCTTCCTCCTCTCCTCCCTCTCTCCTGCCTCCTCTCCTCCCTCTCTCCTGCCTCCTCTCCTCCCTCTCTCCTGCCTCCTCTCCTCCCTCTTTCCTGCAGTTGTAGGCTGAGCAGATTGAGCTAGCAATTGTAGGCTGAGCAGATTGTAGGCTGAGCATTGTAGCTGAGCAGATTGTAGGCTGAGCAGATTGTAGGCTGAGCAGATTGTAGGCTGAGCAGGTTGTAGGCTGAACAGGTTAGGAAGGTCCTGCTGACCTGTGCTTCCTGTCTGACTTCCTCCTGTTTCTTGTCTGTTTCCTGTCTGACTTCCTCCTGTTTCCTGTCTGACTTCCTGTCTGGGTCCAGTGAAGATGGCGGAGCTGCTGGCGATAAAGAGGGACTTGACCCAGATCAAGGTGCAGATCGACGGGCTGCTGGACAGCGTGGACAAGATGGACAAGCAGAGGAAGGACCACTCAGGTAGCGAGGGATGGTGATTGGCTCTGAGATATTAGCTTTTCATTGGTTGCTTATTAGGATTCTCCCCATGTCTCCTTGGATCTGTGGATAATGTTGTTTCTACCACACACACACACACACACACAGACACACACACACACACACACACACACACACAGACACACACACACACACACACACACACAGACACACACACACACACAAAGACACACACACACACACACACACACACACAGACACACAGACACACAAAGAGACACACACACAGACACACACACACACACACACACAGACACACAGACGCATACACACACAGACACACACACACACACACACACACAGACACACACAGACACACACACACAGACACACACACACACACACAGACGCATACAGACACTGGCTCTTGGCCGATAACAACTGCATGTGATGGCAAAAACTGCTGTTCATTGATGCAAGGAGAGAAAATCTGTTTTCCCCCAGATTATTGTTGAGAGAATGTTAGACCTGTTAGTGATTATATCTGCTATCAGCTAGGACATCTTGCCTCAGTGATAAGAGAAAAAGTTGCAGCCTATTGGGTGATGTTAACAAAGTCAGTGCAGTCAAATGGGGAATGTTGCTTACTTTGTTAAAAACAGGGTATTCAGTACTACATGGACGAGGATTTGCTGCATTGTAAGCTTGTTCACAGTCTGCGTATGTGTGTGTGTGTGTCTGGTACTGTGTGTGTGTGTGTTTGGTACTGGGTGGTGTGTGTGTGTGTATCTGGTACTGCGTGTGTGGTTTGGTACTGTGTGTGTGTCTGGTACTGTGTGTGTGTTTGGTACTGGGTGTGTGTTGGTACTGTGTGGTGTGTGTGGGTGGTACTGTGTGTGTGTGGGTTGGTATGTGTGTGTGTGTGTGTGTGTGTGTGGTATTGTGTGTGTGTGTTTGGTACTGTGTGTGTGTGGTACTGTGTGTGTGTGTTTGGTACTGTGTGTGTCTGGTATTGTGTGTGTGTGTGGGTGGTACTGTGTGTGTGTTTGGTACTGTGTGTGTGTTTGGTACTGTGTGTGTGTGTGGGTGGTACTGTGTGTGTGTTTGGTACTGTGTGTGTGTGTTTGGTACTGTGTGTGTGTTTGGTACTGTGTGTGTGTGTGTTTGGTACTGTGTGTGTGTGTGTGTGTGTGTGTGGTATTGTGTGTGTGTGTTTGGTACTGTGTGTGTGTGGTATTGTGTGTGTGTCCTCCAGACTCCCCTCCGACCAGAGAGGGCAGTATGTCAGATTCTCCGTACCGTGGTTCAGTCAGCAGCCTGGAGGACTCTCCCCCCCCCCTCCCCCTCCGCCTCCACAGACAGAGAGAGAGAGAGAGCCCGGAGCCTGGAGAGGCCAGCGATGACGACCACCTCCACCACCACAGGGTAGGCGTCTGTGTGCCTCTACTGCCACCTGCTGGACCCTCCAACCACTGCAGCCCTTCACTGCCTCAGCCGTGGTTAACAACGCACTTACATCATGTAAAATGTATGCAATCGACTCACACTTAACGCGCAAATCCCCGTCCATTATTATTCCATCTGAACAAACAGTGACAGAGTGAGAACTGATTATCCAGCGTTGTTCCTTGGCTGGGTTCGGAGGGCTTGGACCCCCTTCCCCCCCTCCCCGCTCACAGGGAGAGAGTAACAACCTCTAATTACCCCGCGGGGTGCCCCTACCTGCCTGACACCATAAACGCCTCCGCCAGCGTAACCTCTGTTCATTATGGGATGTCACGGTGTGTGGGCTGAGGTGGCTTTGTTCCAGCAGTTCTATTGTTTCTCTGGTAACAGCGAGGGAAGGAGGAGGAGGGGGGGTGGAGACAATGCATGAGGACTGTTAGCAGAGAAGACATGGTGCAGACCTCGATCTGTCTCTCCCTCTCTCTGTGTAACACAAGGTGCAGACCTCGATCTGTCTCTCCCTCTCTCTGTGTAACACAAGGTGCAGACCTCGATCTGTCTCTCCCTCTCTCTGTGTAACACAAGGTGCAGACCTCGATCTGTCTCTCCCTCTCTCTGTGTAACACAAGGTGCAGACCTCGATCTGTCTCTCCCTCTCTCTGTGTAACACAAGGTGCAGACCTCGATCTGTCTCTCCCTCTCTCTGTGTAACACAAGGTGCAGACCTCGATCTGTCTCTCCATCTCTCTGTGTAACACAAGGTGCAGACCTCGATCTGTCTCTCCCTCTCTCTGTGTAACACAAGGTGCAGACCTCGATCTGTCTCTCCCTCTCTCTGTGTAACACAAGGTGCAGACCTCGATCTGTCTCTCCCTCTCTCTGTGTAACACAAGGTGCAGACCTCGATCTGTCTCTCCCTCTCTCTGTGTAACACAAGGTGCAGACCTCGATCTGTCTCTCCCTCTCTCTGTGTAACACAAGGTGCAGACCTCGATCTGTCTCTCCCTCTCTCTGTGTAACACAAGGTGCAGACCTCGATCTGTCTCTCCCTCTCTCTGTGTAACACAAGGTGCAGACCTCGATATGTGCAGACCTCGATATGTGCAGACCTCTGAGAGAGAGAGAGAGAGAGGAGAGAGAGAGAGGAGAGAGAGAGAGAGAGAGTAAATAATCATGGTATTGTTTATGTCCCTTTCACTCTCTCCGTTTCTAGAGAGAGAGAAAGGAAGATTTCAAGGGATTCAGTAAACCTTCTGTGGGCTCTGATCTAAACAGTCTAGTGTTGTGCAGAGACAGTCCCATGCCATGTGTGACTGTCAACTCCCTGTAAGAGATCACTGCAGTTGCCACAGATGGACGTGTGATTACATTTACGTTGTTGATGGAAATATCCTGATTGTGTAGAGACTTCATTTCCCATCAGGGCGTGTTTGATTTTTCTTCTCAATTTGTTTTCACAGATAAATAATCATCACTCAGACCTGGAGGGAGATATGTGAGGAGCGCCTATCAGGTACATCACAGTACTGCAGTAACAGTTCATAAGACTATCAGGTACATCACAGTACCATAGTAACAGTTCACAAGACTATCAGGTACATCACAGTACCATAGTAACAGTTCACAAGACTATCAGGTACAGCACAGTACCATAGTAACAGTTCACAAGACTATCAGGTACAGCACAGTACCATAGTAACAGTTCACAAGACTATCAGGTACATCACAGTACCATAGTAACAGTTCACAAGACTATCAGGTACAGCACAGTACCATAGTAACAGTTCACAAGACTATCAGGTACAGCACAGTACTGTAGTAACAAGTCACAAGACTATCAGGTACAGCACAGTACCATAGTAACAGTTCACAAGACTATCAGGTACAGCACAGTACCATAGTAACAGTTCACAAGACTATCAGGTACAGCACAGTACTGCAGTAACAAGTCACAAGACTATCAGGTACAGCACAGTACTGCAGTAACAAGTCATAAGACTATCAGGTACAGCACAGTACCATAGTAACAGTTCACAAGACTATCAGGTACAGCACAGTACTGTAGTAACAGTTCACAAGACTATCAGGTACAGTACAGTACTGTAGTAACAGTTCACAAGACTATCAGGTACAGCACAGTACTGCAGTAACAAGTCACAAGACTATCAGGTACAGCACAGTACTGCAGTAACAAGTCACAAGACTATCAGGTACAGCACAGTACTGCAGTAACAAGTCACAAGACTATCAGGTACAGCACAGTACTGCAGTAACAAGTCACAAGACTATCAGGTACAGCACAGTACCATAGTAACAGTTCACAAGACTATCAGGTACAGCACAGTACCATAGTAACAGTTCACAAGACTATCAGGTACAGCACAGTACTGTAGTAACAGTTCACAAGACTATCAGGTACAGCACAGTACTGCAGTAACAAGTCACAAGACTATCAGGTACAGCACAGTACCATAGTAACAGTTCACAAGACTATCAGGTACAGCACAGTACCATAGTAACAGTTCACAAGACTATCAGGTACAGCACAGTACTGTAGTAACAGTTCACAAGACTATCAGGTACAGCACAGTACTGTAGTAACAGTTCATAAGACGCTATACAGTAAACACATTCTATACATGACAACTCTACACCCAGCTGTACACACACCTGCTGTATATCTGATTTCGTGTTTGTTTTGGTTGCCAACAGTCCTGGAGAATAATATTAATTTGTTCATTTCATATTTATTCATTTCCAACCGACTCACCAGACTCACCAAAAACAGAGAGCGGCAAACAGAGGTGGCATTACTCGATCGTAGACAACGTGCTGAAGGATCTTTTCTCTTCCTCAACGAGAGACAGCTGCTCTCTCTCCAGCGAAGCGTACTGTACATAGCTTCTTTGCTAAATATTTTCACAGTTACTGTGGAAATGTAAAATACAATTTACATTACAAAGGGAAAACTGATACTATAACTTCACAGACAGACAGACACACTCTGTACATGATTTTAATATTTATTGTTTCATCATAATAGTTGTAGAGACTCATTATGTTGTTTGGCACGAAATGTAAAAAAGCATTTGTGTAATGTTTGTCAAGTCACCATAAAACAGGAGGGCTCCATCCACTGATACAGAGACTAGACAGAAACTAGACAGAGACTAGACAGAGACTAGACAGAAACTAGACAGAGATTAGACAGAAACTAGACAGAAACTAGACAGAGACTAGACAGAGACTAGACAGAGACTAGACAGAGACAGAGACTAGACAGAGACTAGACAGAAACTAGACAGAAACTAGACAGAAACTAGACAGAGACTAGACAGAGACAGAGACTAGACAGAGACTAGACAGAGACTAGACAGAGACAGAGACTAGACAGAGACTAGACAGAAACTAGACAGAGACAGAGACTAGACAGAGACTAGACAGAGACAGAGACTAGACAGAGACAGAGACTAGACAGAGACTAGACAGAAACTAGACAGAGACAGAGACTAGACAGAGATTAGACAGAGACTAGACAGAGACTAGACAGAGACTAGACAGAGACAGAGACTAGACAGAGACTAGACAGAAACTAGACAGAAACTAGACAGAGACTAGACAGAGACAGAGACTAGACAGAAACTAGACAGAGACTAGACAGAGACAGAGACTAGACAGAGACTAGACAGAAACTAGACAGAAACTAGACAGAGACTAGACAGAGACTAGACAGAGACTAGACAGAGACTACACAGAGATTAGACAGAGACTAGACAGAGACTAGACAGAGACTAGACAGATACTAGACAGAGACTAGACAGAGACTAGACAGAGACTAGACAGAGACTAGACAGAGACTAGACAGAGACTACACAGAGACTAGACAGAGACTAGACAGAGACTAGACAAAGACTAGACAGATACTAGACAGAGACTAGACAGAGACTACACAGAGACTAGACAGAGACTAGACAGAGATTAGACAGAGACTAGACAGAGATTAGACAGAGACTAGACAGAGATTAGACAGAGACTAGACAGAGACTAGACAGAGATAGACAGAGACTAGACAGAGATTAGACAGAGACTAGACAGAGATTAGACAGAGACTAGACAGAGACTAGACAGAGACTAGACAGAGACTAGACAGAGACTAGACAGAGTCGTATCCATCACACAATATCCTCAAGAGTCCTCTTGCAGTAAATACATGGACGTTCCTATTGTACCCTTGCATTGTGCCTGTAAAGTTCACAGTGATCAGGCCTGTCTGTGTGAAACAGCTGACTGTGTTATCACCAACTCCATCACCAGCAGGCCGGTTGCCGTGGCGCCGGTTGCCGTGTCGCCTGCTGTGTTTGGCACCATCAGATGCTGTTGAGTTGGAGCCCCTGCCAGCCACCCTGGGACGTGGGGGAGCGTTTACGGCTTTGGTGATTTATTGTGTTTACTTGACTGGGGAAATTAATTATGATTATGGCAGTTGGCTTTGTAAAGTGAAGCCCTCCTGGTCCCTGTCGCCTCCATGTCGTATGAGATGGGTGTTTATTCTTACATGTCAACTAATCATATCTTGTCCATTGTTGACAGAGAAGACTAATATTCCTGTTAATTATTATTAGTCTGTAGGCGTCACCTCACAACCACGTCACAAAAATATGAATATTATTTGTAAATAGAATTGATATCAACGTACTGTGGTATATTCCAAAGCTGAAATTGGTAGTTAAAAAATAAAATATGTGTGCTTCCTGTCTTTATACTGTCAACAAGAGAATCAGTGAAATCCAACAATAATAGTTTCAATGAAAAAGAATATGATTGGTTATTCACTTAACAGTCAATTCCATTGATATTTAATATTTCTTCAAGTCAAACCGTCTCTTCCTGATTGCTACATGTTTTAATATGTTCATTTGCTCGCAGACACCTTTTCTGATTGTTATTTTGTGTTTTTGTGTTTGTATTTAATGCTGAATGTAATCTATAACATTGTGACTGTATTAAAGGTATTTTTCATAAAACAAACAAGTGTTTTCATCTCTTATAAATCATAGGTCACGATAACATTAATCGGTGATGGTGACTGACAGTATAACGGAATTCCTGTACCGGGGGGGGTGTTGACAATTACCAACTGAGAAATGTTGTAAACTTATTTAGACTGCAGAATCCTTATTGACAGCTGTGCCAAAAGGGAGCTGTCTGACCTTCAGAAGGCTTATCGGTGGATTGGCTGTATCTGCTTCTGGATAAAGTTGGTCATCTGTGATGAACACTGTAGCAGTAAGCGCTAACTTTGATTACTGTGTACCGCTGGGAAGCGGTTTTTGAGACGGCTCGACCTTTGACCCATGAAGGTTTGTTTAAGGGACCTGAGTGATTTGCTTTCACTATGTCGAAGCTCTCCGTCACTCCACCTTCTCTGTCGGACCAGTTGAATGGTAAGCCAAGATTTCAGAAGAGATAAAATATTAGGGTAAAAAGCCCTTAACTTTTACATGTTTAAAAGTTCACGGATATATTTTTTGTCAACAATCATGCCGTAGGTTGTGAAAATAGAGGTTCGATTTTGGGGGGGGTTTAATGTTTCGTTACAGATGATTTTGAGTATAGTTTGCATTCATTAATGACCAAATTAAAAAAGTTAATTCAACCTCTCCAACCGACCTTTAAGGTGTGTAAATGAAACGTTACATTTAAATTGTTAGGCTATGTAGGCCTAAATGAGAACGATGACACTACACTGGTATTTTTTCTCCACAGTGACCATGTCTGTACAGGACAGTAGCCTCTGACCACTCACGTGTTGAACACAGGAGACGGGTTACCTGCCGTCAGAATGCCCCTCAGTCTGCATCGACTGGACTCAAGGCTCATTTGGAACCTCATCACAGTGGGGTAAAATAGCCTCATTCTACATTTAAATGTGTGCATATTGGAAAGCCTAGTACGATACTGAGAGTTAATTGGGACCGCGATTTATTTTAAAATGCCAGCCTATGATTATGCCTGTGACTATGGTTAGGAATGGGAGCACAGAGCACATTATTCCACATTCAGTGAAAATATTGTTTAATGAGGCAATAGCTGTCATAGTCGTCACAGCTCATTTGGACCAACGGTAACAAGTTCAACTGTTTCAGAACAACGGATGAAGATGGTCGCTGTCCTGGACTCATCAGCAGCGATGATCTCACTCCAGGCATGTACAAGTTGCGCTTCGAGACAGCCCAGTACTGGCAAACGCTAGACCAAACCTCCTTCTACCCCTATGTTGAGGTAAGTTATGTTACCGAATGAAACTGAGACGGACTGAGGATTACTTGGTATCAGTGTGAAAGTATTTAATAGATTGAACGTGCGTTTTTGTTTCATAGATCATTTTCACCATAAACAATCCCAACCAAATATTTCACCTACCCCTGCTTCTGAGTCGCTTCTCCTACAGCACCTACAGGGGCAGTTGAACCCTGCTACCTAACCAACATTTCAACCACTCTTTTATGCAACGAGATTGACAATATTGGTCCAACAACAACTGTTAATATCGTGGGAGAAATTATTATGACTATAATAATATAGGATTATCATTATTAATATTTATATTATGTGGACAGTCATGATTAATGCATTGTTTCATAGAGGTTGCATGTTCAGAAGACGTAATACGTAGTACGTAATTGCTCTTAGCGAATCACAGGGCAAGCTCGTGTTTTCGATGTAAGGCCCCCTATCGTTATCATAATTGTGCCTGTGCTCGTGAATAAATAAATAAAACTATTGATATGTCTTATACGTCTCATTTTAAAATAAATATACTACATATACATACAACACGATATTCACTAACACACTCAAATACGTTCCCAACGATTTCATGGAATAAAGGTTTGATTGAAATCCCTTTTCTATCAGGCAATCCTTTAGGCGGCTATGAGGGTCTTCTCTGGTCATTGACATTACTGTGACTGGTGCTGTTACAACACTGTTAATCAGCGAGTCGGAGGGTTTTTGGATTATAAAGTATTTATTATAAAGTTCGGCAGGTGGCGACGAGAGAATGGCTCTTATGATGGGGCTTCTCTCGGCAGCTGCTATGCCTCTGCGGGTCGCATCGAGAGTTTGGGGACGTTATTCAATGGTGACAGCAAGGAATCTGTCTGTGCCCAGTTCATACAGGGTAAGTTGTTGTGTGTTATGAGAGCAAAATAGCTCCGTTTGCTTAGTCAACGTGCCGGCTAGTATGCCGTAACCCTAAACATTTAGTAAAGCATACACCTTAGCTACCTAACGAACGGAGATCCTAACTAGCTAGCCTATCTGTTTTGTAAACGCTGTTGGATCCTACTGTACTGCGAAACGTGCCTGCCCTTTAAAACCTGCCATGCAGGTCAACTGAGTGGCTAACGCCGTTAGCTGGAATTCTACAGGCTGCAGTCTGAAGGCGAATGTTAGCAAGCTGAGTTAAACTGAGCTATTATGTTATGATCGCCTACGTTTTTCAAATGTGTTCCTTTGCTATCCACTTTTCTTCTAGTATATCGCACTTACGCCAAATAAGTCATCTCATGGTCTATATTCATCCCAGAGCATACTGTATACCAGCGAGCCACCAAAACAAGGTAAGAAGCTAGCTCGCTGAGTAACAATAACAGCCTTTTCGTTCAATGTCAAGCATCCGCAAGATTTTAGGTATCAGTATTATTTATTGCTGATAAAATATGTATAGAAACGAATGCTTCGAGGGTCAGTTTGCGACATCATCATCAATCATGTGTGCTTGGCTCCGCATTATACGGTTAGTCCCACCCTTATCCTTTAATTAATCTTTGCAGAAGGCAAGGGGAAGGAATCGGGAAGTGGAGGTGGAGGTGGAGGCGGAGGCGGAGGTGGAGGTCGCGGAAAGAGAGGAGGGAAGGACTGGTGGAGCCGCATGCAGAAGGTATGAGGGTAGCAGCATCGTTCTGTAAGAAGTGTACCTCCCCCTATCCAAAATGTAAACAACAAAGTACAACCAATGTTTTTGGAACACATAGGTCTAGTACTTGTAAGTAACTGCTCATTACTTGTGTTCTCTACCACGTAACTATGCTTTTCTGTGGAGCTGATAGTGTAGAAGGCTTTCCATAACCTGTTTGTACCCCATCGTAGGGTGACGTTCCCTGGGATGAGAAAGACTTCCGGTACCTGGCTGTGGCGGCGGCCGGCCTGTCCTCTACTCTCCTGTACTATTACTTCAGAGACACGGGCAAAGAGATCACCTGGAAGGACTTTGTGCATCACTACCTGGGGAGAGGCATGGTGAGTTCAGAAGGACTTTGTGCATCACTACCTGGGGAGAGGCATGGTGAGTTCAGGGGTACTTTGTGCATCACTACCTGGGTAGAGGCATGGTGAGTTCAGGGGACTCAACATCCTCAATGTTGTGTATTGTTTCTCTCTTTCTTTCTCACAACTTCCTGGTCTGTTGTTGTCTTTGTGCAGGTGGACCGCCTGGAGGTTGTCAACAAGCAGTACGTCCGAGTCATCCTGGTACCGGGAGCTGACGCTGCAGATGGGGTGAGTAGAGCTCAGCTTCTGATAGTGGACGGGGTTCATGAAGACATTCAGATCGTCTAGCTCCGCCCCGGTAGCTCACCAGATGAGTGTGGGCTCAGGACTTACCACAGTGGCCTGGGTGCTGAGTCCACCATGGCTCTGTGATGCATCTTAGTCTCTCTCTCGATCCTCTCCCTCCTTCTCTTCGTACCTTTCCTATCACACTTAAAAACTGTCCAATAAAGCAAACATATCTTTAAAAACGGTTTAGTATTGAAATCTGAAGTGACATGTGGCGTTCCCTCCACGTGCCCCAGAGCTACGTGTGGTTCAACATCGGCAGTGTGGACGCGTTGGAGAGGAACCTGGAGGTAGCTCACCAAGAGCTGGGGCTCGAACCTTCACACAGGGCAGCTGTGGTGTACAGCACCGAGAGCGACGGGTGGGTCACACACACACACACACACACACACACACACCACACACACACACACACACACACCACACACCACACACACACACACACACACACACACACAATGCTAACAATACTTTACAATCTAATACATTTACCACTAATTCATTACTACTTTTAATATGGGTAAATTATATTCACAGATACACAAAGGCAATCCTAAAATTACTTAATATAGTACATTTACTACAAATGAATTACTACAATTAATCTACTGTCCCTCTAACAGGTCGTTCTTGATGAGCATGATCCCGACCTTGCTGCTGATTGGTTTTCTGCTGTTCACCCTGCGCCGTGGACCAATGGCAGGAGGTAGTGGAGGTGGAAGGGGCGGGCCGTTCAGCATGAGCGAATCAACAGCTAAGATGATGAAGGACAACATCGACGTGAAGTTCAAGGACGTGGCCGGGTGTGAGGAGGCCAAGCTGGAGATCCTCGAGTTCGTCAACTTCCTGAAGAACCCTCAGCAGTACCAGGACCTGGGAGCCAAGATCCCCAAGGTAACCAGGGGGAGGGAGAGGTACCCAGGGGGAGGGAGAGGTACCCCAGGGGGAGGGAGAGGTACCCAGGGGGAGGAGAGGTACCCAGGGGGGAGGGGAGAGGTACCCAGGGGGGTGGGGAGAGGTACCCAGGGGGGTGGGAGAGGTACCCAGGGGGGTGGGAGAGGTACCCAGGGGGAGAGAGAGGTACCCAGGGGGGGGGAGAGGTACCCAGGGGGGGGAGAGGTACCCAGGGGGAGAGAGAGGTACCCAGGGGGGGGAGAGGTACCCAGGGGGGTGGGAGAGGTACCCAGGGGGGGAGAGGTACCCAGGGGGAGAGAGAGGTACCCAGGGGTAGAGAGAGGTACCCAGGGGGGAGGGAGAGGTACCCAGGGGAGGGAGAGGTACCCAGGGGGGTGGGAGAGGTACCCAGGGGGGTGGGAGAGGTACCCAGGGGGGTGGGAGAGGTACCCAGGGGGGTGGGAGAGGTACCCAGGGGGTGGGAGAGGTACCCAGGGGGGTGGGAGAGGTACCCAGGGGGGGTGGGAGAGGTACCCAGGGGGGGGAGAGGTACCCAGGGGGGTGGGAGAGCCAAGGTACCCAGGTTACATAACTTTCAAATACATTTATCGTTCGCTCCAAAACATATTTGAATGATTGACGAACTGTTTATTTTTCACATGCTCATTATGTGCGTCACTTGCACACACTGTGCTGTTGCAGTGTATTTCCTTCTCTGTGGTTGTTTTGTGTCTGCCTCCTCATGGTCTAAATGGGTAAAGCAGCTGCTAGCTAACTGTGGTGTAGTTACCTTGTGGATGGTCCATGAGTAACCCTGACCCCCCGGGTGTCCCCCAGGGCGCTGTGCTGTCGGGCCCTCCAGGCACGGGGAAGACCCTCCTGGCCAAGGCCACCGCGGGAGAGGCCAACGTGCCCTTCATCACGGTCAACGGCTCCGAGTTCCTGGAGATGTTTGTGGGCGTGGGGCCAGCCAGGGTCAGTACACAGCCACAGCTAGCACCACACATCCTCCTCCTCAGCTAACATAGCACCCAGGGCTGTAGGCTAGCACCACACATCCTCCTCAGCTAACATAGCACCCAGGGCTGTAGGCTAGCACCACACATCCTCCTCAGCTAACATAGCACCCAGGGCTGTAGGCTAGCACCACACATCCTCCTCAGCTAACATAGCACCCAGGGCTGTAGGCTAGCACCACACATCCTCCTCAGCTAACATAGCACCCAGGGCTGTAGGCTAGCACCACACATCCTCCTCCTCAGCTAACATAGCACCCAGGGCTGTAGGCTAGCACCACACATCCTCCTCCTCAGCTAACATAGCACCCAGGGCTGTAGGCTAGCACCACACATCCTCCTCCTCAGCTAACATAGCACCCAGGGCTGTAGGCTAGCACCACACATCCTCCTCCTCAGCTAACATAGCACCCAGGGCTGTAGGCTAGCACCACACATCCTCCTCCTCAGCTAACATAGCACCCAGGGCTGTAGGCTAGCACCACACATCCTCCTCAGCTAACATAGCACCCAGGGCCGTAGGCTAGCACCACACATCCTCCTCAGCTAACATAGCACCCAGGGCTGTAGGCTGGTTTTTGAATGTGGGTGGGACAGCTTCTTTTGGGAATGCGGCCATTAAATATCATCAGGACATGACGATAAGTGTGTGTGTGCAGGTGAGGGACATGTTTGCCATGGCGAGGAAGAACGCTCCCTGCATCCTGTTCATCGATGAGATCGACGCGGTGGGCCGGAAGAGGGGCGGGGGGAACTTCGGAGGACAGAGCGAGCAGGAGAACACCCTGAACCAGCTGCTGGTGGAGATGGACGGTGAGCAGAGCCACACACACACATACACACACACACACACACACCCACACACACAGCCACACACACACACACACACCCTGAACCAGCTGCTGGTGGAGATGGACGGTGAGCAGAGCCACACACACACACGCACACGCACACGCACACGCACACGCACACGCACACGCACACGCACACACACACGCACACACACCCTGAACCAGCTGCTGGTGGAGATGGACGGTGAGCAGAGCCACACACACACATACACACACACACACCCTGAACCAGCTGCTGGTGGAGATGGACGGTGAGCAGAGCCACACACACGCATACACACACACACACACCCCACACCCACACCCACACCCACACCCACACACACACCTTCTAGCACTGAGACTGGCCTTCTGCCTCACACAGGCAGTGCTAAGTGTCATCCTGTGCTCTTCCCTAGGGTTCAACACTGCCACGAATGTGGTGGTCCTGGCTGGTACCAACAGACCGGACATCCTAGACCCTGCACTGTTGAGACCTGGAAGGTTCGACAGACAGATCTACATCGGTAGGACCATGAGCTGAAACATACCATCCTTCTGCATGAAGTCTAACTGGCGAGTCAGTGTGTGTGTGTGTGTGTGTGTGTGTGTAATCCACGTTTAATCATTCCTCCTCCAGGCCCACCTGACATCAAGGGCAGGGCGTCTATTTTTAAAGTACATTTACGGCCAATCAAGCTGGACCTCAGTATAGACAGAGACGGACTGGCCCGGAAAATGGCTGCTGCCACACCAGGCTTCACAGGTAAGATCCGTCTCCTCTGTGTTGGAGGTATCACAGCCATGTTATGGCCCCTCAGTGTTCCTCATGTCATGTTATGTCCCCTCAGTGTTCCTCATGTCATGTTATGGCCCCTCAGTGTTCCTCATGTCATGTTATGGCCCCTCAGTGTTCCTCATGTCATGTTATGGCCCCTCAGTGTTCCTCATGTCATGTTATGTCCTCTCAGTGTTCCTCATGTCATGTTATGTCCTCTCAGTGTTCCTCATGTCATGTTATGTCCCCTCAGTGTTCCTCATGTCATGTTATGGCCCCTCAGTGTTCCTCATGTCATGGCCCCTCAGTGTTTGTCATGTCATGTTATGTCCCCTCAGTGTTCCTCATGTCATGTTATGGGCCCTCAGTGTTCCTCATGTCATGTTATGGCCCCTCAGTGTTCCTCATGTCATGTTATGGCCCCTCAGCGTTCCTCATGTCATGTTATGGCCCCTCAGCGTTCCTCATGTCATGTTATGGCCCCTCAGTGTTCCTCATGTCATGTTATGGCCCCTCAGTGTTCCTCATGTCATGTTATGGCCCCTCAGTGTTCCTCATGTCATGTTATGGCCCCTCAGTGTTCCTCATGTCATGTTATGGCCCCTCAGTGTTCCTCATGTTATGTCCCCTCAGTGTTCCTCATGTCATGTTATGGCCCCTCAGTGTTCCTCATGTCATGTTATGTCCCCTCAGTGTTCCTCATGTCATGTTATGGCTCCTCCGTGTTCCTCATGTCATGTTATGTCCCCTCAGTGTTCCTCATGTCATGTTATGGCCCCTCAGTGTTCCTCATGTCATGTTATGGCTCCTCAGTGTTCCTCATGTCATGTTATGGCCCCTCAGTGTTCGTCATGTTATGGCCCCTCAGTGTTCCTCATGTCATGTTATGGCTCCTCAGTGTTCCTCATGTCATGTTATGGCCCCTCAGTGTTCCTCATGTCATGTTATGGCCCTTCAGTGTTCCTCATGTCATGTTATGGCCCCTCAGTGTTCCTCATGTCATGTTATGGCCCCTCAGTGTTCCTCATGTCATGTTATGGCTCCTCAGTGTTCCTCATGTCATGTTATGTCCTCTCAGTGTTCCTCATGTCATGTTATGTCCTCTCAGTGTTCCTCATGTCATGTTATGTCCTCTCAGTGTTCCTCATGTCATGTTATGTCCCCTCAGTGTTCCTCTTGTCATGTTATGGCCCCTCAGTGTTCCTCATGTCATGTTATGGCCCCTTAGGAGCGGACATTGCTAACGTGTGTAACGAGGCTGCGCTGATCGCTGCCAGGTACCCTCAGCCCCTCAGTGACTGGGAAACACTTTGAACAGGCTATAGACAGAGTGATCGGAGGTGAGGACAATGTCACTGGACACCTTTTGGATCTGTGCAGATACAGGAAAGCGTTATTATAAGTTAGCAACCCTCTGTTTCCTCCATCACTCTCTCTCCCCCTCACTCTATCCCTCCTTCTCTCTCTCTCTCCCCCCCTCACTCCCTCACTCTCTATCTCCTTCACATCCTCTCACTCCCTCTTCCCCTCGCTCCCTCACTCTCTCCCTCTCCTACCACACCAGGTCTTGAGAAGAAGACCCAGGTGCTGCAGCCTACAGAGAAGAAGACGGTGGCGTATCATGAAGCGGGCCACGCCATCGTGGGCTGGTTCCTGCAGCACGCAGACCCCCTCCTGAAGGTGAGACGGCCACACGCTGAGAGCTGCTGTCCAGACAACACTGGAGCTCTAACTGAGCTGCTGTCCAGACGACACTGGAGCTCTAACTGAGCTGCTGTCCAGACAACACTTTAGTGATCCTATGGTTACTGTTATTGTTAGATCTGAGACAGTAAGAGGTCAGTAGATGCAGCATCAGTCCTGCTGACCCGTGGATGCAGTTAGCCAGCAGGGTGTCGCTAACCCTGACCCGTGGATGCAGTTAGCCAGCAGGGTGTCGCTAACCCTGACCCGTGGATGCAGTTAGCCAGCAGGGTGTCGCTAACCCTGACCCGTGGATGCAGTTAGCCAGCAGGGTGTCGCTAACCCTGACCCGTGGATGCAGTTAGCCAGCAGGGTGTCGCTAACCCTGACCCGTGGATGCAGTTAGCCAGCAGGGTGTCGCTAACCCTGACCCGTGGATGCAGTTAGCCAGCAGTGTGTCGCTAACCCTGACCCGTGGATGCAGTTAGCCAGCAGTGTGTCGCTAACCCTGACCCGTGTATGCAGTTAGCCAGCAGTGTGTCGCTAACCCTGACCCGTGGATGCAGTTAGCCAGCAGTGTGTCGCTAACCCTGACCCATGGATGCAGTTAGCCAGCAGTGTGTCGCTAACCCTGACCCGTGGATGCAGTTAGCCAGCAGTGTGTCGCTAACTCTGACCCGTGGATGCAGTTAGCCAGCAGTGTGTGACGCCGTCTTCTCACAGGACTCAAGGCTTTCTTTGTGCTTGTGGGCGTTAGGGTCATGGGGTTCTTCAGAGCTAAATTTAATATAGGGGTTAATTCAGTTTAGCCTGGGATGAATCTGATCTTGACCCAAAAGCAGCTGAAACAAGAAAATGTTTATGAATCTTCTAACCTGACTGCAGATGAATGAACCTATAAAGCAGTAGAGCTGTCCCTGACCCCCCCCGTGTCTCAGGTATCCATCATCCCCAGGGGGAAGGGGCTGGGCTACGCACAGTACCTGCCCAAGGAGCAGTACCTGTACACCAAGGAGCAGCTGTTTGACAGGATGTGCATGATGCTGGGGGGGCCGCGTGGCCGAGCAGGTGTTCTTCGAGAAGATCACCACCGGAGCTCAGGACGACCTGAAGAAGGTGACGCAGTCCGCATACGCACAGGTACGCTGCATCACACCGCATACGCACAGGTACGCATCACACCGCATACGCACAGGTACGCATCACACCGCATACGCACAGGTACGCATCACACCGCATACGCACAGGTACGCATCACACCGCATACACACAGGTACGCTGCATCACACCGCATACGCACAGGTACGCATCACACCGCATACGCACAGGTACGCATCACACCGCATACGCACAGGTACGCATCACACCGCATACGCACAGGTACGCATCACACCGCATACGCACAGGTACGCATCACACCGCATACGCACAGGTACGCATCACACCGCATACGCACAGGTACGCATCACACCGCATACGCACAGGTACGCATCACACCGCATACGCACAGGTACGCTGCATCACACCGCATACGCACAGGTACGCATCACACCGCATACGCACAGGTACGCTGCATCACACCGCATACGCACAGGTACGCATCACACTGCATACGCACAGGTACGCATCACACCGCATACGCACAGATACGCATCACACACCGCATACGCACAGGTATGCTGCATCACACCGCATACGCACAGGTATGCTGCATCACACCGCATACGCACAGGTACGCATCACACCGCATACGCACAGGTACGCATCACACCGCATACGCACAGGTACGCATCACACCGCATACGCACAGGTACGCATCACACCGCATACGCACAGGTACGCATCACACCGCATACGCACAGGTACGCTGCATCACACCGCATACGCACAGGTACGCTGCATCACACCGCATACGCACAGGTACGCATCACACCGCATACGCACAGGTACGCATCACACCGCATACGCACAGGTACGCATCACACCGCATACGCACAGGTACGCATCACACCGCATACGCACAGGTACGCATCACACCGCATACGCACAGGTACGCATCACACCGCATACGCACAGGTACGCATCACACCGCATACGCACAGGTACGCATCACACCGCATACGCACTGGTACGCATCACACCGCATACGCACAGGTACGCACCACACCGCATACGCACAGGTACGCATCACACCGCATACGCACAGGTACGCATCACACCGCATACGCACAGGTACCCATCACACCGCATACGCACAGGTACGCATCACACCGCATACGCACAGGTACGCATCACACCGCATACGCACAGGTACGCATCACACCGCATACGCACAGGTACGCATCACACCGCATACGCACAGGTACGCATCACACCGCATACGCACAGGTACGCATCACACCGCATACGCACAGGTACGCATCACACCGCATACGCACAGGTACGCATCACACCGCATACGCACAGGTACGCATCACACCGCATACGCACAGGTACGCATCACACCGCATACGCACAGGTACGCATCACACCGCATACGCACAGGTACGCATCACACCGCATACGCACAGGTACGCATCACACCGCATACGCACAGGTACGCATCACACACCGCATACGCACAGGTACGCATCACACCGCATACGCACAGGTACGCATCACCCGCATACGCACAGGTACGCATCACACCGCTGAAGCTCAACCAGCCCTCTTTCCTCTCTCCCTCTCCCCTCACACTCTCTCTCCCTCTCCCCTCACACTCTCTCCCTCTCCCCTCACACTCTCTCCCTCTCCCCTCAACCTCTCTCCCCTCTCCCCTCACACTCTCTCTCTCTCCCTCTCCCCTCACACTCTCTCTCTCCCTCTCCCCTCACACTCTCTCTCTCCCTCTCCCCTCACACTCCCTCCCTCTCCCCTCACACTCTCTCTCCCTCTCCCCTCACACTCTCTCTCTCCCTCTCCCCTCACACTCTCTCCCTCTCCCCTCACACTCTCTCCCTCTCCCCTCACACTCTCTCTCTCCCCTCTCCCCTCACACCTCTCCTCTCCTCCCTCCTCCCCCTCACACTCTCTCTCTCCCTCTCCCCTCACACCTCTCTCTCTCTCCCTCTCCCCTCACACTCTCTCTCTCCCCTCTCCCCTCACACTCTCTCTCTCTCCCTCTCCCCCTCACCCTCTCTCTCTCCCTCTCCCCTCACCCTCTCTCCCTCTCCCCTCACACCTCTCTCCCTCTCCCCTCACACTCTCTCTCTCTCCTCTAAGGTCTGTTTTAATTGAGGTCTGTTCTTAATGTAATTATTATAATAATATACTTAGAAATTCCCTTTCCATATTGTAAATCCCTTGTCTAAATGTTGTGTTGTGTGTGTTCAGATCGTGCAGTTTGGGATGAGTGACAAGGTGGGCCAGGTGTCGTTCGACCTCCCGCGGCAGGGAGAGATGGTGATGGAGAAGCCGTACAGCGAGGCCACAGCGGAGCTCATCGACCAGGAGGTCAGAGACCTGGTGGACCGGGCCTACCAGAGGACCCTGGAGCTCGTCCTGGACAAGAAGGACATGGTGGACATGGTGAGACAGGGAACACACACACACACACACCCACCCACCCACACACAAACACACACACACACACCCTCACACACACCCACACACACCACACACACCCTCACACACGCACACACACGCACACACACACACGCACACCTTTTATTAATACGATTATACTTCACGCCCACTTCCTCAGTTACCCATCTTCATAACTCTGTTCTATAGATAGATATTCTTTCAAAAAAGAAATTGAGAACAGAGAATACAAGCCTCGTGAACTTGTTCTAGAACACAGGATACAAACCTCATGAACTTGTTCTAGAACACAGGACACACGTGTGTCTGGTCTCCTCTCCGCCCTCAGGTGGGGAAGCGTCTGCTGGAAAGGGAGGTGCTGGACAAGGCTGACATGCTGGAGCTGCTGGGCCCGAGGCCCTTCGAGGAGAAGTCCACCTACGAGGACTTTGTGGAGGGGACAGGCAGCTTCGAGGAGGACACCAGCCTGCCTGAGGGCCTGAAGAACTGGAACCAGGAGCAGGGGGACAGCGCTGAGGAGACAGCTCCAGAGAAGGAGAAGCAGGCAGTGTAGTACAGAGAGTCTCCCAGTCTGGGCCAAGGCATATTGTCTTGCCTCTGGCAGTATTATCACTATGGCAGACTTGCAAAGCGATGAGTGTCTTTCAACGCCTTATATTTCGCCATACCTGGGGAGGGGCAGGGGCAGGCCTGGCTGTGTCAGGAGTATATCAAAGGCAAATGTGGACACATCTGTGCACACGTTGTAATCGAGAGATGTGTTCTTTTAGCAGTTTATTTTATTTAGATTTGCCCGTACATGTATGAGACAATGTAAATCTAATGTATTTGCACTGTAAAAAACATTGTTTTTTTTTATAGATTCACATATTTATTTCAGTAAAAGGAATTTACTGCCTGTCCAACTGCTCAGTGGTGCAGCGGTGCACCTCCACACCTCCACACCTCCACACCTCCACACAGGTAGACTGTCAGCGGTGCACACAGGTAGAAAGACTTGAAGCACTAGATGATAGTGTTGGTATTTTAGATGATCACCTGCAGGAGAGAACAAGGTACTGCACGTCAGCATGGTGAAGTCCTGCTCTACAGCTGAACAGAACTCTGTAACTGTTATAAATGTATCAATACTGAAATAAATGACGTTACTTAAGCATATGAAGGCCAAAGCTATGACGACATCTTGATAGATTTGTTCCGGTTCACAAGGCTACATGGAGGGAATCGTCTCTTCTCTGGGAGCGGAACGTGAATGTTTAGTGTTTGCCATCGTCCTCTGCTGTGTTTGTGATTTTCAAATACATTTACCTTCTGCTACCTCTTCTGACAGCTCTCTTATTTCTCATCCCAAGAAGGGGAATTCATTTGCAGCTTGTCAAATCAAAATGTATTTGTATAGCCCTTTTTACACACAAGCATGTCACAGAGAGCTTGTCAAGTCCATACACACTCTACTCACCTGTCAACACACACACAACATATACACAACATACACACACAACATACACACAGCATCACACAACATACACACACACACACAACACACACACTCCCAGGGAGGGACAGTCGGTCATACACAGACCAACAAGGTCAAGACATGAGAACAGAATAAAACCTTTGCTATCAAAGCAAAGAGTTCAAAAGGATGTAGCGGTCATTTAAAATAACTACTGTCTGTGTCATGTCCTCGCAGCGAAAGAAATGAAGGAATGTAGCGGTTCTCTTAGAGGGCACATTGAAACGCTGACTGAGGGCTTTACAGTGAAGTCACCGGACAGTGTCCTGTAGCAGACAGTCAGGGTCATCTGTCTTGCCCCCCCCACCACCCTCACACTGAAGATACTATTTAACAACAATGTGTTTGTAGAGTGTTTGCTTAAATGTAAATGTTATGCCAGGTAAGCTTGGCTCTCTCCAGTCACGTGTGCAGTGCTTCCTGTTTCAGAGAAAGGTTATCTAGTCAAACTAAGGCTATACACAAATGTATTTGTTCAAGAAATGTAATGCAACACAACCTTTTCATGAATCCATGATTCTAAACCTGGCACATACACATGAATTGCCTACATGTTATTTTTGAAATGCAAAATTTATTACACAGAGCATGTTAACGGAAATAAATGAAAAAATCCTGTTGATATGCTGTCACCCTATTGGTAATTAGAGT
This sequence comes from Mallotus villosus, assembly GCA_903064625.1. Taxonomy (NCBI): domain Eukaryota; kingdom Metazoa; phylum Chordata; class Actinopteri; order Osmeriformes; family Salangidae; genus Mallotus; species Mallotus villosus. Next base: position 56,371 of record CAEFZP010002183.1, read on the forward strand.
GGAGGTTCTGTGTAGTCTTTAGGCCAATCAGGGAGGTGTGTGAGGACTGGAGGGGGTGGTGGAGTAGGAAACCATGCTGCAGGTAAGTTCTGGGGTTGAGGGATGTGGTCTGGAACATCTCAGGTGGTCTGGAGACTCTCTGCTGGAGAATACCCAGGGGAAGGGGAGGGAGGGAGAGGGGGAGAGGGGGGCAGGGGTGGAAAGTCTGAAAAAAAGTTTGGGACTGAAGGATGGGATGGATGTGAATGTTTTTATGGGGTGAAGGGTGGGATTGGTTTGATGGGTCTTGCGTGTTTGTAGGGATGAATGGTTGAGGGATAAATAGATAGATAGATACAGAGAGAGGAATAGATTGATGATGTTGTAATGTACTGTATGTTTGAAGGATAATGGTTGTAGGGGAAGATTGATGAATTGATAAGAGAGTAGAGAGAGATAAAGAGAGAGAGGGAGAGCGAGAGATTAGATTGATGTATGTTGTAATGTATGTTTTAAGGATAATGGTTGTAGGGGTGGATAGACAGACAGAAAAATAAGATTGATGAGTTGATAGAGTAGAGAGAGAGAGAGAGAGAGAGATGGAAACAGTTCCGGGTGGATGGGGGGAGGGGTAAGTAGGTATTGGGTAATCTCCTCGTTTAGGTGTTGAAAAGAGAGAGGACACATCTTCTTCCCTAGAACCATAATCCTGCATGTCTATCTGGACCCGTTCCCTCTCACGATCTCCCATATCGTTTCCAGACGTCATCTCAACATCTCCCTCCTCAAACATCTGCCCAAAGTCATGCAGGAACACCCTCTCCTCCTGGTTGTTGTGGCTGTGCTTCCACACGTGCTCTGGGAGGGTGCTGGAGCAGGGCAGGAGGTACGAGTACTCATCGGTGGGGTCTAACACCGAGAGAGAGGAGGTCCCCTCCTCCATGTCCATGGCTCTCCTCTTGGGGGGAACAGACGGCTGCTCCTCACTGACCTGGAGCCTCCGCGAGGTCTGGGGCCTCCGAGAGGTCTGGGGCCTTCTCGAGGTCGGGGGCCTCGGTGGGGGCTGGGGCTTCAGCGGAGTCTCGGGCCTCGGCGGAGTCTCGGGCCTTACCGGGGTCTGGGGCCTTCTCGAGGTCGGGGGCCTCGGCGGTGGCTGGGGCCTCAGCGAGGTCATGGGCCTCTGCCGGGGGGCCTTACTCTCGCCGTCTCTGTCAGGCGGGTGGGGAAGGATCGGCGGGAAGAGACACGGCTTCTCCTTTCCTCTGACGTCCTGGGAGCCCTCTGAAGCCTCCTCAGCGAGCGCTTTCAGACGGCGGGCCTTCTGGGACGGCCGCTTCTTTGGTTTGGTGCTGGTGGGTGGAGCCACAACCAGGTCGATGGCAGAGTTGGACAGTTTGGACCGGCGAGCTGACTTCTGTGTCCTGTCTACGGCGTTGTCAATGGGTGGACCAATCAGAAGGTGGCTAGCACGCTGCCCCACCAGACTGGTAGGAAGAGAGGGCAGAAGTCGGGCCACCTTTCTTTGATCTGTAGAGAAATCAAACTTGTGGTTAGCGTGTCAGCCGGCGGCTTCTAGTCTAGCTCCAGCAGGTGTAGTGGGTGCCAGAAGGTTAAAGAATGTATCGAGGGTTAGTAACTTACTTTGTAGGACGATACGTGTCGATGGGGACAGGGCAGGCTTCCATCAGGGCTTCCATCTGGGAGTCCAGCGTTGCGGAGCGTGAGACGGCCGGTGCCCTGCTGTGAGAGGAGCTCGGAGTCGGGAGGGCCGTCTCAGAGTCAGACGCGGCGAGGAGATGTCTGGACGGGCGCTTGCTGCGAGCGGACGGCTGCTTTGGGGGGACAGCCGGTGTCTCTGGCCGAGCAGGGGGACACAGCTGAGGGAACGGCTGCCTCTGCTCTGGGAGAACCTGCCTCACTCCAGTTTTGGGCCTAAACTCATGTTTGGAGTCTGGCTGGACGCTTGAAGCTTTGTTAGAAGTCAAACCAACCATAGAACTAGACTTGGAAGTGCAACTCGGAGGCCGAGGAACTTTCAGTTTGGCGTCTTTCTTACCGGGCTGACTCTTACTCACCGCCTCCTGCTCCCCCAGAGAAGGCAGGAGAGTCTTTGCTGCTGGAGCGTCGGCCACAGTGTCTTCTGGTACGGACACCAAACCAGAGCTGGTCTTACCAGGTGTGTTCCTGGCGTGCTTGGACTGTTTCCCGGGCTCAGTCTCCCTTCTTTTCTTGGATGTGGGTAATGGGGGAAAGCGAGACGCCCCTGGAAGGGAGGTCCCGTCTTCTTCCTTTCTTTTACTCATTTACTGCAAAGGAAGAGGAAGAAAAACACTCTCCAAACAAACATCAGGACACTTGATAGAACTGATTAGAAAAACGTGATTTTACTAATCAGTTTCCTAATGTAGCTAATTAAAGTCTCATTTAGTACTCACCTCGGTCGTTTTTGGGGTCATCCTACATACTAATATGACACCCTCCGAATTATTTTACACCTGCCCTTCAAGCGAACACGCTGAAGGATGGATGAACGATAATTGATTTATCGTTATCGGTATCTGAAATCACAGAACACAACATTTGGCTGATTAATAATTAGTCTCTGAGAAAGATACCATTTTCCTAAACTCTCGAAAACCAAGATGAACAACTTTGACTTTGAATGTTATCACATTCCATTCGACGCAAAATTCCCAGGTACCGTCAACGTCAACATATATAAAACCATTTAACACAACAGTAGATTGTGAGTTAGTTTTAGGCTATAACTTTCTTGGCAGATTCATCCCAGACCGCACATATGTGTTACCCAAGGAATGTCCTGCTACTTGTGCAGTGAAATGATCCGATTTCCAAGGCCTGGTGTCTCCAAATGTAACACACAGGAACGATGGCTCAAACGTATGTGACCTGACCTAAATGATTTGCACATGGATTGATATGCTCGCGGCTACATTGTGACGTCACGTAATGTGGTAGGCTACTCGTGGATGTGTTGCGTCACGAATGGTTTCATTGGTTTCATACCAATGGTCACATCAATGCAACACTATGGAAAACAAATATGTCACAAATCCCGGGTTAGATCGATTTTTGTTCCATCTCCTACTGCCAAGAGGAAAAAGCTCCAGAAATGTCCGTTGCTATGCAACTTTTCTGTAGCCTATAACCTCGCGTCCAGTTATCAGCTGCAAGAGTTCACAATCACAGCTACAATAAACTGGGTGACACTTCCAAGCAGCTAGAGCTAGTTTACCAAAAATACACGACAAGCAGACCAACACATTAAACTGACATTTGTCATATTTACAAAGACGAATTTGAGTAAATACGTAGCCTAATAATAATAGTGAGTGCCTCCGAATCTAGGCCTATGGATTGAGACCTTTATGGTTATTACATCGCAAGTGTCGGTTTGAGTCCGTTTAGGAAATTCAGACTGTCCCTTACACAAACACATATGAAACACAAACACACATGAAAACACACATATGAAAACACACATATGAAACACACACTGAAAACACACATATGAAACACACATTGACACACATATAAACGTTCACACACATGATCCCATACTACGAAAACTCACATCGAACATGTGAAATGCTCGCATGTAGACGCATATGAAACGCATTCACATGTGAAATGTTCACACGCATTTATACTATTAAAAACTTACATAGCTACAGATAGGCCTACATATTAAATGCTGGCACAGACGCATGTGAAACACACGCGAAGATTGTTTGCTATAACTTTTTGTCAGATTCATCATGACCTCTCCATATTTGTTACTTACCCACGGAATCTTTTGCTAGTGCTGTGAAGTGTCTCTGCTTTCCACGACGTGGCGTCTCCACGTGTATACACAGGAATATGCACAACCCGTATGACCTAAATGATTTGCACATGGATATGTATATGCTCGGCTACATTAAGACGTCATGTCTTATGGTACTCATGGCTGTGTGACGTCACAATGTCGAGGGCGAAGATTTTTTGCTGTCGCTTCCTCAAGACACAGTAATAATAATAATAATAATTCATTTTATTCGTAACGCGCTCTTCATTCATAAGAATCTCAGAGTGCCAACATATTAGAAACTAACTATAATAATACAATAAAATAAAATACATTTTAACATAAGCATATAGAACACTTTGTAACATTAACATAAGATTTAACACAAGGCCAGAAATGCTACCTGCAAAACTACCTGTTTACCTGTTTACCTGTTGCCTACCACCCTGCCCTGAAATGCACCCCCAATGTCATTTCTGTTCTGCATATCCCAGCATCAAATGATTCTTACTGTACATTGAGGGGACTAGTATGAGTGACCAGAGTTTCATGCATGGGCACTTTCCTAGTCAGAGTTAGCAGGGGGTGCATTTCTTGGATAAGACACAATACAGCCCTGCCCTGAAATGCACCCCCTGCTAACCCTGACTAGGAAAGTAACAGCAGTCTATTTTCAAAATAATGCAAAGAGACAGGATTCCAGCAATACATTTTTATTCAGGATATCCTTTAATCATTTGTGTTGTACTGGGTTGAATGATGAATCTAGCTGAGTACCCACCAGTTAAGTATTACTTTTGATTTATTAACCTTGTTTATTTTTCCTTTCTTTAAAAAAAATGTTTTTTCTTATTTATGAAACTCTAAATTTCACCTGACACCAACATAACCAGACATTGTCATTAACGAGATTGGCTTATAAGTTTAACTATAATTTCAGATAAATTGACGATTAATTCTCAAAACATCCTAAAGCCCGTTATCCCCAGGCTATACAATTTGGCAACAGTCGCAAAACAAGCCTGTCATTCACACTGTTGCATCACTAAACTCACCTGAAAAATCACCCATAGAGCTTCTATCAACATGAAGGAATTAAACTTTTCATTCAAACACCCCAAAACTCTCAGAAAGACAGGAGGGAGAAGGAAAAATACATCTTCTTTATAAACTCAACGATCTGGGTTAATGCTTAAAGCACTATGGCATAACCCTATGATATGTGCATCCTTAAAAAGACTGACTTCAGTGTCAGGTAGACACAATTCATGCTGTTTCTACAGTTTGATCCCATATCAAGGTTACTGTCAGTGTTTCAAAACTGTGCACCGTAAATAGTAACATACATACAAGATTTGCCACAATTATCTTTGCAATTAATGATAAGTGAAACATGGAAACCTTTAGTCTTCAATGGTCAGTACTGTAATCCTCTGCAAAGCTGTTTCATAACGGTGAATATTAATAATCATTGGTAACATTAATTCATATGAATTCAGCATCAGACAGCAACAATCTGATAAGGTACTTGCAGATCTCTGTCATCTAAGTTCAACTGGTGACACTAAAACTGTCTTGTGACATCTTCCGGACAAACAAACTGTTGCTCAGAGTAACAAGAAGTTTCAGAGAAAATAATATGTAGTTCAACAACAATATCAAACCAACCTTATTCAATATTTCATAAAGGAAAATCACATAGAAATGGGATTGAAAGCTGTGGGTATGGAAGCAATTAAACTTGAAATATGAGTTTATTTTTAACTTAAAAGAAATCTGATCCAAAAAGTCAAGGTTCGGAAATTCACGTTGCTCCTATCAAATTCAGATCCGAGGAAATTCAATTTAAAAAAATTATCACCATTGAAATTTGAATGGTGAAATTCAGATCCCAAAAATTAGAACCCCAAAAATGTGCTGAATTTAAAATTGAGAAGCTTGAATTTTTTCCAGGATTTTGGGGATCTGAATTTGTTTGAATTTGAGCAACCTGAGCAACCAGAATTTCTGAACCTTGAATTCTTATCAGATTTTTTTTTACATTGAAATAAATTCACATTTCAATTTGAAAGAGGTGAATTCAAAACCAACAAATTCGGTGGTGTTTAAATTTCAATATTAAGTATACCATTTAAAACTCAAAACATTATGTTACTGATTTGCTTCCATATATGGAGGTACTTTTGACACAAATCAGTATGAATTAATAAATGCATCTACTTGTATAAAAAGTGGCTACATTCCTATGTTGCTATGAATGTTCATACTGTAATTTATGGCAACAATTCTCTAGCTGAGTTTAATGTTCCAAGTGTCCTTCCACCAAGCTGTACAGCAACAAGCTTGCCAGTAGAGGGCGCTGTTTATCAGCCTCATAACATTGTCCTAGACCTAGTGCTTCCTCTGAAAGGAAGCTTGCATGATCACCTCCAGGATGTCACTCCAGAGCACGTCATATGAAGAAGAAGAAATCTCTTTCTGTCTTTTGTTGACTTCTGAGCCTGTTTCACCTCACTGTGGAAAATAATCCCTTCTATAAAAAAGCCCTTGTTGTTGTTTTGTTATTCTAGAGACTCCTCTCTCTGCTGTTTGTACAAGAACGTACAAAAATACAAAAAACAAAGTAGAAATTGTTAAGCCTGCGTTCTCCCGCCGATCCAAGACAACCAGGAGAGGCTGTGATTGGTCACGTCCACCTGTGGAGAGCCAATGAGCAGGCCAGCGAGACCAGGAACAGGGTGGCTGATAGGGTAATCTCACAGGCCCCACCACAGTCTTTGGCATTTTCCTGCAACAGGACAGAACAGACAAACAGGCATCAGTATGAAAACAGCCAATCCTGAGTTACTGACAGAAGAACAGTGAATTAGTCCTGTTACTGACAGAAGAACAGTGAATGAATCCTGAGTTACTGACAGAAGAACAGTGAATGAATCCTGAGTTACTGACAGAAGAACAGTGAATGAATCCTGAGTTACTGACAGAAGAACAGTGAATGAATCCTGAGTTACTGACAGAAGAACAGTGAATGAATCCCGAGTTACTGACAGAAGAACAGTGAATGAATCCTGAGTTACTGACAGAAGAACAGTGAATGAATCCTGAGTTACTGACAGAAGAACAGTGAATGAATCCTGAGTTACTGACAGAAGAACAGTGAATGAATCCTGAGTTACTGACAGAAGAACAGTGAATGAATCCCGAGTTACTGACAGAAGAACAGTGAATGAATCCTGAGTTACTGACAGAAGAACAGTGAATGAATCCTGAGTTTACTGACAGAAGAACAGTGAATGAATCCTGAGTTACTGACAGAAGAACAGTGAATGAATCCTGAGTTACTGACAGAAGAACAGTGAATGAATCCTGAGTTACTGACAGAAGAACAGTGAATGAATCCTGAGTTACTGACAGAGGAACAGTGAATGAGTCCTGAGTTACTGACAAGTTATTGAACAAGAACAGTGAGTTAATCCTAAAATGTAAAAGTTCCTGGAGACCTTGGGATGGTAGGCGTGGCAGGAGGGCGGTCTGCGTCGGACCTTCTGAGACTTCATCCTGTTACACTTGACTGAAGCATTATGTACACTGGAGTTAAGGAAACAGCTGGCGCACAAATCATTAAAAACAATACGTATAGTACATATAAGTAGGCCTACTTTTAAGATATTTATTCTATATAAAAAATATTAGATACGGGGTTCAATATGGATAGGTAAAGCTCAGTGATAGAGTCATCAACTGCACATCAAGAGACCACCAGGTTGAAGCCCCCACAGGTATCCTTACATCTGCTCCATACATCCATCATCACGCTCACCCCCATGAGCGATATCCTGACACAGTGTCACACCTGTCACAGTGTCACACCTGTCACAGTGTCACACCTGTCACAGTGTCACACCTGTCACACAGTGTCACACCTGTCACACAGTGTCACACCTGTCACACAGTGTCACACCTGTCACACAGTGTCACACCTGTCACAGTGTCACACCTGTCACAGTGTCACACAGTGTCACACCTGTCACACAGTGTCACACCTGTCACACAGTGTCACACCTGTCACAGTGTCACACCTGACACACCTGTCACAGTGTCACACCTGTCACACAGTGTCACACCTGTCACAGTGTCACACCTGACACAGTGTCACACCTGTCACAGTGTCACACCTGTCACAGTGTCACACCTGTCACACAGTGTCACACCTGTCACACAGTGTCACACCTGTCACACAGTGTCACACCTATCACACAGTGTCACACCTGTCACAGTGTCACACCTGTCACAGTGTCACACCTGTCACAGTGTCACACCTGTCACACAGTGTCACACAGTGTCACACCTGACACACCTGTCACAGTGTCACACCTGGCACACAGTGTCACACAGTGTCACACCTGACACACCTCTCACAGTGTCACACCTGTCACACAGTGTCACACCTGTCACACCCTCACAGTGTCACACCTGTCACAGTGTCACACCTGTCACACAGTGTCACACCTGTCACACTTCACAGTGTCACACCTGTCACAGTGTCACACCTGTCACACAGTGTCACACCTGTCACACAGTGTCACACCTGTCACAGTGTCACACACCTGTCACCAGTGTCACACAAACCTGTCACAGTGTCACACCTGTCACAGTGTCACACCTGTCCATCACACGTGTCACACCTGTCACACAGTGTCACACCTGTCCACAGTGTCACACAGTGTCACACCTGTCACACCGCTGTCACACCTGTCACACAGTGTCACACCTGTCACAGTGTCACACGTGTCACACCTGTCACAGTGTCACACCTGTCACAGTGTCACACCTGTCACAGTGTCACACCTGTACACAGTGTCACACCTGTCACACAGTGTCACACCTGTCACACAGTGTCACACCTGTCACAGTGTCACACCTGTCACACAGTGTCACACCTGTCACACACGTGTCACACCTGTCACAGTGTCACAGCGTGTCACACAGTGTCACACCTGTCACACAGTGTCACACACCTGTCACACAGTGTCACACACCTGTCACACCGTGTCACACCTGTCACACAGTGTCACACCTGTCACAGTGTCACACCTGTCACAGTGTCACACCTGTCACACAGTGTCACACCTGTCACACGTGTCACACCTGTCACAGTGTCACACCTGTCACAGTGTCACACCTGTCACAGTGTCACACCTGTCACAGTGTCACACCTGTCACAGTGTCACACCTGTCACAGTGTCACACCTGTCACAGTGTCACACCTGTCACAGTGTCACACCTGTCACAGTGTCACACCTGTCACAGTGTCACACAGCCTGTCACCACGTGTCCACACCTGTCACAGTGTCACACCTGTCACAGTGTCACACACCTGTCACAGTGTCACACCTGTCACACACCGTGTCACACCTGTCACACAGTGTCACACCTGACACACCTGACACACCTGACACAGTGTCACACCTGTCACACCCTGTCACACCTGTCACACAGTGTCACACCTGTCACACAGTGTCACACCTGACACAGTGTCACACCTGTCACACAGTGTCACACCTGACACCGTGTCACACCTGACACAGTGTCACACCTGTCACACAGTGTCACACCCTGTCACAGTGTCACACCTGTCACACAGTGTCACACCTGTCACACAGTGTCACACCTGTCACACAGTGTCACACCTGTCACAGTGTCACACCTGTCACACAGTGTCACACCTGTCACAGTGTCACACAGTGTCACACCTGTCACACAGTGTCACACCTGTCACACAGTGTCACACCTGTCACACAGAGGAAGGATATATTTGATCTCTTTAGGCTCCAGCGGGATGGATGAGTACTGGCGGGAACAGTCACAGTCTGCCTGGACCACCATGAGCAGCAGGTTACTGTCAGGCACCTGCTGCACCACGAACATCCTGGAACACACAACACACAGCACATTCAGGACCAGTCACAGTCTGCCTGGACCACCATGAGCAGCAGGTTACTGTCAGGCACCTGCTGCACCACGAACATCCTGCAACACAGCACATTCAGGACCAACACATCCTGGAACACAGCACACTCAGGACCAGACACATCCTGGAACACACTCATGACCAGACACATCCTGGAACACAGCACACTCAGGACCAGACACATCCTGGAACACACTCAGGACCAGACACATCCTGCAACACAGCACACTCAGGACCAGACACATCCTGGAACACACTCAGGACCAGACACATCCTGGAACACAGCACACTCAGGACCAGACACATCCTGGAACACAGCACACTCAGGACCAGACACATCCTGGAACACACTCATGACCAGACACATCCTGCAACACAGCACACTCAGACCAGACACATCCTGCAACACACTCAGGACCAGACACATCCTGGAACACAGCACATTCAGGACCAGACACATCCTGGAACACAGCACATTCAGGACCAGACACATCCTGCAACACAGCACACTCAGGACCAGACACATCCTGGAACACACTCATGACCAGACACATCCTGGAACACACTCAGGACCAGACACATCCTGGAACACACTCATGACCAGACACATCCTGGAACACAGCACACTCAGGACCAGACACATCCTGGAACACACTCAGACCAGACACATCCTGGAACACAGCACACTCGGACCAGACACATCCTGGAACACACTCAGGACCAGACACATCCTGGAACACAGCACACTCATGACCAGACACATCCTGCAACACACTCATGACCAGACACATCCTGGAACACACTCAGGACCAGACACATCCTGGAACACACGCACATTCAGGACCAGACACATCCTGGAACACAGCACACTCAGGACCAGACACATCCTGCAACACACTCAGGACCAGACACATCCTGGAACACACTCAGGACCAGACACATCCTGGAACACACTCAGGACCAGACACATCCTGGAACACACTCAGGACCAGACACATCCTGGAACACAGCACACTCAGGACCAGACACATCCTGGAACACAGCACACTCATGACCAGACACATCCTGGAACACAGCACACTCAGGACCAGACACATCCTGGAACACAGCACACTCAGGACCAGACACATCCTGCAACACACTCAGGACCAGACACATCCTGGAACACACTCAGGACCAGACACATCCTGGAACACACTCAGGACCAGACACATCCTGGAACACACTCAGGACCAGACACATCCTGGAACCCCGCACACTCAGACCAGACACATCCTGGAACACAGCACACTCAGGACCAGACACATCCTGCAACACAGCACACTCAGGACCAGACACATCCTGGAACACACTCATGACCAGACACATCCTGGAACACAGCACACTCAGGACCAGACACATCCTGGAACACAGCACACTCATGACCAGACACATCCTGAACACAGCACACTCAGGACCAGACACATCCTGGAACACACTCATGACCAGACACATCCTGCAACACAGCACACTCATGACCAGACACATCCTGGAACACAGCACACTCATGACCATCCAGGAACATTGACTGTACTTAAAGAGTTATCAACACGGGCACTAGTATGTAAGAACTGTGTGTGTGTGTATGTGTTTGTATGTGTGTGTGTGTGTGTGTGTGTGTTGTATGTGTCTGTATTAAAGTTCTTACTTCTGACAGCGTCCACATTTGATGAGGCTGTTGGTCTCTCTGATGGAGTAGTCGTACATAAATCCAGGGTATGCTGTGTCACAGGGCTGCAAGGCATCAACCTTCTTCTGCTTGTGGCCTGAGAAACAAACCACACACAATACATCTCAGTGCCAGCTCAAAAACCTGCATTTCACTCACACACACACACTCTACAAACTATGACGAGGAATGTTTTTTTTATGTCATTACAACCACAGAAGTACCCCCCTGACACTCACTGTGTCTAGGGAACACGCTACTGAAGAAGCACCAGCGTCACTCACTTGTGTGGTAGCCAGCCTTGGCTGTGTGGTGGGGTGACGGTGACAGTGGAGGTGACGGAGGAGGTGGAGCAGGGGTGGAGGAATGAGCAGGGCAGGATGGATGATGGATCACACAGAAGTGGAAGATGACATATGAAATGAGCACAAAGCCAAAACACGGTGAGATTGAAATGACCGTCGATGTGAGAGACAGTGAACTGTGAATGACAGAGACGACCACACAGAGAACATCACGGGGTGGTTCAGAGTGGGGTCAGGAGCTTTCACACTGTACACACACGCGCGCACACACGAGCACACACACCCCGTATCTTGTCTGTGGACCTTCCCCGGTGAGGCATGTCTCTGAGCCTGGTCTAAACCCTGAGGTTTTCACAAGCTTTTGTTGCTCAAAGCACCAACAGAACGTCTCACCTTCGACAAAGTAATCCGAGTGCCACAGTCCACAGAAGTTGAAGTCCAGCATAAACCTGTTAGAGGAGTACAGGAACATGACACTGTCAAAAGACGCTGACAAGTTGACAATAAGGTCTGTGTAACGAGGCCAGGCCTATTGTACAGGTGACACATGAGACAAAAGATGGTGCTTACATCAACATGTTAGAGAAAAGCCACCTCAGGATGGCAGCAAGGCCGTAGAATGGCTGTGGAACATTAGGAGGGACAATAACAAGCAGAGGATCAGGAACAATTGACTCAAGACGACCAACTGAACTGGTTGAACGAAAAAGAACTAGCAACAGAAAACCATACGTGTCAAATCATCGGTTCTGATAGTGTATATTATAGATAGATGATACTGTCTATTATAGATACTACAGACAGACAGACGATCTATCAGTCTATCCGTCTGTCCACCTCCCTCCCTCCCTCCCTCCCTCCCTCCCTCCCTCCCTCCCTCCCTCCCCTCCCTCCCTCCCTCCCTCCCTCCCTCCCTCCCTCCCTCCCTCCCTCCCTCCCTCTCCCTCCCTCTCTCCTTACGCTGAGTAGGGGGCGAGCACTGCTGGCATGATGATGTCCGCTCCTGCACATGCCCTGATAATCAAACAGCGAAACTCTGCAGGAGAAACACAAAGTCAGGAGGTTTAGAAGCACTCCATCTTCCCAAACCTCTGACAGCATCACGTCATGATTTATTCAGAACATGAAACTATATGTAGCCTCACGTACTTCTTGTACATGCCAGACTTGATCAGCGACGCCATGACGGAACCATCCACTTCACCGAAGAACCTTCCCACCTGCCAAGAAGGACCAACAGACAACAGACAAATAGATTTAATTTCCCCTGTTCTGTTTACTCTGTGAGAGTATACAGAACATGTCAAAATACATATTTTACAATGATCCAAAGCATTGTACATCCTATATGAATTCATGCATTGTAGAGAACCTCATTTCAACAACTCGAGTTGAATAGCAACTCGACAAAGAGTCCTAGTGCCGGTCGTATTCATTACAGTAACAACAGACATGAAACCCATTACAGGAAGCTCAGAGTGTGCATACAACGTGTGCTAGCAACCATGTTCACATCACTAACAACATGAAAAGTGATTGTTTAGACTCCAAAGTAACCAAACCCACTCAACTAGTTCTCTTTTCTTTCAACTGTACATGTGTTTAGCGTTGCTGCTCCTGTGCCCTGTGTTTACGCTAGCCTCTTCAAACACATGAACGTGAGTGGATGTTGTGTTACAGGGAATTCAACACCACAGATTTACTCTGAACAGCCTCTGTCTGTCTTGTCTAAGCACGGACACATCACTGTACTGTGTGAATTATTCAGCCTACTTTATTTCAGCAAAACTGTCCGCATTCAGAAGTTCCCCTCCCTTCCCCTCTTTCCCCTCTTTCCCCTCTCTCCCCTCTTTCCCCTCTCCCCTCCCTCTCTCTCCCCTCTCTCTCTCTCTCTCCCCTCTCTCTCCCCTCTCTCTCTCTCCTCCCCTCTCTCCCCTCTCTCCCCCTCTCTCTCTCTCTCTCTCCCCTCTCTCCCTCCCCTCTCTCCCTCTCCCCCTCTCTTCCCTCTCTCCCTCTCTCCTTTCTCCCCTCTCTCCCCTCCCCTCCCCTCTCTCCCCTCTCCTCCTCTCTCTCTCTCTCTCCTCCCTCTCTCCCTCTCCCCCTCTCTTCCCTCTCTCCCCTCTCTTCTCCCCTCTCTCCCCTCTCTCCCCTCTCTCTCCCCCTCTCTCCCCTCTCTCCCTCTCCCCCCTCTCTCCCTCTCCCCCCTCTCTCCTCCCCTCTTTTCCTCCTCCCCTCTTCTCCCCTCCTCTCTCTCTCTCCCCTCCCTCTCCTCCCTCTCCCCCTCTCTCTCCTCTCTCTCCTCTCTCCCTTCTCTCCCCTCTCCTCCCCTCCCCCTCTCTCCCTCTCCCCCTCTCTCCCCCTCTCTTCCCTCTCTCCCTCTCTCCCTCTCCACTCTCCGCCCGTCCCCTCTCTCTCTCTCCCCTCTTTCCCCTCCCCTCTCTCCCCTCTCGTCTCCTCTCTCTCCCCTCTCTCCCTCTCCCCCTCTCTTCTTCCCTCTCTCCCTTCTCTCCGCCTCTCTCGCCGTCCCCCTCCCCTCTCACTCTCTCTCTCTCTCTCGTCTTCTCGCTCTCATCTCTCTCTCTCTCCTCTCTCCCCTGTTCTCTGTCAACTGCGACTGACACGTTATTTCAATCTCAGAGAGGAAGGGGATTTCCCTGTGGTTTTGAAGAGATGCAGTGTAGGTGAGTGTCAGCTCCCAGAAGCCTCGGCTGTGAATGGAACTTGACGCTCTGTTGACCTGGCAGGAAAACGCAGTGGCATCAAAACAACGCAGCATGTCTGAGAGGGAACACGCTGCGTCGCTCCGTTCTGGACTGAAGGTGACGAGGACCTGCGGTCGTGCAGCACAAGCAGAACCATGCAAGGCCTTGTCACCAACACACACGTTCCTGCAGCCTAGCAGCCGTCGCTAGCCTCTTATTGTGCTTCACTACGGTCTCCAGGACTTGGGCCTGTGACCCATTTCTTAAAGTCAGCACTCCCTCTATTTTTCCAGTGATTAAATATTTACCGTGCTCTGCAATGTTCCGCCCAATCCCTCTCCCCTGAAAGAGGGATCTTCTCCCTGTTCCCACACAACTTTAGTCCCACCCTCAGCACAACTTTGGCAGAAGCACTTCATCATAAATATGTGCTTAGTAAGACATAAACATATTGAATAAGTGAGCTGATTTGAATGTGTGCATCCCTGGGCTGGTAGTGTCTCATGTTAGTGAACGGGCTCTGGTGGCAGTGCTCGAGTGACCGTTCAGGGGAGCTACAGCTGATAGGATCAACAAGACCTGCAGTGTGTGCTGTCAAGACCTGCAGTGTGAGCTGTCAGGACCTGCAGTGTGAGCTGTCAGGACCTGCAGTGTGAGCTGTCAGGACCTGCAGTGTGAGCTGTCAGGACCTGCAGTGTGTGCTGTCAGGACCTGCAGTGTGTGCTGTCAGGACCTGCAGTGTGTGCTGTCAGGACCTGCAGTGTGTGCTGTCAGGACCTGCAGTGTGTGCTGTCAGGACCTGCAGTGTGTGCTGTCAGGACCTGCAGTGTGTGCTCTCAGGACCTGCAGTGTGTGCTGTCAGGACCTGCAGTGTGTGCTGTCAGGACCTGCAGTGTGTGCTGTCAGGACCTGCAGTGTGTGCTGTCAGGACCTGCAGTGTGAGCTGTCAGGACCTGCAGTGTGTGCTGTCAGGACCTGCAGTGTGTGCTGTCAGGACCTGCAGTGTGAGCTGTCAGGACCTGCAGTGTGTGCTGTCAGGACCTGCAGTGTGTGCTGTCAGGACCTGCAGTGTGTGCTGTCAGGACCTGCAGTGTGTGCTGTCAGGACCTGCAGTGTGTGCTGTCAGGACCTGCAGTGTGAGCTGTCAGGACCTGCAGTGTGTGCTATGAAGACCTGCAGTGGAGAACTGGAGAGACCAGAATTCCCCACAGGATAGTAAACTTCAAAGAATGATGTGAGAAAATATTCTTGGGCCCAACAACTTCAAGTGCTGTTTCTAGGGGGTTTATGGAGGTTAAGGGTTGTGGATAACACGCTACTGAATGGGAGTGAATTCTCTGTCCTCGCTAGGATAGTAAAACAAACCAATGTGTGTGTTTCACTTGCATGTGTGTTTTCCGACATGCCAGTTCCCACTCTTCTTCAAACCACTTCATCGACATAACAGTCATTCTGCCGGGCTGAACACCAGGCTGAACACCAGGCTGAACACAGCTCCGTCTGGTAATCCCGGGAGCCCCCGCTCCCCACGACCGGCTAAAGGGGTCAGGGGCGCTGACACACACACACACACACACACACACACACAGGGCATGCACACACACACACACACACACACACACACACACACACACACAGGGCATGCAGACGAACCCTGGCAGGGCAGAGGGGGGCCAGCTGTGCGGCAGGACGACAGCCTGGGCAGCGGGGGAGCGGGGGAGGGGGGGGCAGAGGGCAGGTCACCCTGGACAGTATGGGACAGGCTCAAGCCCCCTCCCCCCTCCAGTCACAGATGATGTTAGTGTATGGCAGTTAATGAGCCAACGCGCTAATCTCTCTCTGGGGTTAGTAGTCCACGCTAATCTGGTGTGTGGAGGGCTGTGGTAATCTGGTGTGTGGAGGGCTGTGCGTGGTACTGGGGGGTACAAACACCCCGTTTAACTGGGGAATCCTTGTTCTTTACCGTTTCAGTGCTATTGTTTTACCCTTAAACAAATGAATGGACTCTCCACCGCCATGTGTGTCCCGCCATGTCCACCCCCACCAGAGAGCATGGAGTTAGCCATTAGCCGTTAGCGCTGAGCCTCTGCTCTAATGCGTCTGACAGGGATTAGGACAGAAGTGTCCTCAAATCCTATGAGTGCTCCAGATGTTGTTATGTACCACCTCATGAGATGCCAGCAACCACGTCATACAATGCTCTTTTTTCTGTCTCTGTCTGTCTGTCTGTCTGCCTGTCTGCCTGTCTGTCTGTCTGTCCTGTCTGTCTGTCTGTCTGTCCTGTCTGTCTGTCTGTCTGTCTGTCTGTCTGTCTGTCTGTCTGTCTGTCCTGTCTGTCTGTCTGTCTGTCTGTCTGTCTCTGTCTGTCTGTCTGTCTGTCTGTCTGTCTGTCTGTCTGTCTGTCTGTCTGTCTCTGTCTGTCTGTCTGTCTGTCTGTCTGTCTGTCTGTCTGTCCTCTCTGTGTCTCTCTCTCTGTCTCTCTCTGTGTCTTTCTGTGTCTCTCTCTCTCTGTGTGTGTCTCTCTCTCTCTCTCTTTCTCTCTTCTCCTCTCTCTCTCTCCTCTCTCTCTCTCTCTCTCTCTCTCTCTCCTCTCTCCTCATCTCCTCTCTCTCTTCTCTCTTTTCTCTTTCTCTCTCCTCTCTCTCTCTCTCTCTCTCTCTCTCTCCTCTCTCTCTCTCTTCTCTCTCTCCTCTCTCTCTCTCTCTCTCCTCCTCTCTCTCTCTCTCTCGTCTCTCTCGCGATACTCTCCTCTCATCTCCTCTCGTCTCTCTCTCGAAGGGTCTCGCACTCCGTCTCGTAAATCTCCTCTCTCGTCGTCATCTCTCTCTCTCTGTGGAGCTCCAGACATGTACGTATGTCAAAAACAGTGCTGAGGTACAAAGGCTAAACAGAAACTACAGTACATCTACAGCTTACTCATCATCCAGACATGAATCATCTTTACATGACATCAGTCCAGTTACTTGGGGGGGATGTGCAAAACTATCGCATAAGATGGGATAGCTAACTATCATGGTGGTTAGATAGCGTAAAACAGTTTGCCATGGTTGGCTGGTTGTTGCTGAAAGGCTGTTTAGATATCAGTGAGGATGTATGGTGGCCCGTGAGGGTCAGTGAGGATGTATGGTGGCCTGTGTGGTCAGTGAGGATGTATGGTGGCCTGTGTGGGTCAGTGAGGATGTATGGTGGCCTGTGAGGGTCAGTGAGGATGTATGGTGGCCCGTGAGGGTCAGTGAGGATGTATGGTGGCCTGTGAGGGTCAGTGAGGATGTATGGTGGCCCGTGAGGGTCAGTGAGGATGTATGGTGGCCTGTGTGGGTCAGTGAGGATGTATGGTGGCCCGTGAGGGTCAGTGAGGATGTATGGTGGCCCGTGAGGGTCAGTGAGGATGTATGGTGGCCTGTGTGGGTCAGTGAGGATGTATGGTGGCCCGTGAGGGTCAGTGAGGATGTATGGTGGGCCCGTGAGGGTCAGTGAGGATGTATGGTGGCCTGTGAGGGTCAGTGAGGATGTATGGTGGCCTGTGTGGGTCAGTGAGGATGTATGGTGGCCTGTGTGGGTCAGTGAGATGTCCTCACCCTCAGCCCTCTCCTAGACACCACGATGAAGCCGTTGTTGTCGACCAGGTAACAGTTCAGGTCCTACAGGCAACAAGTGGGAAACATTCGTTTAAAACAAAATTACATAACAACTATTCTTTAAATGGTCTATTCAGAACATCGTGTGTATGTTATTAAATGTGCTATTTCATGTTGTGTATGTTAAGACAGCCAGACACAGGTCGGCTGTGGACTCCTACTGATTGAAGAGCGAAAAGTGAAAGGCGTAACCATGACGGCAGCTTGGAGCCCCTCCCCTTGGCTGCCCCTCTAATCTCACGAGTACACAGTGCTTCAGGCTATTCATAGGTTGTTTAATTACAATTTACCACAAGGATATAATTATTCATAAGTGAATGCATGTTAGGATCAGTACTTACAATACTTTCACAGCTGAGAGGACAGATCCCTTCAATATCACTGCACTGTACGAGAGAGAGATGAGAAGAGAGAGATGAGCGAGAGAGAGAGAGAGAGAGAAGAGAGAAGACAGAGAGAGAGAGAGTAGAGAGAGAGATAGAGAGAGAGAGAGAGAGAGAGAGAGAAGATGAGGAGAGCGACGAGAGAGAGAGAGAGAGAAGAATGAGAGATAGAAAGAGATGGAGATTGTGGAATGGATGTCAGAGGGTCAGGGTCAGTTGTTGAGGTCGAGTCCCACACGTCCAGCAGAATCATCACGACTTTGGAGGAAGTCCTACAGGGCCGACACTCTCCCATCACAACACATCAACACCTCTCCCATTATCTACTGTGTAACTCATGTGGATGGAAAGCAAACGGTGCTGGATAACTTCATCAGTGCCGTCAGGCTGTGGGTGAGAGAGGGAAGAAGGAGAGAGGGAGAGAGGGAGAGAAGTGAGAGAAGGATAAGAATGAGAGCGGAGAGCGGTGCGATCAGATAGAATGATCATAATGATGAGACTGATAAATCGTCCTACTCTTGTCTCTCTGTCTCTATTGCTCTCTGTCTCTCTTTTTCTCTTTCTCTCCTCCTATACTGCTCTCTTCTCTCCTTTCTCTCTTCTCTCTTTCTCTTCCCTCTCTCCCTCTCCTCTCCTTCTCTCCTTCTTCTCCTTCTCTCTTCTCTCTTTCCCTACCTCTCTCTTTCTTTCCCCCCTTCCTCTCTCCTTCTCATTTCCCTCCCTTTCCCCCTCTTTTTGACTGAAAGAAGATGGACAATAGCTCCAGAACACAACAGCTGTAAATATCGAAATTTAATTTCAGTTAAAAGTTAAAACATCTACAGTTAAAAAGTCTGTATCAGTTCATGTCCTCTAGGGGCCAATGATAGGACATGTATTTTAGTATTTAGCATTTACATTATAAATGTGCCCACGCTATACCTATGAAAAACTGCTATCCAGATTCATTCAAATGTGTGTGCACAGTACAGTAATTCACACAGATATCCTGCATTTATTCAATGTAGCTCTGCGACGATGGTGTCATCGATCATAGGGAGGAAGGAGGGAGGTGGGAAGTTGCACAAGCGTGTCAAAAGCCATTTCTGTTTCTGCCGGTTGACGGTGTGTGTTAGTGTGTGTGTGGTGTGTGTGACTGGATGTCTGTGTGGTTGTGTGAGTGTGTGTTGTGTGTGTGTGTGTGGGTGATGTGTATGTGGTGTTGTGTGTGTGTGTGTGTGTGTGTTGTGTGGTGATGTCTGTGTGTGTGTGATGATGTGTGTGTGGAGTGTGGGTCTGTGTGAGTGTGTGTGTGGTGTGTGGTGTGAGTGTGTGTGTGGCTGTGTGTGTGTGTGTGTGTGTGTGTGGGTGTAAGCACACCCTCATATTCATCCCTCACCTGTTTAGCGATGGCCCAGAGTCTCCTCTCCAGCAGGTCCAAGGACATCTGCACCCCGACAGCTAAAACACAAACACAAACGTCCCCAGGTGAGACCCAACGAGCAACAACCACATCCTGACTCTACCTTCTCAGACCCACCGAGCAAAACCACTTCCTGGTTAGACCTTCTCTGGCCACCGAGCAACAACCACTTCCTGGTTAGACCTTCTCTGGAACCACCGAGCAACAACCACTTCCTGAACTCTACCCTTCTCTGGACCAACGAGCACACCACCCCCTGATCAGACCTTTCTGAGGTCTGTGAGCTTCTGCTCCAGTCCTGAGAGGGAGGAGACTACAGCGTGGCAGGAGATCGATCAGGCCTTCAGTTCACCTTTGAGCCCCTTGTGGCTCCTGCTGTATGCATGCTAATGCCCCCTGAGCAAACACAGAGAGCGTGTGATCCAGGTGAGGTCGTCTGGGTGGGAGTGAGGCTTGTCTAGGTGAGGCTTGTCGTGGGTGGGGGGAGGCTTGTCTCACGAGAGGAGCTGTGGGCGACAGCAGTACAGTAACAAGGCTTGTCTCTACCAGGAGGCGGTCTCTGCAGGGAGGTGACAGAGTGGTGTTTGCTACTACTGGGCACAGCCGCGACAAAAAGAAAGCAAATATTATCATTCAAAACACTCAAACGCATTCATTCACACCCACGCCTACACAACCACACACACCCACAGATACACACAAACATCCACACCCACACCTACACAACCACACACCACCACAGATACACACAAACATTCACACCCACACCTACACAACCACACACCCACAGATACACACAAACATCCACAACCCACACCTACACAACCACACACCCACAGATACACACAAACATCCACAACCCACACCCACACAATCATCACCATCATCCACAGTGCGTGTAGTTAGGCACCTCCTCTCTGTGCTCCCCTCCACCACCACAGCTCTCGTGTCCGACAGGGTGTACGCTGAGGATGTGTTTAACCAGTTCAACAGGGTTACAGCAACACGATGACACCTTCAAATTACTTTCTGATGACTCTGATTGGTGGGATTTGGACAAGAGCCAACCGGCAGGCTCCTCCACCCCACACAGGCCCCACCCAGCATGACAGAGGGACAATGACACAGCAGCATGAGTCAAGGGCAGCGTGTTAGCCCCCCTAATGATGTGGTGATGTCACAGGGCGTCTCTGCAGCCACTCTGCAGGTGATCTGAATGTTTCAGCTGCAGTGGGTCCTCCACACACACACACACACACACACACACAACAACAACAAACAACACACAAATGACCTTCACTCTATTTTTGGGGCAGAATGATTCTCAGCAGCCTAGTGTTCAAGCTTGCATCAGCTCCTCTATGAAGCACTGGGCTATATCAGCTGATGCCCTCTCCCCACCTCCCTCCCTAAAAAAGAAAGACAAGAACAAGAAAGAAAGAGGAAAGAAAGAAAGAAAGACAAGAGAAAGAAAGAAAGAACAGAAAGAAAGAAAGAAAGAAAGAGAAAGAAAGAAAGCAAAAGACACGAATAACAAAAGAAAGAAAGACAGAAAGAAAGAAAGATCAAGAAAGAAAGAAGAAAGACGAAGACTAGCCTCCCTCCACTCACATCCCCCTACCCTCCATCCCTCCACTCCCTCTCCCTCACCTCCCTCCCTCCCTCCCTCTCTCATTTTCCCCTCTTACTCACACATACTCACAACCTCTCATTCAGTGAGAGCTCGCACAGCTGCAACACACTCCAACGTTGCTATTTTTATCAACCTCAGCTTAGTGCACTCAGACACACACACACACACACACACACACACACACACACACAGAGCACTCACATTTACGGTACTGTACGGTGCTCACCCAGGATCTCAGAAGACATGTGCCGTCCTGCTCAAACAACAGAGTGTTAACTCTCCTGCAAACACACTCTCTCTCTCACACACACACACACACACACACACACACACACACACACACACACACACAGCCCCCAGGAGCCTGCACATAGGAGCAGTCTGACCGCCTGGACAACCCCGAGGAAGAGGACTGAAGAGAGGAGCTGTGCTCAGAGACAGGTCTGCTACGGACAGAGGACTGAAGAGAGGAGCTGTGCTCAGAGACAGGTCTGCTACGGACAGAGGACTGAAGAGAGGAGCTGTGCTCAGAGACAGGTCTGCTACGGACAGAGGACTGAAGAGAGGAGCTGTGCTCAGAGACAGGTCTGCTACGGACAGAGGACTGAAGAGAGGAGCTGTGCTCAGAGACAGGTCTGCTACGGGAATGTGTTACTTCAGCAGGAACGCTGTCCTTCACAGCCCCGGCACACTGAGGTCTGAAGGCAGGACACAGCACTGAGCAGGAGGAACACTGAGGTCTGCAGGCAGGACACAGCACTGACCAGGAGGAACACTGAGGTCTGCAGGCAGGACACAGCACTGACCAGGAGGAACACTGAGGTCTGCAGGCAGGACACAGCACTGACCAGGAGGAACACTGAGGTCTGCAGGCAGGACACAGCACTGACCAGGAGGAACACTGAGGTCTGCAGGCAGGACACAGCACTGACCAAGAGGAACACTGAGGTCTGCAGGCAGGACACAGCACTGACCAGGAGGAACACTGAGGTCTGCAGGCAGGACACAGCACTGAGCAGGAGGAACACTGAGGTCTGCAGGCAGGACACAGCACTGAGCAGGAGGAACCAGGAGGAACCAGGAGGATCTTCTGTCATCTTCTCAGGAAGGAGAGAGCAGAGACACCTTCCTCCCGCACAGACACTACAGGCACCGCGATCACAACTCCCTCCACACTTCTTGAAGAAGATGGTGAGTGTTGGATATGGTATGTGCATGTGTGTGTGAAGGTGTTTAGGTGTGTGTGTGCGTGTGCAATGTTTACACCCTTCTGCAGCTGATGTGGAAGTATCTGTGTAAAGAGAGCTGTTCCCTCCTGTGTACACACATGTATGATCAAGCTTCCTGTTTGCATGCTCTCTGGGATTGTGAATCACAGATCCTTGTTGTCGCTGAACTGTAAACAGGGAGAGCAACTATTGAGCGTTACTGTTTCCCTCAGGGTACAGACAGAGTTAATCCATATGCTGTGGGACACTGAGGTATAGTGGCAGTAGCTTGTAGGCTATGCACGATAAAAAGACTGCAGATAGAAAGTATCCATGTGAGAGTGATTTTTTGACAGACACATGCCGATAGTTTGAGGTAAGGTGAATACAGGTTCAAATCCACACAATGTCTGTGCTCTGTATTTGGGATCCAGATACAGTAACATATAATGTGTGGTGCGACTCATGTGTTCAGCCTCCATCTGCACCCACAACACCTGCACCCACAACACTTGCACCCACAACATCTGCACCCACAACATCTGCACCCACAACACCTGCACCCCACAACATCTGCACCCACAACACCTGCACCCAAAACACCTGCACCCACAACATCTGCACCCACAACACCTGCACCCACAACACCTGCACCCACAACATCTGCACCCACAACATCTGCACCCACAACATCTGCACCCACAACACTTGCACCCACAACATCTGCACCCACAACACACTGCACCCACAACACCTGCACCCACAACACCTGCACCCACAACACCTGCACCCACAACACCTGCACCCACAACACCTGCACCCACAACACCTGCACCCACAACATCTGCACCCACAAACATCTGCACCCACAACACCTGCACCCACAACACCTGCACCCACAACACCTGCACCCACAAACATCTGCACCCACAACATCTGCACCCACAACACCTGCACCCACAACACCTGCACCCACAAACACCTGCACCCACAACACCTGCACCCACAACACCTGCACCCACAAACACCTGCACCCACAACATCTGCACCCACAACACCTGCACCACAACACCTGCACCCACAACATCTGCACCCACAACATCTGCACCCACAACACCTGCACCCACAACACCTGCACCCACAACATCTGCACCCACAACACCTGCACCACAACACCTGCACCCACAACACCTGCCACCACAACACCTGCACCCACAACACCTGCACCCACAGGTGCCTGCCCTGCTCGGAGAGAGAGGACACTTCAGGTCCCTGCCCTGCCCTGCCCTGAGAGAGGACACTTCAGGTCCCTGCCCTGCCCTGCTCTGCTCTGAGAGAGAGGACACTTCAGGTCCCTGTCCTGCCCTGCCCTGCCCTGAGAGAGAGGACACTTCAGGTCCCTGCCCTGCCCTGCTCGGAGAGAGAGGACACTTAATTATTGATGGCAGCTCTTGTTGTTGTTGTGTCTTTCTGTTCAAGCTTTACTTAGACACTCGGGATTGAGTCAGAGATTAGTGGCTCCTCAGAATCTGTTGAAATCCATCAGTCTCGTGTTGCCTCTGTTTGGCAGATGACTACGTGGTCGAGCCAGGATGCTTGGCTCGCCTGCCGAGAGGGCCAGGAGGCCACAGAACACAGGAGGAGCCAGATGAAAGGCTGAGTGATAGAAGAGAGATGAAGTGAGAGTAAACGAGAGAGAAAGAGAGCGAAGGAGAGAGAGAGAGAGGGAGAGAGGGAGCATGGGGAGAACGACGATAGAGATAAGAGAGGAGAGAGCGGGAGTGTGGGGAGAACGAGGAGAGAGGTAAGAGAGGGAGAGAGAGAGCGTGGGGGAGAACGAGAATAGAGAGGAGAGAGGAGAGAGAGCGGGGAGTGTTTGGATGAAGACATGGAAGGGGAATGGCCAGAGGCCTCTTCTGTTAAAAGCTGTAGAAAAAGAAAATGACACAACAGCCTCACTCTAAATCTAACCTCTTTTATAGTCCTCAGCTTAGGGCAGTGGTGTGTGTATAGTAGCTTTGTGTGTGTGTGTGTGTGTGTGTGTACAGTATGTGTGTGTGTACAGTATCTTTATGTGTGTGTTTGTGTGCGTAAGTATGCGTTTCTGTCATTTTCAGTGTGATTATTTTTGCTCCAAACATAAGTCAAAAAGATATGAAAAGCCAGTGGTTGAGGTATGTGTGCTGTTAGTGTGTGTGTCCTGTTGTGTGTGTGCTGTTAGTGTGTGTGTCACTGTTGTGTGTGTGCTGTTAGTGTGTGTGTCCTGTTGTGTGTGTGCTGTTAGTGTGTGTGTCCTGTTGTGTGTGTGCTGTTAGTGTGTGTGTCCTGTGTGTGTGTGCTGTTAGTGTGTGTGTCCTGTTGTGTGTGTGCTGTTAGTGTGTGTGTCCTGTTGTGTGTGTGCTGTTAGTGTGTGTGTCCTGTTGTGTGTGTGCTGTTAGTGTGTGTGTCCTGGTGGACAGTACAGGAGGAAAGAGAGACCTTGTCTGATGCTGTCTACCTGACACAAAGCAATGTCACACTACAGCACACATGATGGCATTGAGGAGATTGATAAAAGTACAGCACAGGTAGAGAACGTTTTTGCCACTGGTGAAGTAGTTCAGTACCGGACAGACCAGCAAACAGACCGACAGACCAGCAAACAGACCGACAGACCAGCAAACAGACCAGCAAACAGACCGACAGACCAGCAAACAGACCGACAGACCAGCAAACAGACCGACAGACCAGCAAACAGACCGACAGACCAGCAAACAGACCAGCAAACAGACCGACAGACCAGCAAACAGACCGACAGACCAGCAAACAGACCGACAGACCAGCAAACAGACCGACAGACCAGCAAACAGACCGACAGACAGCAAACAGACCGACAGACCAGCAAACAGACCGACAGACCAGCAAACAGACCGACAGACCAGCAAAACAGACCGACAGACCAGCAAACAGACCGACAGACCAGCAAACAGACCGACAGACCAGCAAACAGACCGACAGACCAGCAAACAGACCGACAGACCAGCAAACAGACCAGCAAACAGACCGACAGACCAGCAAACAGACCGACAGACCAGCAAACAGACGACAGACCAGCAAACAGACCGACAGACCAGCAAACAGACCGACAGACCAGCAAACAGACCGACAGACCAGCAAACAGACCGACAGACCAGCAAACCCCATGGCTTGGGTTTACAGATACATCATGTTCATACTGCCCTGGCTGCTCCAGGGGAGATGTGGGTCAGGAGGTTTGACTTCGATCAGGTGTAAACACACCTGGAAATAGAAGAGGCCATTTGAGAGGGGTCATCTTAACCGACAGAGACACCCGACAGAGACACCCGACCACACACTCAGGTCTCAGGTCTCCTGATCACGACCTCTCAAGTCTCCTGATTAGGGGCAGACAGGTGCAGACGACACCTGTGAGGTATCGATGACGAGACAGTCCTCCGTGTAGATCACCGTGTCGCTGACTCATCCCCTCTTGTTTAAGATATATTTTTGGGCCTTTCCTGAGCTTATTAGAGACTGTTAAGATTGACAAGAAATATAGAAGAGAGAGAGAGAGACAGAGGGGAGAGAGGGAGAGGGGAGAGAGAGAGAGAGAGAGAGAGATAAGAGAGAGAGAGAGGAGAGAGAGAGCGAGAGAGAGGAGTGAGAGATGGAGGAGAGAGAGAGAGAGAGAGAGAGAGAGAGAGAGAGAGAGAGACATGCAGAGAAACGGCCTGGGCGAGGTTCAAACCCGGGTCGCTGCGTTAAGGCCTCTCCCCGTACAGTACACGCCCCTCCCGGTTCCTTATGACGACACCATCAGACACCCATCACAAGCCTCTCATAACATCCGTCAGCCTCAGCTCCACCCGACCACACCTCGGCCCCGCACGCACACCGTGTCAACGAGGGTTCCTCCCCGCTGGAGGCTGGGGCGCCACGTGTCAGCTCATGCAGAAGAAGTCGGCCCCGCCGGGTGGGAGCGTTGAGAGCAGCGTCTGAAAGGAGACGCGCGAGAGAGAGACTGACTGCCGCTCTTTGTGGAGACATGACAAAGGGAGGACCTTGAAGCAGCTCTCTAAAAGCAGTCACCGACGCAAGCCTGATGGGCCCGCTCTCTCTCTCTCTCTCCGCCTCAAAGCGCCTCAGAGAACACAAGGAGGCGTGAGGGCCCTTCCTAGCTTACAGACACTTCAGAGATGTATTCACTGGAAGCTCAGCTACTGTATCTCCATGGCAAATTGAAAAGTCGGATGAACTGTTCAAGGTTTTCCGAACGGGCATTCTATTAAAATACCACGTGTGTGTTGCAAAAGATTCAGCTGAATCGTTAAGTCTGCCTAACATCTTCATCACACATGCCCCAATCAACACCTCGTTGATGTCTCACTGACGGCAATCTCAACCCCTCTCGGTAGGTAGTCTCAGCACGACCAAAATAAAGAAAACACCCAAAAGCAAAACGCCAACCCTGAAAAACGCAACACAGAAACAGCAAAGCGAAAGAGCTCGAGCACGACTACCCGACTCCCATCCCCTCTCTCACCCTCCCTCCACCCCTCTCACCCTCTCCCTCTCCCTCTCCTCTCCCTCCCCCTCTCCCTCCCTCTAAGCAGGGCCAGGAGCACTGAGGCCTGCGGGTGCCAGGGCGGTCTAGGTGGCATCAGGGAGGGCATCACAGGCATGTGGCCTCCTGCCTGTCCTCGGAACGCCCACCTGGGCAGAGTGGGTAAGTGACAAACACAGAATCCAGAGAATGACATCACAGCAGAACCTTCCCAAGCCGATGTTCTCTCTCCAGCCCGTATATCTGGTTTACATGTTGAGAAACGATCCATATTGAACTGATGAGTCTTTCCTCCCCCCCCAGGCTGTGCGGTCCTGCCCAGCATATTGCTCGTCTTGCTGGGGGGTAGCAGGAGCCAGAAGCTGCCCCTCCCTCTGCACCTGCTCCGGAAACATCACCGACTGCTCTGGGCTGGGCCTGCTCTACCTCACCCCCCTTCAGCCTCTCCTCCCCTCCGACACCCTCGTCCTCCGACTCTCCCACAACAACCTCTCCTCGCTGGGCGCTGGGGACCTGGGTGACCTCCCCCTCCTGGAGGTCCTGGATCTGTCCAACAACCAGCTCAGCGGCCTCCACCCCAGAGCCTTCTCAGGGCTGGGCTCCCTGCAGTGGCTCAACCTGTCGGGGAACTTCCTGGGTCCCCTCCGTCCGCCGGCGGAGCGCAGGAACCTGACGGAGCCCCAGGAGGGCGGGGCCCCGCGGGGGCTGAGTGCCGAGCTGTTCCAGGACCTGCTGCAGCTGAAAGGCCTGGACCTGTCCTACAACGGCCTGGTGGCCCTGTCTGGGAGCCCGCTGGAGGGGCTGCAGGGCCTGGTCTGGCTGTCTCTGGCCAGGAACAGGCTGCGGGCCCTGGATAGAGCCTCCTTCGAACCCCTGGAGAGCCTGCAGCATCTCCAGCTGGAGGGGAACCCCTGGGAGTGTGACTGCAAGCTGAGGGACTTCAAGCACTGGATGGAGTGGATGCTGTACAGGGGTGAGCTGGTGGGGCAACTACAGGACACGGGGGGGGGAGCTGGGGGGCAACTACACCACACAGGGGGAGCTGGGGGCAACTACACCACACAGGGGTGTGTGGTCACATTCTCTATCGAGTTATGAGGTATTTTGTGGGCTGTGAGGTACTTAGTAAAGACACCAGGATTAACGTTCATCCTGATGGTTTGGAGTGTGTCCTTGTCTCTGTGTTCCAGATGGCCAGGTGGACGAGGTCAGGTGCAGCCTCCCCAGAGAGCTGAAGGGTCGGGACATCCGCAGCGTCCCTGTGGAGATGTTCAACTACTGCCTCCAGCAGGAGCCCCCAGCCAAGGGCCCCGTCTACGGCCCCCTGGACCCCCGAGGCAGCCGGCCCCCCTGCGTCGGCCGGGCCAACGTCGCCAACCAGGCCGGAGGAGGAGAGGACTGCACCCGGCAGCGACACCGGCCGGCCAGCGTGCGGCGTGCGGCAGGGACGCAGATCGTGGCGGGGGTGGTGTGTGGGGGTGGTGTGTGTGATGATGGTGGTAGCAGCGACCTACGGCTGTATCTACGCGCTGCTCATGGCCAAGTACCAACGGGAGCTGAAGAACCGCGGGCAGCCTCTGATGGCGGAGGCCGGGACCGACCACGACCCCGAGGATGCCGGGGCCTCCTCCCCGCACTCGCCGGACTCACCGGGGCTCAAAGAGGCCAGCGGGATCGTCCACGGATACCGAATCAGCAGCTTTTAAGCCAAGCCTGCTTCTAAGACTACAATTCCACACGCTGAGAATTCTGGGTGATGGAGTTTTCCCCGGCTGCTTCTCTCTTCAGGGAGGTTCTAGGGGAGGGGGTGTTTGGAGCGAGAGGTTTTCTGCTGTGCCCGAGTGTCTAGCAGCCGGGCGGGGAGGGGGGCGGGGGTGGAGGACAGGAAGTCATCTATTGCTGCAACAGGAAGCCTGTAGTTTTTCTGACCGTGTGTAAGTGTTCCCTGTAGGCCACGACCAGCTCCAGAGCTTTCTACAGACCTGAGACTAAGACACCTTCCTTTATACATCTTACTTTATCGTTTGTGTTTGTTTGTGATCTGGCCAACTTTGTGTTTGAGGCTAAATCTTAACCTTAACAAGCCCAAGTCATGTGACTGAGAGTCACACCTGACTGGGCTGTTTCTCTCCTATTCTTGCCTAAACTATCTGTACTTTCTTGTCATGTGTTATTTAAAATATTGAAGCAACTGCTGTTCCTCTGACTCAGAGTCAAATCAAAATAAACCAACAGTCAATCATAAACGTGCTAAGAAATGAAACAGTATAGTAATGTGTTGTTGGTTCAATCCCTAAAAGTCGAAACATTTTATAACCTGCAGACACATTCTCGTAGACATATACTGTAGTCGCCTGTAGTAGGTGTGGTATATAACAGTATACTGCACTCACAACTCTTAAAGCAGACTTTAGAATGATACTGCCCTCTAGAGGACCCCCGCAGTACAGCAGCAGCTGATACCAGTCAAGTAATGCCTGGACGAGGCCTAGCCACACCATAACAGCATACTCCACATGTGAATGTGTGTATGAGATAATCATCTGCCCAAATCTGCATCATACTATCCAGTACAGCAGGGGAGGTTTTCAAGTGAAGATGGGACAGCTTTTTGGATGCGGCCATTGAATGTCATTTTCTTAAAAGACGTGGAGGGGGACAGAGACGTGGAGGGGGACAGAGACGTGGAGGGGGACAGAGACGTGGAGGGGGACAGATTTGCCGTTTTCAAAAAGTGTCTGGAAGTGTCGTGTGTACAGTGAACCCTGCAACCCTGCAGCCCTGCAACCCTGCAACCCTGCAACCCTGCAGCCCTGCAACCCTGCAGCCCTGCAACCCTGCAGCCCTGCAACCCTGCAACCCTGCAACCCTGCAGCCCTGCAACCCTGCAACCCTGCAACCCTGCAGCCCTGCAACCCTGCAGCCCTGCAACCCTGCAGCCCTGCAACTCTACAGCCCTACAGCCCTGCAACCCTGCAGCCCTACAGCCCTACAGCCCTGCAACCCTGCAACCCTGCAGCCCTGCAACCCTGCAACCCTGCAGCCCTACAGCCCTGCAGCCCTGCAGCCCTACAGCCCTACAGCCCTGCAACCCTGCAGCCCTGCAGCCCTACAGCCCTGCAGTACAGCAGCACAGCAGCAACACAATAGATTCTCCCCAAATTATATTCTTCTAAGAACTAATTTCTCTTTTCTGAACGGTGTGCAGGTTTGTTAATTCTTCGTGTTTCTCAACAAGCGCAATACAAGCACTTTGTTTTTGCCGCCGCATCAATAAAGGTTTGGAACTGTCATTGGAGTGCTGTTAACCGTGCAGAAAACAATAAACTATTTATTTATCTAGACTGTGTCCTGTCATCAGAGCTTCCTTCCAGCTTGATCACATGATCACTTGATCACATGATCACTTGATCACATGTCTTCCAGTCTGTTGCAGCCCAGACCTGACATGGCAGAGACAAGCTTCATGGTTCAGGCCTCAACTCAACTCCTTTAGTCACACAGATATCACAACAGCTCACAACATCAGGTGAGGAACTCCTCCTTCAGATGAGAGCTCCACACAGCTCACAACATCAGGTGAGGAACTCCTCCTTCAGATGAGAACTCCACACAGCTCACAACATCAGGTGAGGAACTCCTCCTTCAGATGAGAACTCCACACAGCTCACAACATCAGGTGAGGAACTCCTCCTTCAGATGAGAACTCCACACAGCTCACAACATCAGGTGAGGAACTCCTCCTTCAGATGAGAGCTCCACACAGCTCACAACATCAGGTGAGGAACTCCTCCTTCAGATGAGAGCTCCACACAGCTCACAACATCAGGTGAGGAACTCCTCCTTCAGATGAGAGCTCCACCAGAGCCTCAGTGCAGCTGAGTCAAGCTCTAACATGTTTCAAAACACCCAACATCTAACACTGCTACGTTAATATGATAAACCAGCCTGTCTGATGACCAGGCCTGAGGGACGTGGACATAAACGTTTCCTACGTTAAACCAGCTACAGACATCTCACCTCCAGCAATGGCGGTCTTGCCTTTAGTAGTCACAGTTACTGCGGTGGGTAACAGCAACAACAAACGTCCCGCCCCCTGTATGAACAAAAAAAGACAACATATGAATCATCATCACAGTGTGGGAGAGACAGTGTGAGGGAGAAAGTGTGAGGGAGAGAGTGTGGGGGAGGCAGTGTGAGGGAGAGAGAGTGAGGGAGAGAGAGTGTGAGGGAGAGAGTGTGTGAGGGAGACAGTGTGAGGGAGAGAGTGTGTGAGGGAGACAGTGTGAGGGAGAGAGAGTGAGGGAGAGAGAGTGTGAGGGAGAGAGTGTGAGGGAGACAGTGTGAGGGAGAGAGTGTGAGGGAGACAGTGTGGGGGAGGCAGTGTGAGGGAGAGAGAGTGAGGGAGAGAGTGTGAGGGAGAGAGTGTGAGGGAGACAGTGTGAGGGAGAGAGTGTGAGGGAGACAGTGTGGGGGAGGCAGTGTGAGGGAGAGAGAGTGAGGGAGAGAGAGTGTGAGGGAGACAGTGTGAGGGAGACAGTGTGAGGGAGAGAGTGTGTGAGGGAGACAGTGTGTGAGGGAGACAGTGTGAGGGAGAGAGAGTGTGAGGGAGAGAGAGTGAGGGAGAAAGTGTGAGGGAGAGAGAGTGTGAGGGAGACAGAGTGAGGGAGACAGTGTGAGGGAGAGAGTGTGAGGGAGACAGTGTGAGGGAGACAGTGTGAGGGAGAGAGAGTGTGAGGGAGACAGTGTGAGGGAGAGAGAGTGAGGGAGAGAGAGTGTGAGGGAGACAGTGTGAGGGAGAGAGTGTGAGGGAGAGAGTGTGTGAGGGATGAGAGTGTGAGGGAGAGAGTGTGAGGGAGAGAGTGTGTGAGGGAGACAGTGTGTGAGGGAGAGAGAGTGTGAGGGAGAGAGAGTGTGAGGGAGACAGTGTGAGGGAGAGAGAGTGAGGGAGAGAGAGTGTGAGGGAGACAGTTGTGAGGGAGAGAGAGTGAGGGAGAGAGAGTGTGAGGGAGAGAGAGTGAGGGAGAGAGTGTGTGAGGGAGACAGTGTGAGGGAGAGAGAGTGTGAGGGAGAGAGAGTGTTGAGGGAGACAGTGTGAGGGAGAGAGTGTGAGGGAGAGACAGTGTGAGGGAGAGAGTGTGAGGGAGACAGTGTGTGAGGGAGACAGTGTGAGGGAGAGAGAGTGAGGGAGGAGTGTGAGGGAGAGAGAGTGAGGGAGAGAGAGTGAGGGAGAAAGTGTGAGGGAGAGAGAGTGTGAGGGAGAGAGTGTGAGGGAGAGAGAGTGAGGGAGAGACGAGTGAGGGAGAAAGTGTGAGGGAGAGAGAGTGTGAGGGAGACAGTGTGAGGGAGACAGTGTGAGGGAGAGAGGTGTGTGAGGGAGAGAGAGTGAGGGCGGAGACGAGGAGTGAGGGAGGACAGTGTGAGGGAGAGAGTGTGAGGGAGACAGTGTGAGGGAGAGAGAGTGAGGGAGACAGTGTGAGGGAGAGAGAGTGTGAGGGAGACAGTGTGAGGGAGACAGTGTGAGGGAGCGAGTGTGTGAGGGAGAGAGAGTGGAGGGAGAGAGTGTGTGAGGGAGACAGTGTGAGGGAGGAGAGTGTGAGGGAGAGAGAGTGTGAGGGAGACAGTGTGAGGGAGAGAGTGTGAGGGAGAGACAGTGTGAGGGAGAGAGTGTGAGGGAGACAGTGTGTGAGGGAGACAGTGTGAGGGAGAGAGAGTGAGGGAGAGAGTGTGAGGGAGAGAGAGTGAGGGAGAGAGAGTGAGGGAGAGAAAGTGTGAGGGAGACAGTGTGAGGGAGACAGTGTGAGGGAGAGAGTGTGAGGGAGAGAGAGTGAGGGAGAGAGAGTGTGAGGGAGAGAGAGTGTGAGGGAGACAGTGTGAGGGAGAGAGAGTGAGGGAGACAGTGTGAGGGAGACAGTGTGAGGGAGAGAGAGTGTGAGGGAGAGAGAGTGAGGGAGAGAGTGTGAGGTACCTTTGGTGTTCTCCTCCATGGGGACGTAGTAGTAGAACTGGCCTGGCCGGTTCTCCACAGCCAGCCGGTACCAGAGGGGGAAGTGGTCCAGAGTGAACAGGTTGTCCTTGTCAACCGGAGTCAGGAACTTCCTGTTGGAGGAGGCAGACATGAGAAACTGGAGGCAAGAAGAAGATGAGGAGAGATGAAGAGAGAGGAGGAGAGGTGAAGAGAGATGTGAAGAGAGATGTGAGGAGAGATGTGAGGAGAGATGTGAGGAGAGATGTGAGGAGAGATGTGAGGAGAGATGAAGAGAGATGTGAGGAGAGATGAAGAGATATGTGAGAGAGAAGAGAGATGTGAGGAGAGATGAAGAGAGATGTGAGGAGAGATGAGGAGAGATGTGAGGAGAGAGAGAGAGAGAGACGCAGAGAGAGCGAGAGAGCGAGAGAGAGGGAGAGAGAGAGAGATGTGTGAGAGAGAGAGAAGATGAGTAGGTCAGCGCTTGTGTGACTCACTTGGCCACCCTGGTCTCCACCCCGGCGTATCTGGTGACCCTGAGGAGACCGGAGCGTGTTCCCAGGAAGGCTGCCTCCATCCCTGGCTCTACCCTGCACACACACACGGAGAGGACACCTTACTAACCACACGCTAGCCTTCATACATACAGCTGGAACAAACACACAAATAACCAGTGCATTAAAAAACACCAAAATCATTCTTAAATGATATTTTGACTGCATCAGTCATGAAAACTTGTCTCTATCTACAGTTCATCCTCCAGGCTGACCCATACAACCCGCTCAAAGGTGATTGGTTACCCGTTAGGATCAAGCAGCAGGGCTGTCCAATAAGCTTCCATGGGCGCCGTTACCACGGCGTCGAAGAGAGTCTGCTGCAGAAGCAACTCGTCACCTAGGAGACAGGAAATCAGAAGAGGTCATCTAATTAGGAAGGAATTTGCGGGTTGGCCATGGCGCTAATATCGCTACGTTTGCGAATGTACGTACATGAGGCCCTATGTGTGTATATTAATAGCTGTGTATGTGTATATTAATAGCTGTGTATGTGTATATAGCTGTGTATGTGTATATTACTAGCTGTGTATGTGTATATTACTAGCTGTGTATGTGTATATAGCTGTGTATGTGTATATTACTAGCTGTGTATGTGTATATTACTAGCTGTGTATGTGTATATTACTAGCTGTGTATGTGTATATTACTAGCTGTGTATGTGTATATTACTAGCTGTGTATGTGTATATTACTAGCTGTGTATGTGTATATTACTAGCTGTGTATGTGTATATTACTAGCTGTGTATGTGTATATTACTAGCTGTGTATGTGTATATTACTAGCTGTGTTTGTGTATATTACTAGCTGTGTATGTGTATATTACTAGCTGTGTTTGTGTATATTACTAGCTGTGTATGTGTATATTACTAGCTGTGTATGTGTATATTACTAGCTGTGTATGTGTATATTAATAGCTGTGTATGTGTATATTACTAGCTGTGTATGTGTATATTAATAACTGTGTATGTGTATATTACTAGCTGTGTATGTGTATATTAATAGCTGTGTATGTGTATATTACTAGCTGTGTATGTGTATATTAATAACTGTGTATGTGTATATTACTAGCTGTGTATGTGTATATTAATAGCTGTGTATGTGTATATTACTAGCTGTGTATGTGTATATTAATAGCTGTGTATGTGTATATTACTAGCTGTGTATGTGTATATTAATAGCTGTGTATGTGTATATTACTAGCTGTGTATGTGTATATTACTAGCTGTGTATGTGTATATTAATAGCTGTGTATGTGAGGACTCACACTCCAGGTCGGGCTCCTTGCCCTGCAGGTAGCGTATGACGGCCTGCAGCTGGGAGTATTTACGGTGATGAGGGTCGATGTCTGTCTCACAGTACGTCCTGTGGAGGAGCAGAGTTACAGGAACATGCTGCACCTCGGCTCTCTGTGTTACTCTGCAGGCCAGCAGGGGGCTGGGGGGGGTGGAGGGGGGCTGGGGGGGGGAGGATGGGGGCTGAGGCTGGGGGGGCCTGATGTGTTCTGGACTCACCACTCTGCGGCGATGCTCAGGTCAGGGGAAGTGAGGTCATGCAGTCCTGAGGGGAGAGGACGGCCGACGTGAGATCACCAGCGTTTGATGTTTTATTCACATAGCAGACATTTATCCAGCCTGATAAACTAGTGCAGGTACAGAGTACAGCTGGAGTACCAAGGTCAGAAGAGCAGAGGTCTCCCATTCAGACTTGTGTTAACTCTACTTAACTCTAACCTTACGCCTTAATGCAAGTCGAACCAGAACTCTAAACCTGAAAAAAGCATCAAAGTTCTGAGGCCCTGCAAAAAAGCCCCACAAGGACACGTTTTCAAGTTTCACTAGACTTGTGAGGACGTTTGGTATAAGTATACTAAGTATACTACCATGCATACACACTCCACACACACACACACACACACTTACCCTCCTCTACCGACACGTTCCCCAGGACCATCACCTGCCCGTGCCCTTGGGTCAGCACCATACCGAAGCTGGGAGACAGAGAGGAGTCATATGCAAACATGAAGACACGAGAGATATTCAAAGATGAAAAGATCCCAGGTGCTGTATTAATTTAAGAACAGGATGTGAGAGACACTCACAGTGGAGAAGTGTACGTACGGTGTGAAACTTCTGTCAAAGCTTTTAAAAGCTATTGAAGACTCTGCTATTCAAGCAGGCTTTTAGTTAGTCAAGGGTGTTTTATGGTTGTTTGTTGTTTTCTATTTAAAATGTTCTTAATTTGTGGTGCATTTTGTTGTAAAGCACTTTGTGATTTTTATCTGTGAGAGGTCCTATACAAATAAACTTTTCTTACTTACTTACATGTACAAACACGCCAGTAAACAAGAAATTAGACTTGACCCACACTGTGGTTTAGATGAGCTACAACAGGCTTCCTATAGTTCACAAACAGTCCATGCACGAGGAGATAGAAGGTGTTGTGACTGTTACCTGAAAGGAGTCTCGTCGATGTTGGTGTAGAAATAATTGTTGACCAAGAACAAGGGTCTTTTCTCTTTATCTACTGACGCCCTGATGTTTAAAGTCAGGCTTCCCATCTCCCCCTTCACCATGGCTGTTCTCAACTGGAGATAACACACACACACACACACACGTGTTATGTCTGGGCCCAGACGTGTCTGAGCTGTGCTAAGAGGTGTGTGTGTGTGTGTGTGTGTGTGTTGACTCACGGTCTCCTGCGTGTCCTCCCACTCCACCTCGGCCAGGTCCACACTGTTGTAGTTGGGTTTGGGCTTCAGCGTCTTCCCATCTTTATACTGGAGGACAGAGACAAGGAGTAGGGAGGAGACAAGGAGCAGGGAGGAGACAAGGAGCAGGGAGGAGACAAGGAGACAAGGAGCAGGGAGGAGACAAGGAGCAGGGAGGAGACAAGGAGACAAGGAGCAGGGAGGAGACAAGGAGACAAGGAGCATGGAGGAGACAAGGAGACAAGGAGCAGGGAGGAGACAAGGAGCAGGGAGGAGACAAGGAGCAGGGAGGAGACAAGGAGCAGGGAGGAGACAAGGAGACAAGGAGCATGGAGGAGACAAGGAGACAAGGAGCAGGGAGGAGACAAGGAGCAGGGAGGAGACAAGGAGCAGGGAGGAGACAAGGAGCAGGGAGGAGACAAGGAGACAAGGAGCATGGAGGAGACAAGGAGACAAGGAGCAGGGAGGAGACAAGGAGCATGGAGGAGGGAGGAGACAAGGAGCAGGGAGGAGACAAGGAGCAGGGAGGAGACAAGGAGACAAGGAGCATGGAGGAGACAAGGAGACAAGGAGCAGGGAGGAGACAAGGAGCAGGGAGGAGACAAGGAGCAGGGAGGAGACAAGGAGCAGGGAGGAGACAAGGAGACAAGGAGCAGGGAGGAGACAAGGAGACAAGGAGCAGGGAGGAGACAAGGAGCAGGGAGGAGACAAGGAGCAGGGAGGAGACAAGGAGCAGGGAGGAGAAATGTGAAGAGAGAAATGTGTTCATTTGGCAGACACTTTATCTAAAGCAACATGAAAGGGAGGAGGGGGATTTGAACTGGCAACCTCTTGATCTGCAGTCAAATGCTCTACCCATCCCTAAGCAGAGACAGAAACTTGACTCACCAGAGGCCGAAGGTCAGGGTGGGCCAGGATGTAACCGTTGTTGGTGACCAGGAAGGCGTAACCATGGGGACCCAGCTGATAGGCAGAAACAGAATCATCCAGGATTAAAGGATTAAATATGAAAAAAGCTCAAAGAAATTGAAGTCAAACACTCAGTCCCTGTCAGACTGACCATGTATCTGGGAGCTAGCTTCATGACCTCCAGCAGAGGGATGTCCGACCCCACGACCCCCAGCAGGATCCCGTGGGACAGCTGGGGACACATCACACAACATCAGGTCACCAAGACGACACATCACACAACACCAGGTCACCAAGACGACACATCACACAACACCAGGTCACCAAGACGACACATCACACAACACCAGGTCACCAAGACAACACATCACACAACACCAGGTCACCAAGACGACACATCACACAACACCAGGTCACCAAGACGTCACGTCACACAACACCAGGTCACCAAGACGTCACGTCACACAACACCAGGTCACCAAGACGACACATCACACAACACCAGGTCACCAAGACGACACATCACACAACACCAGGTCACCAAGACGACACATCACACAACACCAGGTCACCAAGACGACACATCACACAACACCAGGTCACCCAGACGACACATCACACAACACCAGGTCACCAAGACGACACATCACACAACACCAGGTCACCAAGACGACACATCACACAACACCAGGTCACCAAGACGACACATCACACAACACCAGGTCACCAAGACGACACATCACACAACACCAGGTCACCAAGACGACACGTTTTTTATGGTGAGAAAAATGTAAGGAAATTCAACTGACTAACCACCACCCTGACTTTCCTGATGCACCAACAAGGTGTTGGGTGGTGTTATTCTGTTTACGTTACAGTAGACCCACACAGCTACAGAGCTGTAGAAGGTGTACTTGAGTAAACCTCGTTCAGGAGTGACGACCAAACCACGACTGCAGCAGCACCATAACACCAACAGTCTTTCACCTCAGGATCAATGACCTATGTTACAGTGATGGCTGTAAGTGCCTCCTGGTCTGTGAGGACGTACTCACAGTCTCCTTCTTCTTGCTGAAGACAGGCATGGCCACAGAGGTCATGAGCAGCAGACTCTGAGCCTTGGTCTTGAAGAGCTGAGGGCGAGAGAGGGTCGTTACCATCACAACCCCTCTAAACATCCTCCCTGCTGCATTAAGCTCCAACATCAGCACGTAAGACAGCATGATCAGCCCACTACTGGTTCCTGCAGTTCAGACTCCCTCCAGGAGAGGGGGCTGGGGAGCTAGGGACGTCTATGAAGGTTCTGAGGGGAGCTACTAGGAGAGGAGAGAAATCTGTTTTTGTTCTTCACAACACAGGGGGTATGCAGTAACGGTTCTATACTCTGTTCATAGTGTGGGCTGTTACCAGTTCCTACAGCTGATCTACTGCTGATGTATTGACCAGGCTAGTCTAGGTTTTACCTCCATGGTATTGGGAAGCTGTCAATGGGTCAGTTGGAGGTCCAAGGAGCCGTGAGACAACAAGAAGCAGTCGCAACAGACCAATGAGTGACAGGGATGAGATGACACTCACGAAAAAACACAACGTGACAAGGTGGGATGTAGAGTGAGGTATGGAGCTGGCGTGTTGCTGATGAAGAGACCCTAGGTGATGAAGAGACCCTAGGTAATGAAGAGACCCTAGGTGATGACACCCTGAAGGTTCTGAGCTGTGAGGGCCACAGCTGTTCATCTCACCACGGTGTCCATGTAGGCCTCAGTCCAGATGATGTCATGGTTGTGGTTGATGACCATCGGCCTGCTCAGAACATGCAGGTACTCCATCACGTTCTCCTGGACATCCGCCAGCGTGGAGACGTGTGTGTAGTAACCTGCACACACACACACACACACACACACATACACACACACACCACACACACACACCACACACACACACACACACACACACATACACACATGCAGGTACACACACACACACACACACACACACACACACACACACACACACATACACATACACATACACACACACACACACACACACACACACACATACACACATGCAGGTACACACACACACACACACACACACACACACCACACACACACCACACACACACACACACACAGTGTTCTTAGACATCCGAGGCCACACAATATACCCTCCTTGACTGTTACAAGCTCTCCACTATCATCAGTGAACTATAACTCTTATCTGGGAGTTTGTGAACCCTCACACCTTTGTTGTTGCAGGCTATCCACTTGGTGTTGTCAGCAAACGTCATCTCTCTGCCGATGAGGTAGGTGAAGACCCTCACCTGAACACAGACACAGGTGAGCTCTCATGACAAGCCACAGACATGGGGCCCACAACAAGCCACAGAAGCCAAACGTAATCACGGTAACACTGAACTGTTCTGTTCCGACAGAAGCAGGATGGAGAGAGCAGGGTGGAGAGAGAGCAGGGTGGAGAGAGCAGGGTGGAGAGAGAGCAGGGTGGAGAGAGCAGGGCGGAGAGAGAGCAGGGTGGAGAGAGAGCAGGGTGGAGAGAGCAGGGTGGAGAGAGAGCAGGGTGGAGAGAGAGCAGGGTGGAGAGAGAGCAGGGTGGAGAGAGCAGGGCGTAGAGAGAGCAGGGTGGAGAGAGCAGGGTGGAGAGAGAGCAGGGTGGAGAGAGAGCAGGGCGGAGAGAGAGCAGGGTGGAGAGAGAGCAGGGTGGAGAGAGAGCAGGGTGGAGAGAGCAGGGTGGAGAGAGAGCAGGAGGGAGAGAGCAGGGTGGAGAGAGAGCAGGGTGGAGAGAGAGCAGGGTGGAGAGAGAGCAGGGTGGAGAGAGAGCAGGGTGAAGAGAGAGCAGGGTGGAGAGAGAGCAGGGCGTAGAGAGAGCAGGGTGGAGAGAGAGCAGGGTGGAGAGAGAGCAGGGTGGAGAGAGAGCAGGGTGGAGAGAGAGCAGGGTGGAGAGAGAGCAGGGTGGAGAGAGCAGGGTGGAGAGAGCAGGGTGGAGAGAGAGCAGGAGGGAGAGAGCAGGGTGGAAAGAGCAGGGTGGAGAGAGAGCAGGGTGGAGAGAGCAGGGTGGAGAGAGAGCAGGGTGGAGAGAGAGCAGGGCGTAGAGAGAGCAGGAGGGAGAGAGCAGGGTGGAAAGAGCAGGGTGGAGAGAGAGTAGGGTGGAGAGAGAGCAGGCAGCTTCAGCCTACCCTGCGGTCTGGCCAGTTGAACTCCTCGAACACGGACTGGAAGTCCTCCATGGCTCCGTCTGTGATCAGCATGATGGCCTGGTTACACAGGCTGCCCTGGCCCTTGGTGGAGGCCTGCAGGAAGTCACACGGAGGGTGTGATAAACACTCAACATGGTACTGCCCACGTGGGAGAGTGTGTGATGCTGTGTGTGTGTGAGGCTGTGTGTGTGTGAGGCTGTGTGTTTGTGTGTGTAATGATGTGTGTGTGTGATGCTGTGTGTGTGTGGTGCTGTGTGTGTGTGTTGGTGTGTGTGTGTGTGATGCTGTGTGAGGTGGAGGCGGGTGACGTATTGGTGTGTGAGTGCGTGTGTGTGTGGTGGAGGAGAAGAGGGCCTGTTGGTGTGTGAGTGCGTGTGAGTGCGTGTGGGAACATATTTTATCAGGGGGGTGCTGGGGGGGGCTTAATGTTGTGGGGCAGTGCCGTGGTGGGTTTTCAAGTCATCATTTAAATTCTTGTGCTCTCAGCAGGGGGTGCTGGGGGGTTGGTGTGTGAGTGTGTGTGTGTTGGTGCGTGAATGTGTGTGTTGGTGCGTGAGTGTGTGTGTTGGTGAGTGTGTGTGTGTGTGTTGGTGTGTGTGTGGTGGAGGAGGAGGGGCCGTAGAGACAAACCTCATTGAGGATTTTGAAGGCTTCCTTCATGGCCACCTTGATCTTGGCCTCTCCCTTCACGTGCAGCTCATCCACAAGGACCTTGAAGTGCTTCACACAGGAGAGAGAAGAGGACACTTGGAGAGGGAACACGAGACGTACGCACGACACATGGACAGCAAGACTGAAGGACCATGGCCCGGAGATGATCAGGACACCCACACAGGCCACGCCCCTCTGACACAGGACACCCACACCAACCTAGACTCCACAGGACACCCACACCAACCTAGACTCCACAGGACACCCGCACAGGCCACGCCCCTCTGACACAGGACACCCACATAGGCCACGCCCCTCTGACACCTGGCTGATTCCCACAGAACACTTCTAGAAGCGTCTTGGTGTTTGTGGTTCGTTAACCTAAGCTGAGCAGATAATGGCTTTCGGGCTTCTTTCCAAGACCTCCTTAAACTCTTAGACAGACACAGAGGAAACTGGCCTCAGCTAAGCTGCTGCAGAACACACACACTGAGGGAGGCCCACTGGGACTGGACACAAACACACACACACAAACATGCAGACACACACACACATGCAGACACACACGTGCACAAACGTACGTATACACACACAAACAGACAAATAGGTCTGAGAGCAGGTCAAAGGTTCAGAAGAAGAAAAGCTCAGAGTCACCTGGCCTGGTCTCCATGTTGGACTGTTTAAGGAAGTAGGTCAGCTAGACTTAGCTTAACTGAAGCAGATAATGGACTTACCTCTCGGTTGTCCAAGTCAGCCTGAACCAAAGTGCCTCTGAAACAAGGCTCCACGTAACGCACGTAGTCTGTGTACTGTGGGAGACACAGGAAACACCACTGGTTCTTTTATTACTGTCAACATGACCGTTTATGAATGTTCACTGTAAGGACTATTAGAAACGTGCATGGCGGGGGTGACATGGGACTGGATGATCTCACGGCTATGACGCTGACACAGGACTGGATGCTCTCACGGCTATGACGGTGACACAGGGAGTGACATGGGACTGGATGATCTCACGGCTATGACGGTGACACAGGGGGTGACATGGGACTGGATGATCTCACGGCTATGACGTTGACAAAGTCGTTCTCTCCCAGCGTATCCAGGATGGTGTTTATCGTGTGTTTGGCGATCGTCATCTTCAACCCTTTCATACTTCCACTGATGTCCACCAGGATGATGATGTCTTTAGGTGAAGTTGCAGCTTGAATGTACCTTGGAGATACGAGAGAGACAGGACATGTAATGCACCGTGTTGTGACAACATCTCACTACAGTGATCTGTATTAGCACACAAATGGCCTCTCCCTAACGTACGTATTCTTTTTAAGAGCATAAACTCATAAACTCTCCCATATGGTGCCCAAGAGGCCCACACCGACCTGGCTATTGAGCTATTAGTCACTTAAGCAGCAGCTTAAAGACTTCCATGTGGATCAGGCTCTCGCTGTCTCTGCGTTGGCTGTTGCTGCGTTGGCTGTTGCTGCAGCCTGCCCGGTATTGGGTGCTATCCATGTACCTAATCTGTTTGTGTAGCCAGGGCCAGCTGAGGCCCTGCTAGCGACCCGAATACAGAGAGGACAGGCAGGTAGCTGAGGTCAGACCTGTAGGGAGTTGCTAGCTTTAGTGTGACGTGGGGATCTACGATGGGAGAGCCCTGGGCCTCCCCTCGGGCCTCGCCTCGCAAACAGGGTCTTTGCTATTATTGTAGTCAATAAATGTGGATAAAACTAACCCCGCAACTATCGAACACTCTTGATCCTCTACCACCAAACAACTCTTGCAATGAACACTTTGACCTTGTGTTAGTCTACTCCCTTTACTAGCGCTTTTATCTTTATCTTACCAGTTACGGTTCCTGCAATCAAAAGCTGCTACACCATTGGCATCTGGTGTC
Organism: Mallotus villosus; assembly: GCA_903064625.1. NCBI lineage: Eukaryota > Metazoa > Chordata > Actinopteri > Osmeriformes > Salangidae > Mallotus > Mallotus villosus. The sequence goes on from CAEFZP010002183.1 coordinate 99,575, forward strand.
CACTTGATACCTGAAAGAATAATGTTTAACATATTACGTTTAGTAATTTCTGTATCGTTTTAAGGATGCCAAACACTATTTGTTTCAGTAGCATTGAAATTCGGGCTTTCTCTAGTATTTTGCTAAATTAATCATGTCAAATATAATCCTTTACCAGGGTAAATTCTGAAGAATCCTGAAGAGCTGCCAAAGTACTGCCAGGTGAGCGTCGGATCCTTCTGGAAGTTGCTAATGAAGATGTCGTTTAGAGCTTCTGACATGTAGATTCCATTGAGAATGTTGGGATCTTCAAACAAGAGAAACCCCACCGCAGAAATATGACAAGAGAAACCCCACCGCAGAAATATGAGACAAACCACAATGTTTTTTGTTGTTTAAATTGTATAACTTAAGAGAAATATATATGTGAGATAACAAAGGATGTGCTCGCCAAAGGCGTGGCACACCCAGTTATGTGTAATTATCCCCCTAAAGTGAAAACAAGTCTAATGTTTTTTCTGATATTTATGTTCCCTAAAATGTCAGCCCTTCTCATGGGGGCTGAGCACCCCTAAAGGTCTGATCCTAGAATCGCCCCAGATTATTCTACAGTGTTACCGTGAAATGTCACATGTTGGAGTTAGACTGTTAGTTGGACCCACCTTTGTTGTAGACGTTGGTGGGCACCTGCACATCGCTCTGCAACGTGTTCACGGGCAGTTTGTTGAAATGCTTGTTCTCCTCCAGTGGAAACTCCCCTCCCAGCGGGATGAATTCCCCCTTATCGTCCATCGTGTTAATCATCATGGAGTTGAAGTAGTCAAACTGCAGGAGACACAGAAAACACACGTCACAACGCTGCTTTGGAGAAACAGGCTTAGTTAATGTTCAAATGTTCAAAGAGCTTCTTTACATGGCTTCTTTACAGCATTTCTCCTCATGTTTTTGTCTCCATAGAAAATGTGTTCAGAGTAGGGTGCCTTGTGGGTCAGCTGTGTGTTCATGTGTGTGTGTGTGTGTGTGTGTGTGTGTGTGTGTGTGTGCCTGCTACAACAAACCTGTAATGTTGCGTTGAATTCATGATACAAATCTGCGTCTTCAGCCGACTCTGCCAGCCTCTGAGGAGACAGACACACATTTACACTCAGAAGGAAACGACAAATATCAAACTGAAATATGTACAGTATTGTGCAAAAAGTACAAGTAAAATTGCTTTAAGAAATAATGAAATGAAAAGGCCAAACAACATTGTTCTCTCAACATTGTACTTGTATACTGCTGCACCAATTTTAAAGACAATAGCCATGTAAAACATCTTCACAGTACTGTACTGCTAAAAAAAGAAGTGTTTCCTCAGTCACCTTGACTGACTTCATCTTGCGGCCCAGCATGGCCTCGATCGCATCTGATATATCATTCACCAGCTTCCTGCCGTCCAGCTCCACTATCTTAACGATGGGCTCCACATCTTTCAGTTTCTGGGGGAAGATAATACAATTTGTAAACTAAGTAAAAAAATAAAATTGTATTAAGTCATCAATAAAAACTTTTGTTTTGTTTAGGGTTAGGTTAAATTAGTTGGGTTAGGTTGGGTACATTTAATACAGTTTCCACTGTGTCACTTGTGTCTTCTTATAGGCTAACTTGTTACCCATCTCACTAGGTTTGGGTGTATAAAACCAAGTCATGTGCAGTAATGTGATGGACTGAATACTTGAGTGAAGTACATCAAAGGAAAGTCATGAAATCTGTGTGGGACCAGAAGGCTTCTAGCTGTCTTCTTATTTTAGTTGTTAATTAAAGTCACAAATCCCAATTAATGTAAGCAGCCCACATTCTGGGGACTTAAGGTAAGTGGAGGTGGCCTGCTGCTGGGTAAATACAGACTTGATTCCACACCGAAGAGATTTTAGGATAGATAGGATTATACGTAATATATTTTAATGATATGCTCCAATCAGCGCAGGTCTCTCAGTATGATATAGAGCACTGAACTATAAAATATTAGAATACAACGATTCTTTGACTGAACTGTTTTACTCTTCGACCTGAACTAATATACTGTGAGCTAAGACTTATAAACAGAAGTCGAACGTGGACGTGGTCGTCTAAAATAAGAACTAGGCTGTCCACCAAATCCTGATGAGCATGATGGGGAAGAGAGCTTGCTCCTAAATCTGGGCATTAATGTCATCTTGTTAAGACATGTCTGTCGCTCAGGGCAACTGTGCCAAAGACCGGCATTCACACACACACACACACACACACACACACACACACACAAACACACACACACACACACACACACACACAAACTGCACTGTTCTCACAACTGGATGATTGTAAATCACCCATGTGGGGGGTAGAATAGAGTGTAGGGCAGAGTGTAGGGTATCCCCAGGGGCCTACTGAGGAACCGTGAACATTTTAGAGAGTTTTCGGGTCAGACTATGTGGAAACCAGGAAAGGGGTAACATCCAACTGTAATTTTTTTCATTTAGTTCCTTCAGTGTTAGAAGAGCTGCCAGTGCTGAATGTGTTAGCCCAACAAGCTGTCAGTGCTGAATGTGTTAGCCCAACATGCTGCCAGTGCTGAATGTGTTAGCCCAACATGCTGCCAGTGCTGAATGTGTTAGCCCAACATGCTGCCAGTGCTGAATGTGTTAGCCCAACAAGCTGCCAGTGTTGAATGTGTTAGCCCAACAAGCTGCCAGTGTTGAATGTGTTAGCCCAACAAGCTGTATGTGCTGAATGTGTTAGCCCAACAAGCTGTATGTGCTGAATGTGTTAGCCCAACTAGCTGTCAGTGCTGAATGTGTTAGCCCAACTAGCTGTATGTGCTGAATGTGTTAGCCCAACAAGCTGCTAGTGCTGAATGTGTTAGCCCAACAAGCTGTCAGTGCTGAATGTGTTAGCCCAACAAGCTGTATGTGCTGAATGTGTTAGCCCAACAAGCTGTATGTGCTGAATGTGTTAGCCCAACAAGCTGCTAGTGCTGAATGTGTTAGCCCAACAAGCTGTATGTGCTGAATGTGTTAGCCCAACAAGCTGCTAGTGCTGAATGTGTTAGCCCAACAAGCTGTCAGTGCTGAATGTGTTAGCCCCAACAAGCTGTATGTGCTGATGTGTTAGCCCAACAAGCTGCTAGTGCTGAATGTGTTAGCCCAACAAGCTGTATGTGCTGAATGTGTTAGCCCAACTAGCTGCCAGTGCTGAATGTGTTAGCCCAACAAGCTGTATGTGCTGAATGTGTTAGCCCAACAAGCTGCTAGTGCTGAATGTGTTAGCCCAACAAGCTGCCAGTGCTGAATGTGTTAGCCCAACAAGCTGTCAGTGCTGAATGTGTTAGCCCAACAAGCTGTATGTGCTGAATGTGTTAGCCCAACAAGCTGTCAGTGCTGAATGTGTTAGCCCAACAAGCTGTATGTGCTGAATGTGTTAGCCCAACACGCTGTCAGTGCTGAATGTGTTAGCCCAACAAGCTGCCAGTGCTGAATGTGTTAGCCCAACAAGCTGTATGTGCTGAATGTGTTAGCCCAACAAGCTGTCAGTGCTGAATGTGTTAGCCCAACAAGCTGTCAGTGCTGAATGTGTTAGCCCAACAAGCTGCCAGTGCTGAATGTGTTAGCCCAACAAGCTGTATGTGCTGAATGTGTTAGCCCAACAAGCTGTCAGTGCTGAATGTGTTAGCCCAACAAGCTGTATGTGCTGAATGTGTTAGCCCAACAAGCTGTATGTGCTGAATGTGTTAGCCCAAAACGCTGTCAGTGCTGAATGTGTTAGCCCAACAAGCTGTATGTGCTGAATGTGTTAGCCCAACAAGCTGCTAGTGCTGAATGTGTTAGCCCAACAAGCTGCTAGTGCTGAATGTGTTAGCCCAAAGACTTACCTTTTGAAGAAGTTGAGATCCAGAGAACTTTGTAGAAACCTCACGCAGTTGCACAGACAGCGTACTGGCCCATTTCTGGACCCTGAAACAAAGACAGATATTTCAGAAAAAACTATAATCTACTGCAGTGTCCTTGTTCTGGTGACTCAGGACATACACAATCATCACTTAATTTTGCGCTTTGTGTGTCTAAATCCAGACTGTTCAGAGTTTAAAAAAAGGCCAGTACAACTGAGAGGATAATCTGTTCAGTGTAGATGTGGGTCAGTAGTGTTCCAGGTGCTCCAGCACACGAAGGGGTTCTGCATGAACTATTAAACACAAAGAATATACAGATAGATGTATCCCCCATCATGTTGGGATTGTATTTCTTGTGTGCAATTCCTATTGCACACTCAAATATGGGATTGTATAAAGATTTGTTTCCAGGAATACGTACACAACATTTTTAACATAATAAATGTGAAATTATGATACCACAAACAATGTGTTTAAAGAGGCTTAACCCCAATAAACAGAGGCCAGGTGGAGGTGGATGAGGTAGCTACTCTAGCCCTAGCTTAGCTTAGCCTAGCCTAGCCTACTCTAGCCCTAGTTTAGCCTAGCCTACTCTAGCCCTAGTTTAGCCTAGCCTACTCTAGCCCTAGTTTAGCCTAGCCTACTCTAGCCCTAGTTTAGCCTAGCCTACTCTAGCCCTAGTTTAGTTTAGCCTAGCTAACTCTAACCCTAGCCTAGCTTAACATAGCCTACTCTAGCCCTAGTTTAGCCTAGCCAACTCTAGCCCTAGTTTAGCCTAGCTTAGCCTAGCCAACTCTAGCCCTAATTTAGCCTTGCTTAGCCTAGCCTACTCTAGCCCTAGTTTTAGCCTAGCCTACTCTAGCCCTAGTTTAGCTTAGCCTAGCCTACTCTAGCCCTAGTTTAGCCTAGCTTAGCCTAGCCTACTCTAGCCCTAGCTTAGTTTAGCCTAGCCAACTCTAGCCCTAACCTAGCCTAGCAAATATCAAGCCCATCCCAGTGTAGCTTGCGGTAGCCTGGCAGATAGAAGAGCAGAGAAGGCCACAGGTGCTGAAGACCTGAGCACTCACAGGATTACGACAGTCGCCCATCTCAGGATCAGATGGAGAATGCCAACATGACACACATCCACATGGTTCGGTTTTGATGCAACAGGGTTTAAGCAGTGTGTGTGTTTGTGTGTTCATTGGCCTTAAAATATTACAGCTCTGTTAGTCCATATGGCACTGTGGAACTTCAACTGTTGGCCAATCCCCAGCACATCATTTTCAAAGATTACAGGGTCAGTCAGGGTACTGCCCATCAATGGAGCATATTTGTGTCAGTTCAAGGGCAGAAATGCCTTGCTCGAGGGCAGAAGTGCCTTGCTCAAGGGCACAAACAAGGTCACGCTTCCCTTCACTGACCTGCTGTGTTCACACTAGACTGGGTCATGCAGACCATCATATGAAACCTACTCAATGAAACCCTGACAGCCATGAATGTGCAAACTTTCATGGCGATTAAAACCCTTTCTGATTCTGATGAATCGGCTCCTACGAGTCTGTCTCAGTTCTGTACAAGTCCGGGGCACAGTTATAGCTGTGTCATTATTCACTTTTAGAAAATGGCAAATCTGCACCCTCCCATTTTTCATAGAGAAAATTGTTATTGCAATAGTTATAAAACAAAGCAGTCACACCCACATCAGAAAACAAACCTACGCCCCGGGTACAAATTTAGACCGATTCACAAATTGTGCTTCTGCTGGCAGCGTTGCTGTGACATCATCCCACAGCACCAGCCAGCGGGACTGCGGAGGGCCGTCAGGTGGGGGTGTACTTATCACATGTGCTTCCTGTTAGAACACGGCATCCAACCTCCACAGCCATCTGTGGGACAGGCTGGTTCCCTGGCAACGGTTCCTACCCCAGCGACCCTGGGGGTGCCCAGCAGTGCACACACTCACGTCCCATGACTGCCCCATTCCTCTTTCAACCACATACTGCCCAAAAGAAGAACATTTGTTTTACTAGCCTGTGAAGAAAAAAAACATAATAGCTGATGCTGTAATAGTTTATGCAAGCGGTACAAGCTTGCTGTGTGAAATTGTGAGACAAGAATTGTTGAAAAAGCAATGGGGTCATGCGGTTACGTCTGATAGACTGGATGGTCTGGTTAGCTCTGTAAGCTTTTGGCCACTCTGACGAGCGATAGCTTTGGGTCAGTGTGATAGTTAACCTGGCTCAGAGCTTTACATCTAAGCTCGTGAATATCCAGTTTGTGCTGTGGTACTGCGGTGGTTTGGGAGATGTAATCTGCGTAACGTAACAGGACACAGCACAGAACAAGCAGCTTTACCTTAGAGAATACCGCTGCTCTGCGTTAAAGGCCCCAAGGAAGAGATGAATCGCCCCAAGGGATGCAGGGAAATGTAGTGAAATGTGACTAACACTGAGCAGACCGAGGGTCTAACAACGCTTGATATCTTTCAGTAAAAGCGGGGCTGAATCCCACATGGGCTTGGAAGGATTTCGCCGATGGAAAATCCGAGCTCTGTCAATAACAAATAACATCAAATCATGTTATCCGGTGTTGCCTTGCGCGTCCTCTTGTGCAGAGGGGTGAGCGCGCGGACATTCGGCGGGCAGAGAGAGGACTCAGGCACAATTAATCTCCTTAGCACATGGGAGTTTTTTGGGCGCTGTGATGTGGGTGACAGTTGGACGCGGTTCAATTCTAGCAGGAGAGGAGCGGCGTATCAGGGTCACTGTGCAATCAGTGGCTCAGGCAGCAGCTGCAGACTGAAAACAAGCTCCAGTCCCTCTGACACGGTCAGAGAGGCCGACTGAAAGGAATCAAACCCTGTGGTGTGAAACCCTGGTCTGATGGCAGACTGGGGGGCTTGTTTCAGCTCTCTCAGATCCAAGCATTTTGTACTTTTCCTTGCGATCAGTTGAAAGTAATCAGCTTATTTTGAAGTAAAAAAAACTGTTGATGGGATCGTCTATCAGGCCATCTCCCCTTGTCTCTCCCAACCTGAGGTTTGAACCTCGAGAACATATATTTTCCCTAAATGTTTTAAATGTTGCAGGGTTATGATTTGTGTGTGTAGCTGGACCTGACTGGACCTGACTGGACTTGACTGGGCCTGACTGGATCTGACTGGACCTGACTGGATCTGACTGGATCTGACTGGACCTGACTGGACTTGACTGGGCCTGACTGAATCTGACTGGATCTGACTGGACCTGACTGGACCTGACTGGATCTGACTGGACCTGACTGGACCTGACTGGACCTGACTGGACCTGACTGGACCTGACTGGACCTGACTGGATCTGACTGGACCTGACTGGACTTGACTGGGCCTGACTGGATCTGACTGGATCTGACTGGGCCTGACTGGATCTGACTGAAACTCAGACCCTGCTAATGGGCCTTGCTCGCCTGTGACGACCATGACAAAGTTCTGATCAACTGTGACGACCATGATAAAGTTCTGATCAACTGTGATGACCATGACAAAGTTCTGATCAACTGTGATGACCATAAGCAAGTTCTGATCAACTGTGATGACCATGACAAAGTTCTGATCAACTGTGACGACCATGACAAAGTTCTGATCAACTGTGATGACCATGACAAAGTTCTGATCAACTGTGATGACCATGACAAAGTTCTGATCAACTGTGATAACCATGACAAAGTTCTGATCAACTGTGATGACCATAACAAAGTTCTGATCAACTGGGATGACCATGACAAAGTTCTGATCAACTGACTGAACCCTGATGTTGAACATCTGAAGACATCTACCACCTTGAGATTGTCAATCACGTTGTGAATCCTAAATAGGGATAAAGCAGACCACCCGATACAGGAGACTGTACACGTGCCAGTCAGGCATGTTTCAGTTACAACCACTCAGCAGTCAGGGTCTGCACACAACACTTACGTCTCTGGAGGTATCTTCATCTGAGCGTGTGTGGTGAGACAGAGCCAGTGAAACAACAAGACCCACAGTCCCAGTCTCAGCCCTCCTCCAGTCCTGGGTTCCTCCCTGACTTCGCCGACCGAAGGCATCATCCGTACCGAAAAGTCCATAGTAATATCTTAACACCCAATCAGGTCCACTTCCATATCCATACGCCTTAGGAAAGTGATGAGAGATATTCCAAAAATGGTTTTCTCATGTTGGCTAAAGCAAGCACAGGAGATCTTCCCGGCTGAGGACGTTGAAGGAAAGAGCCAGTGTGTCCTCCTGCCCCTCCGCTCTCCCAGCCACCGTCACCTTGATCCTCCTGTCCATGATCCACTCATCCTCTGAAGACTCCACCACCGTCGCTCAATCCTCAGTCCCACAACCTGTTGGAGAAACCCTGAATGGAGCCCGGGGGAAAACGAACCCTGGTCGCAAACTCTCAAAACAGGAAGAACAGGAAGCAAAAACCAAAAGAAAACAAGTTGTGATGTTCCAGCTCTTATAGCTTCCTGCTTGTGAGAATCCCTGTCGGTCGCTGCGAGCTCAGAGCGGGTCACTGTCCAGACAGACACGCTGTCACAGCTAGGGGGCGGGGGCAGGATATAACAGCCATCGATATTCTGAGTTGATGCGCTGTCTCCTCTGTCGCTCAGTTCACAGCATAATCTACTTGGATTAAAGTCCTTTACCACCGAGATGGGGAGCAGAGGGGAGTGAGAGGAGGGGAGCGGAGGGGTGAAGAGAGGAGGGCTGGAGAGAGGAGGGGTGGAGAGAGGAGGGCTGGAGAGAGGAGGGGTGGAGAGGAGGGGTGGAGAGACAGAGGGGAGCGGAGGGGTGGAGAGAGGAGGGCTGGAGAGAGGAGGGGTGGAGAGACATAGGGGGGGAGAGGAGGGGTGGAGAGACAGAGGGGGGGAGAGGAGAGAGGAGGGCTGGAGAGAGGAGGGGTGAGAGAGACAGAGGGGGGAATACAGACAAGGAACGGGAGGACACGAGGGGAGGGTTGGAAGAGGGGGGTTTGTTATATCTAAGAGGATTATTGTGATTTCTGGAGACAGGACTTGTCCATCCAATCAGTGGTAGTGAAATCAAAGCCTGAAAGGTTTGTTTTACTGTGAGAGCGAGACGTAGAGCCTAACACTGCCCTCCCAACACAACCCCACGCTCAGACACTCTCTGGCACCGAGGGAGGAATCAGATCAGCGTGGAGAAGAGCTTTTCTGGCTGGACACACACAACAAACACTAGTGTCATAAGACCTCTCTACATGGGATTTTCCTCCAAACTTTCTTTTTTTAATTGTCTACAATATTTTTTTTCATTTGAAGTTTGAATATGATGATTTGTATCCACTGGTATTTTATGCAGTTCTGCTCACTGCTTTGAAACTAACGTTTGGATGTTGAGAGATACGGTATATTAGTGGAACTCCAATAGGGGGATGCTAAATTTAATCTTTTAAAAACCCTATTAGGGGACTAAGCCGGTTCTACAGTGACCTATGCTTTCTCATTAAGAGCATTTCTTACCCGTGACATTCATCATAGAAAAGGATTTTGATTCCCGATCTATTTTGGTAATGTCCACGAGTGAGTATTTGTCCCAAGTAGAGCATAGTTTCGTATCTGCTTTTTTCGAGAGCATCACAGATATGCAGCCATTCTATGGTTTAAAAGTTGAAAATGAATAGTTACACAATGTCCTAATTCTCCCCATGTGTCTGATCATGACGGCATTACAATTATGCAATAAATGTAGTCGTTTTCGCTTTTTCTTCTTCTCTAATTATCTTAAAGTGTAATGGCTTGTGGAGCTTCCATGCTCGTGCCTCACTGCAGGGAAAGTAGTTAGCCAACAGCTCCCCCTGCAGGCAGGAGACTGCAAGTGCACCAACAGCTCCCCCTGCAGGCAGGAGACTGCACGTGCACCAACAGCTCCCCCTGCAGGCAGGAGACTGCACGTGCACCAACAGCTCCCCCTGCAGGCAGGAGACTGCACGTGCACCAACAGCTCCCCCTGCAGACAGGAGACTGCACGTGCACCAACAGCTCCCCCTGCAGGCAGGAGACTGCACGTGCACCAACAGCTCCCCCTGCAGACAGGAGACTGCATGTGCACCCGAGGTAGTGGGAAGCACACCCAGCACACCATATCCTAGCTGGATTCATCACAACGCTGAGCACATGGCCTGTACTGTAGATTAGAAAGGTCCAATGCTAGGTTCTACTCGTACATCTACAGAGATATTTAGGATTTTCATTGGATAAACAAATATATAGACTGGAATTTAATCATTTTATATTAACAGTTGCTTTAGGAAGTGATTGTTGTTAATTACTGGACTAAAAAATATAAAAAATCAATCATGATCGGTATTGTTACAAGGTGTTAACCCAAACAGCCTAAAAGAGATTCTCAGCATGATGATAATAATCCTGTATTCTCAGAATATCTTTTCTGTTAAACTGGTTCTTGATGGCCTTCTGTTGCTGCAGTGGGAAACTCAGATGTCCTGACAGGGCTGGAGTTCCTCACTGTAAACCCGGTGTTACGTTCCTCTTCCCAGCAACCAGAGCCGTGCTCTTTGACCAGCGCACAGCGTGGCTGAGTAAATCACCCGCAGATATCACCCACTCTGGGACGCTCCTGCTGAGTAAATCACCCGCAGATACACTATACTCCAACACAGAGGCAAAATCACCAAATGAAAAGTCTTAGCTCCAACTGTCAATAATGATTGACAGCTTCCTAAAGGAGTTAAAACTTTGAACGATGGTTTGAGGTAGTTGTGTCATCCCTTCACACTAATCTGGAGCCATGTTTTCTGATTTGGAGTCGTCACAGAGCCAGTACCACAGAGGTCACCGCGGCCTGTCAGAAATGGTGACCTCTGTGGTACTGGCTCTGTGCTCTGTGAGGACAAAAACAAACACGAATCAACAAGCTGTTGCTGCCTATACTGTACTCACCAGTGTTCACCAGACAGAATAAAGCCTCCTGGATAACGAACTATCCCCAGATATCAAACTATACTATAATAAAATACATAATTCTGTCTTTAAAAACGAATTTATGAAAAGAAGTCCCTGTTTGTATGGTTCCGGCTGCTCCTGTGTTATGTTTCGTCGTGTACGTTACATCCTGATCAGGGATCAGCTCTGTTCCAACCTCACACTGGACACAGGGACAGATGTCTTGGAATTTAGATTGCATTTATTGCTACTTTATTGTACATGTTCATTCTGTTAACAGTACAGCTTTTGCACTCCTCTTACAGTGACGTGCCCTGCTGCACTATGCAGAATATGAACCAAGGTAAATTGATCAGGGAACACCACCATAACACCCCACTCACATACGTAAGAGTAAGACCTCTACTCTCAGTAAATACTATCACTTTCAGAGGTGCTGAATTTATGTAAGAACATCTTCATCAAGCTATACGTGCCGGGTACATATTTTATTGCCTGAAGACTTAGGGTTTCCCAATGTACTTATTATTAAGAACCTGCTAAATCCACTTTGCTAAATCCACAATACAGCAGACAAGACTGAGGAGATCTGTGGAACGCCTCCTGATCCTTGTCTTGGTAGCCTGCTTTATCCACAACATCAAATGAACCCTCTCTCTCCAACTGCTGGTGTAACCCATCACGTACCATCATGTCTGGCTAGCAAAGTCCTCAAGCCCTCTGATATGGGGGACTTAGTCTGCCTCCTGTAGAACAATAGCCGCATTGATGCGATCTGGCCCCCTCGCGGTCCCTACCCCTCAGAGACTAGCGGTGGCCAAACAGTCGGGGTTGAGGGGTTTAGGGGCTAATAGGGGGGCGGCAGGGCTGAGGGACCGAGGCTGAACCCTGCAGCTGTTGCCTGGCACACTTCAGCCTCGGGGAGGAACGACAGAACATGTCAGAGCCAAGTGGCCTGCTGTGGGCGCTGGTGGAGCTCTTTCAGCGCACGTGGAGACGGTGGTGTGGAGGGGGGTTGGGGGGGGAGGGAGGTGGGGGAGGCTGGTGGGGGAGGGAGGATGGGTGGGGGAGGGGGGGAGGGGGGGGAGGGAGAGGCGGGGGGGGAGGGAGGGCTGGTGGGGAGGGGGGGAGGGGTGGGGGAGGGAGGGTGGGGTGGGGGAGGCAGCGGGTGGGGGGGAGGGCGGGGGGGGCGTGGGGGGAGGGGGGTGGAGCGGGGGGGGTAGGGGGGGGAGGGAGTGAGGAGGGGTGGGGGGAGGAGGGTGGGGTGGGGGAGGGTGAGGGAGGGGGGGGGGAGGGGAGGTGAGGGGGGGTAGGGGGGGGAGGGAGCGAGGCGGGGGGGAGCGGAGGAGTGGGGGGGAGGGAGGGTGGGGGAGGGAGGCGGTGGGGGGGAGGGGGGGGGAGGGAGGGGGGGCGGAGGGAGGGTGGTGGGAGGAGCGGGTGGGGGAGGAGGGGGGGGAGGGGGAGGGAGAGAGAGAGGGAGAGGTGGGGGGGAGGGGGGGGAGGGAGAGGCGGGGGGGTGGGGAGGAGGCGGTGGGGAGGGGGGGGTAGGGGGGGGAGGGAGAGGGTGGGGGGAGGAGCGGGGGAGGGAGAGGAGGCGTGGTGGGGGAGGAGTAGAGGGAGGCGGGTGGGGAGTAGTGGGGGGAGGGAGGGTGGGTGGGGGAGGCTGGTGGGGGAGGGAGGAGGGGGGGGAGGGGGGGGTAGGGGGGGGAGGGGAGGGTGGTGGGAGGAGAGGGGGGGTAGGGGGGGGAGGGGAGGGTGAGGCGTGGGGGGGAGGAGAGGCGGGTAGAGGGAGGCGGTGGGGGGAGGAGTGGTGGGGAGGGAGGCGTGAGTGGGGGGAGGGAGAGGCGGTGGGGGGGAGGATGGGGGGGGAGGGGGGGTAGAGTGGTGAGGCGAGGAGTGGTGGGGGAGGGAGGGAGAGGGGGGTAGTGGGGGGAGGGAGGGTGGGGGGAGGCGGTGGGGGAGGGAGGCGTGGTGGGGGAGGGGGGGTAGTGGGGGGAGGGAGGGGGGTGGGGAGGAGGCTGGGGGGAGGGGGGTAGTGGGGGGAGGGAGGGTGGTGGGGAGGCGGTGGGGAGGGGGGTTAGTGGGGGGAGGGAGGGTGGTGGGGGAGGCTGGTGGGGAGGGAGGCTGGTGGGGAGGGGGGTAGTGGGGGGAGGGAGGGTGGTGGGGAGGCTGGTGGGGAGGGGGGTTAGTGGGGGGAGGGAGAATGCTGCTGGTAGTGGTGACCCCTATACAGTACCACAGGTATCCCAGGCCTCTCTTGATCCAAATCTGCCCTCCATCCACCCTGCCAGCCCAGGCCATGGAGCTTCCCCAGCTGGTAGCCCTAACCCCGAGTACCCACCCTGTAGTCCTGCAGACCTCCAGTCCCACCTCTGGTGCCCTGAGAGGCAGGCCCATCGAACGCTCTGCTCAGGGCAGGAAGACCCACGCTGGCTGACATGAAGGTGGTTCAGGGATGATGCCATCAGCGATGACTAGAGGAGATCTCAAGAGGAGATCTCAAGGTTGTTACCGACAGCCTGTCAACAGATGCTGATATACCACCAGTTGGAGGGTAGGGTTTGTCCTTTCAGTAAGATAAAACATCTTCCACTTACCACAGCATAAAAACCCCTACCTGGGCATGAAGGACCTGGATGTGCAGCCAGACAATGTTCACCAGTTCACCAGGGCATCATGTTAGCGGTGTGGTCCGAGAGTTCAGTCAGCTCCGTGTTCAGCCAGTCAGGTTCCTGTGAGGGAGGGGTGCGGGGGGGGGGCGGAGACCCTGATGCTGAGTCACGGTAATTAAAGACACTAAAATACGGCAGCATTTGTTAAGTTAATGGGCTATGTGCTACAGTATACCACCACAGTGTTACCAGGGAGGACACGGCTAGGGTTCTCTGCTGAGAGGGGCAGGATGCCGGGCATGACAGGTCAGGAGAGGGCCCGGGGAGGGGGGCCTGGGGGGAGGGGGGCCAGGGGAGCACAAGGGGCTAGGGTGACAGGCCTCTAGGGCCCCTGCCCTAGCAGAAGAGAGAGAAAAGACATACTCTACTGCATGAAGGTGTCAGGATGCTAGAGGGATCTCACTAGGCCTTTCATGTGTGTAGGGAAAACGATTTTTAATATGTACTTTGATGAACTGAAATGATAATAATACATTTTATTATAGATTTTTGTTGCAGTTTACATTCAATGCACTAGTTTATAGACTGTATAATAGTTTAATACAGTCTTCTTATTGTTTGAATAACATTTATATAAATTGTCCATAATGTTTAAATACTTGAAGAAAGATACAAGTTTTTATGGGGCGTAGTTACTGTTTCATGTTACTAAAGACAAACACAACTGACATTACTGTGTCTTTGAAAAAGTGTGTTTATTATTGATGAAGATTGCACAGATTAAAAAGTATACAATACAGTCTGCTTTTGTGGTTTCTTGTTTAAAAATAAGACTAGTTATATTGCTACCTACATAGCTGGCTAAAACTAAAATACACGTACAGGAAACAAACCTAGATGCAATATTATTAACCTGTGCCGTTTGTTCTGACAGCAGCTAGGCCATTTGCAGTTTTAGAAATCTACTAACCAGCTAAGCTAACTAAAACTGTGAAACAGCTTCAGCAAAATATATAGATACAGTAGCTATGTTTTTTGCGATATCACCACTAGGGCTGGGCGATATATCGAATATTAGCGATAATATCGCAATCATTTTAAAGACAATGTAAAATTTGAAAATATTGTGAATATCAAATATAAATATATACATCATGTTTCTGCTTTGTCAAGTTGCAAGTACCATGTTATGGCAACTGCTTACATTTGCACTACACATTTTGTACTTTGTAACAATAGCTGTTCTAAATTGTTTTTGTTGTTTTCTAATGGGGGGACTTTATTATTTAAATGTAAATGCAAACATATTCAGATATATATTGAATATCGTACAAAGCCCTAAACCCCCCTGGTCTGTACTGTTTCTGTGTGTCAGTTGTATTTAGCTATAAAGGCTTGACTATGTTTAACCGGTCACTGCAAATACATGAAGCTCCACCAGACAAACAGCGCCAGTAAACCACTCCAGTCGGCCATTGTTGCTAACGCACTCTGGTTTGTGACGTCATATGCCAGCAGTAGCTAGCTAGCTAACTCCGGTTGTACTTTTCGCCAAAATAAATCAATCAATCAATTTCCTAACCCGTGCAACAGAACCTTTGTCAAAGTAATAACAAGGCATATTTTGACATGATTTTGTCTAGGTAGGACAAAAACGGTGGGACAAGTTAGGGTGGGTAAGATCATAAACATAGCCCATGTGAGATAACAAAAGTGTGTCTTTTAATATAATTTTAAATATAGTAGCCTATGTTAAAGGAAACATACACAGAGTGGCACCCAGTCACACATTTATAACATTTCGCTACACAATAATATTATACATTAATAATTATCTCATTGAGAAAATGAGGTGCATTGCATTAACGTTAATGTATTCCTCTCCACACACATCAAACACACACACATCAAAAACACACGCACACACTAAACACACACACACGCACCAAACACACACACGCACAGCGTGACATTGATCTGGCCAGAGCATCGTTTGCACGTGCTCGCTGGCTTACAGACTGATCCCTGTGCATATTACATCACCACAGTCAAATATCAAGTTGCTCAGAAGTTGAAATATTCATGGCGACATCTGTTTAATTAAACTGCAGTGTCTAAACGTTCTGTGCCAAACTACGAGTGCCAGGGGTTAAAGATTCAGCCACAAGTCATGCCTTTCTCCCCTCGGGCCAGACTTTGCTCTTTTCTCTTCCAGATGAACTGAGCTTATCTCACAGTTGGTTTATTATTTATCCGTCGACATTAGTCCAACAGTTGCTGTTCTGCCACACCCTCTCACCCACCCCCCCACTACTCTCCCCAGCTCTGTGTCGGCACCTGCAGCTGTCATTTCTGCAGTCGCTACGGCTACTGCTCCCCACTCCCCCCCAACCTACTCCCCTCCCACTCCCCAAACCCTCCGCACGGCCTTCCTCCGTGGAGAGGTTCGCTGGGGAGCAGAGCTAAGGTACAAGGACGTCAAGTGTGAGAGGTTTATACCTCAAGTTAAGACTTAAACTCTAAAAAAGTCTGTAAAGACGATTTTCTGAACATGGTACTCTAGTTGAGACCAAAATTGCAACGACTGTAGCCTACATTTTAGTGCCCGAGAGAGGGCCCTAATTCCAGTCTGTTTACAAGCAGTGAACAGCACATTGTAACACAGCACATCATCGCAAGCTGAGCAGTTGCCAACGTTGTGGCGCCAAACATCCTTCATACTGGATTCTCCTGGTTGTCTGCTTGATCCCCTCCCTCCCCACACAGGCCCTCTCTTCCCCACACAGGCCCTCCCCTCCCCCTGATCCTGGGCCCTCTCCTCCCTCCCCTCCCCACACAGGCCCTGATCCTGGGCCTGAACCTCCCTCCCCTCCCCACACAGACCCTCCCTTCCCCACACAGGCCCTCTCCTCCCCCTGATCCTGGGCCTGATCCTCCCTCTCCTCCCCACACAGGCCCTGATCCTGGGCCTGATCCTGGGCCATAAAGGCCCCAAGCTGACACCATAAAGAGGAGCCTCTCCTCCAGACCAGGGTCCTGATGGGAAGGTAAACAGCAGGCCGCCTGTGTGGGCCCTCATAAAGCTGTCCACGTGTCAGACGGGGCGCTGCCACTTGCCTCGCACGTAAACCAGACAGTAAACCAGCCAGTAAACCAGCCCTTTACCTTCACCGTGGAGACAATAACCCCGTACCCACAGATGGTTTTTCACTCGTGAGGTGAGCGACTTGACAAAAACAGAATGCCCCCATCTTCCCCCGCTGAAAGGCCTTCACGTGTGTTGAACCCCCGAATGTGGAGGTCTTAACAGGTTTCCACTTCATCTTGAAGTGACTGGTCTGGGGTGTAGGGTTGCTGGCTGTAAGTGAACGGGCTGAGGTGTAGGGTTGCTAGCTGCGGGGCTAAGGTCAAGTACTGTCTTTACATGGATCTTCAGTGAGGCTCGTAGAAACGTGTTGTTGTCTTGTGTTCATGGAAACCGACCGGGTTTTAAGAGGAGCGAAACGAGAGGAGCTGACGTCGCCATCCAGAACACGTGCAAGACGCCAGCATGACGACAGCTTCCACCTTGACACGTCTCCATGACCACAGCTTCCACCTTGACACGTCTCCATGACAACAGCATCCACCTGACACGTCTCCATGACCACAGCTTCCACCTTGACACGTCTCCATGACCACAGCATCCACCTTGACACGTCTGCATGACAACAGCATCCACCTTCACACGTCTCCATGACCACAGAATCCACCTTGACACGTCTCCATGACCACAGCTTCCACCTTGACACGTCTGCATGACAACAGCATCCACCTTGACACGTCTCCATGACCACAGCATCCACCTTGACACGTCTCCATGACCACAGCATCCACCTTGACACGTCTCCATGACGACAGCATCCACCTTGACACGTCTCCATGACGACAGCATCCACCTTGACACGTCTCCATGGCCACAGCATCCACCTTGACACGTCTCCATGACGACAGCATCCACCTTGACACGTCTCCATGGCCACAGCATCCACCTTGACATTTCAACTTGAGTCTTTTCTTGTAGCCGTAGAACAAGAAGATTTGTCTTTACTTCAAAACTAATTGATAAAGGTTCAGTTATTGCTGACAGATTAGACCAGTGGCGGACAGGATGTGACATTCAGGGACAGGATGTGACATTCAGAGATGTACCTTCCAACCACAAACAAACAACAAGAGGCGATCACTGTCAGTAGAATAGAGTTAAGATAAACAGAAGTGCTCCAGTTTAGGAGGAGCATTGTAGGAGGGCATTGTACAGAGCACATGGTACAGAGCACATGGTACACAGATCCCATGGTACACAGATAACATGGTACACAGATCACATGGTACACAGATCACATGGTACACAGATCACATGGTACACAGATCACATGGTACACAGATCACATGGTACACAGATCACATGGTCTCCATCAGTTCACCAGCTACCACAAACCACAGCGATCTCGGAGGTTTTCACAATAAGTGAGAGAAACAAAGTCCTTCTTGCCTACTCAGAGAAAAACATTACCCAGTGACCATACACAAGCACTGATATGGCCTCACTGTTCAAATACTTTAGTGCCTTAAACAGGCTGTATCTTCAAAGCAGATTTGTGTGTGTGGTGTTAACAAGCATGAGAAGAATGTGTGTCCATACCAGTGGTGAATCAGGGAACTGTATTGTACCACGAATAATACAAAGCTACTGAATCACTCTGAAGAGATACTTGATCGGGGTGTGTAACAAACTAAAGTGAGGAGTTAACATGCCCATGCACACTCACAGGACCTCCGCACACACTCCACCTCACACTCACACCTCTCCTCTCGCCAGGGGTCAGAGGAAGCACGCTGTGAACTCAGCATCACACAAACTCACACATCAGAGCCACTGGTACACAACATGAGCACTCTCTTCGCGACGCTATCTCTGCGCATCTCGTATTGTCCCCTCTCTCTCCGCATCTCTCTCTGCCGTCAGCTCTATCTTTCGCTGTCTCGCTGCTCCTCTCGCGCTTGCGCCTCTTCCCTACTCCCTGCGCGTCTGCGCGCTCCGCCCTCTGCGACCGCGCGCGCACGCGCTCGCGCTCACGTCCTCCCTCGCGCGCGCGCTGCGCGCGCTCGCGCTCCTCTTCACGCTCGCCGCGCCGCTCGCGCTCAGCCTCTCCTCTCCCTCCCTCTCGCTCCCTCTCTCTCCCTCTCACCTCTCTCTCTCTCTCTCTCTCTGCTGAACACTGTCATATAAAAGAGTCCACTTGGCAGGATGTGAGAGCAGGATTGAGAGATCTCACAGATCGAGCGGGTTCTAACACACAGAGTGTCTCATGTGCAGCAGAGCCCTCCCTGCTGCCTGGTGTTCAGTTACTAAGACCATCTTCAGGTTTAGAGTCTTCCTGTGGAAATCAGATATTCTCTGTGGTCAAATGATTCCGTTGAAGGTCTGACCAAAGCCAATCCTGATCTCCGTGGCCCGCTGTCTGTAAAGGACATACTTCAAAGTGCTCATCAGGCTCCTCTGCGTAACCCCTGGTGTGTAACCCCTGGTGTGGTAACCCCTGGTGTGTAACCCCTGGTGTGTAACCCCTGGTGTGTAACCCCTGGTGCGTAACCCCTGGTGCGTAACCCCTGGTGCGTAACCCCTGGTGCGTAACCCCTGGTGTGTAACCCCTGGTGCGTAACCCCTGTGCGTACCCCTGGTGCGTAACCCCTGGTGTGTAACCCCTGGTGCGTAACCCCTGGTGCGTAACCCCTGGTGCGTAACCCCTGGTGCGTAACCCCTGGTGCGTAACCCCTGGTGCGTAACCCCTGGTGCGTAACCCCTGGTGCGTAACCCCTGGTGCGTAACCCCTGGTGCGTAACCCCTGGTGCGTAACCCCTGGTGCGTAACCCCTGGTGCGTAACCCCTGGTGTGTAACCCCTGGTGCGTAACCCCTGGGCTCGTGGACTGCATGCAGCAGCACAGGCAACATGCCACCAGGAGATCCATCACGCAGTACAGCTGCTGCGCTCATACCTAGGTCTGACAGACAGTTTTAGATTTTGTAGCTGGTCATTGAATATAGGAGCTTACTCTTTTAAGAGAGTGAAAACAAGAGTTTTAGAGAGACAGTCGGTTCTAAATGAGGTCCGAAACCAGTTTAATGTGATTAAAAATGTTGAGTATATAGTTTCAGTTAAATGAATTTAACTGTATTTAGTCCTTGATTTCCTTACATCCTTCACTGCAGTGCAGCACATCATTATACAGACTTTGCTTCACCGTATCTCCAACCTTTGGATGAACTCATCTGCCTTCCTGGAGTGCCTCCCTGCCTCCCTGCCTCCCTGCCATCCTGCCCCCCTGTAGTGCCTCCCTGCCTCCCTGTAGTGCATCCCTGCTCCCTGCCTCCCTGCCTCCCTGTAGTGCCTCCCTGTAGTGCCTCCCTGTGTGCCTCCCTGTAGGCCTCCCTGCCTCCCTGCCTCCCTGTAGTGCCTCCCTGTAGTGCCTCCCTGTAGGCCTCCCTGCCTCCCTGTAGTGCCTCCCTGTAGTGCTCCCTGCCTCCCTGCCACCCTGCAGTGCCTCCCTGCCTCCCTGCCACCCTGCCTCCCTGCCTCCCTGTAGTGCTCCCTGCAGTGCCTCCCTGCCTCCCTGCCTCCCTGCAGTGCCTCCCTGCCTCCCTGCCTCCCTGTAGTGCCTCCTGCCTCCCTGCCTCCCGTAGTGCCTCCCTGCCTCCCTGCCTCCCTGCCACCCTGCAGTGCCTCCCTGCCTCAGAAGCGGTGAGGCGAGCCGTACAGTATCAAGAGACCTTGAAGGCTGCACAGGGTTAATGCGGTCCCTGGGGATGCCTGAACCCCCTTACACACACACACACACACAACACACCACACACACACACACACACGCACACACACACGCACACAGGCACACACTGCACCGACCTAATCCCCCACAGCAACAGCTTTAGTGTCATTGGCACCGCAGCTGTCTTCCCCTGGAAGAATTGGGAAATTGTCCTGCACATGTTCAGCTGCAAGAACAAATGTTACGGAGGGAGGCAAATGAAAAAACAAGATGGCCCCCCCTCACCCCCAAAACCCTCACACAACACTCTATTCTGATGCCAGAGGTTTGAGGGAGGGGGAGAGGGAGCATGTCAAAAGGGTTGCGTGCGTTTTCTAAGTCGAGTGACTCAACAGTGATTACAGCAGGAGTAGGCAGGAGGCTGGAGGGATGAGGAGGGCTGGAGGGGTGAGGAGGGGTGAGGAGGGGTGAGGAGAGGGCTGGAGGGGTGAGGAGAGGGCTGGAGGGGTGAGGAGAGGGCTGGAGGGGTGAGGAGAGGGCTGGAGGGGTGAGGAGAGGGCTGGAGGGGTGAGGAGAGGGCTGGAGGGGTGAGGGAGAGGGCTGGAGGGGTGAGGAGGGGGCTGGAGGGGTGAGGAGGGGGGCTGGAGGGGTGAGGAGAGGGCTGGAGGGGTGAGGAGGGGGCTGGAGGGGTGAGGAGGGGGCTGGAGGGGTGAGGAGGGGGCTGGAGGGGTGAGGAGAGGGCTGGAGGGGTGAGGAGAGGGCTGGAGGGGTGAGGACGGGGTGAGGAGAGGGCTGGAGGGGTGAGGAGAGGCTGGAGGGGTGAGGAGAGGCTGGAGGGGTGAGGAGGGGGCTGGAGGGGTGAGGAGGGGGCTGGAGGGGTGAGGAGGGGCTGGAGGGGTGAGGAGGGGGCTCGGAGGGGTGAGGATGGGGGCTGGAGGGGTGAGGAGGGGGCTGGGAGGGGTGAGGAGAGGGCTGGAGGGGGTGAGGAGAGGGCTGGAGGGGTGAGGAGGGGCTGGAGGGGTGGAGGAGGGGGCTGGAGGGGTGAGGAGGGGGCTGGAGGGGTGAGGAGAGGGGCTGGAGGGGTAGGAGGCTGGAGGGGTGAGGAGAGGGAGGGCTGGAGGGGTGAGGGAGGGGCTGGAGGGGTGAGGAGGGGCTGGAGGGGTGAGGAGGGCTGAGGGGTGAGGAGGGGCTGGAGGGGTGAGGAGGGGGCTGGAGGGGTGAGGAGAGGGCTGGAGGGGTGAGGAGAGGGCTGGAGGGGTAAGGAGAGGGCCTGGAGGGGTAAGGAGGGGCTGGAGGGGTGAGGAGAGGGCTGGAGGGGTGAGGAGGGGCTGGAGGGGTGAGGAGAGGGATGGAGGTGGTGGTGAGGAGGGGGGCTGGAGGGTGAGGAGAGGGCTTGGAGGGGTGGAGGAGCTGGAGGGGTGAGAGGGGGAGGAGGGGTGGAGGGGGCGAGAGGGGTGAGGAGAGGGCTGGAGGGGTGAGGAGAGGGCTGGAGGGTGAGGAGGGGTGAGGAGGGGGCTGGAGGGGGCGAGGAGGGGTGAGGAGAGGGCTGGAGGGGTGAGGAGGAGGGCTGGAGTGAGGAGAGGGCTGAGGGGTGAGGAGGGGTGAGGAGAGGGCGGAGGGGTGAGGAGAGGGCTGGGAGGGGTGAGAGAGGGCTGAGGGTGAGGAGGGGGCTGGAGGGGGAGGAGGGCGCGTGGAGGGTGAGAGAGGGCTGGAGGGGTGAGGAGGAGGGCTGGAGGGGTGAGGAGAGGGCTGGAGGGGGAGGAGAGGGCTGGAGGGGTGAGGAGCTGGAGTGTGAGGAGGGGGCGAGGGGTGAGGAGGGGGTGGA
>CAEFZP010002184.1:0-12500 GCA_903064625.1 Mallotus villosus
GGTAACGACTGTTTCTATGACTGTCATTATTCTGGTAACAGTACACAGCCTGCTATTGGAGGAAGGTGTAATGGCCAATGGTCAATAATAACCAATAGCGCGAGCTTCAGTTGCAGTGTGACAGTTCCTGATTGGGAAGCTATGGAGATGCGTGTGTGTGTTTGAGTGTTTGAGAGTGTTAGGTTAGTGTTGGGCGTTCCAAAGTTCACACCCAATCTCGTTTTACAGTCTTGCTGGTGCCTGTGTGTATGACATAGTGTACCTGTGAGTAGTGTGTTTGTAAGTGTTTATGTGTGTGTTCGTGGTCGTCTGCATAGTGACTGTTTCATGTATCTAACCAGCTCCGTGTGTGTACGTACTCATGGTGGCGTTCAAAGCTGCAGCTTGTATCCTGAACAGTGCAGTGTGTGTGTGTGTGTGTGTGTGTGTGTGTGTGTAAGAAGAGGCTTCCTCCGAGACACACACACACTCC
Organism: Mallotus villosus; assembly: GCA_903064625.1. Lineage (NCBI taxonomy): Eukaryota > Metazoa > Chordata > Actinopteri > Osmeriformes > Salangidae > Mallotus > Mallotus villosus. Next base: position 473 of record CAEFZP010002184.1, read on the forward strand.
TCAGAACAAAAAGACATGAAAAACGTCTTTGTCTCCTTTGATACTTTACGTTCTGACGATGACCACAGCCTCCCGAAGCATTGATAAGGTAATTAAGAGGCTATAAAAAGTGTAATTAAGCCTCATCCGTGGATGAGTGTGTCTCGCTGCCGCGTTGGCGTGGGCGTCGCACATCAAAGCCGGTGGCGCTGCTTTAAAGACAAACACACGGGCATTGAAGTCCAGTTGGGTGAGCGCGACGCTCGCGAAACACAACAAGGTGGCTGGTTCAATACCCACCGGATCCATCTTTGTGATCATGGAGCACCGGATCAAAGCTTTGAATGGGGAAAAAAAGAGAAAAGAATTGATAAACAGTTTCAAAATGTGCCATCACAACAGTCTTAGTGTAAGTGGTGGGTTTGTGGGGGCCTAGCGCAAAGCCTCTGTTTCTGATGGTCTCTCTGTCTCTGTCGCTCTCTTTCTCTCCCTCTCTCCACCCTCTCCCTCTCTTCTCTGTGTGCACTGAACCAGCACAAATTCGGGTTACTGTATTTATTTGTTTATTTAGTCTTATCTCTTTTTCATTTCAGAGGCTTCCTATCAGAGAAGTGCAAACCTCAGAGCCAAAATGGCATGGGATGAGTGTGTGTGTAAGTGTGTGCGTGTGTGTGTGTGTAGGCAAGTGTGTGTGAGCGTGCGTGCGTGTGTTTTAGGGAAGCGGCACTCCCGTGTGTGTGTGTTTCTGTTTGTGTTTCAAGGGATTGCCGGAATTAAAATGCAAACACACTGGAAACAGTGGAATCATCACTTCTGTTATCAACACAGTAGCAGTTCTCCGCTCTCCCGGTAAACAAACTTAGGCGGCACTTAGAAAGTAGAAGAAAAGACTTGGATTGGGTTGATTACGTAGCCTGTGTTTCTAGAGGGCTGGGAAATCAGAAACGTGCTCTCTCCGTTGTGCTGAACACACACACGCACACGCGCCACACACACACACACACACACATTGAAAGGAGGAAGTGAGAGGTGGGGTGAGACCTAACGAGGGGGTGATTGATGTGTACCTCTCTGCTTGAGGTGAGGAGAAATTATTATTTTGCCTTTGGCCTTCTACCATGGCCTCGACTTACTCTAATCCATAGTCTGGGTGTGTGTGTGTATGTGTGTGCTTGTGTATGTGTGTGTGTGTACGTGCGTGTTTGAGTACGTGCAGAGGAGACCAGAGACTGGCTTGCAGTGTGTGGAGGGGGTACGTAGAGAGAGAGAGAGAGAGAGAGAGTGAGAGAGAGAGAGAGAGAGAGAGGAGAGTAGAGAGATAGAGAGAGAAGAGAGAGAGAGAGAGACGAGAGAGAGACTGAAGAGGGAAGCAGGGAGGTCAGGACTCCCAGAAAAACAACAACACTGTCAAGAGGAATGAGTTTGTGTGATGTGTGGTGTGTGAGTGTGTGAGTGCTTGTGTGCGTATGTGTGTGTGTGTGTCTGCAGATGTACTGCATGTGTGTGTACGTGTGTTTGTGTGTTTCTGGTCCACCCAGTAGGAGCGAGCGGACGATCTCGCCAGGATCTGGTCCGCTCCTTTGATGTCCCAAAGCCAAACAGAGCGAGGGAGCCGCTGGCCCCTCGCTGAGGAGATCACATATCCCTGACTCGGGACATCACAACTCCATTTCTCCTCCTCCTCCCTCTTCCTCCATCCCTCTTTCCTCTCCTAGCTTCCTCCCAACCGTCCACTGTGGTTAGAGCTGAGGCTCCTAAGGGAGTGGACCAGGGAGGGAGGGAGGGAGGGAGGGAGAGAGAGAGAGAGAGAGGAAGATGAGAGAGCGAGGTAGGGAATCACTGTGAGAACATGGCTGAAGACATCTGGGCCTACCAGTGATTTGACTGTGCCCACACAGGTCAGAGCTATGTCTGTCTGAAAGGCCGGGGGTCAACACTCTGTCTGGGGAGGTCACAGTTCCGCCCGGGCCAGGGGAAGGGATGGCGGGGCGGGAAGGCGGGCAAGGGGGAGAGGCCGTCTGAGGGGGGCATTGTTTGGGTCAGAGGGGAGCGGAGGAGCCCACTTAGCCAGGATTTGTTTAAGAGTTTGCGTGGGTGTCGAAGACCGGAGGATTTGCTTTCCTAGGTGGATGAGAGAGGAGAGGAGAACAGGAGAGGATGGAAGGATATGAAACAGCCAGATGAAAGAGTGCTGGAGGTCCGGGTGTTGTGTTAACCCCTGTGTGCCCGCATTGACCCCCCCACACACACACACACACACACAATCCCCACTCCCCCACAGGACAGGCCTCAGCGATCTCCCAGACTCTCAACCATCCGTCCAGTACGATGAGGCCGTGTGTTCACATGGAAACGCCGACACGGAATACCACTCACTCACCGACACGGACCGCTCCTTTAACGGGCAAGCCTGACAAAACAGTAGCCCTTGAATGTTCTATCTATCGGTCTGACTCCACTCCTGGGTTCTGGGGTCTCTGTCGCAGTCACGAAGACTGTTCTCTCTAATGAGAGCTAGCAGGGCTTTGTGGAGGTGGCAGGTTAGGGCTTATCTCTTTGAGGGAGTTATAGGATATTAGGAATACATGCTGGGATAGTAGCAGGCTTATCTGTGAGGGCTTGATGCCGGGGCTGGGTGGAGACTCGTCTCTGAGGGAGCGATGGTGCATCAGAGCTCGATGCTGGGTTGACCGACTCCTCTCAGGCTTCCGTCTATCTGCCAACCATAACAGCAGAGAGTCGAGAAGGAGTCAGTCGACAGGGGAAGCCAGATGAAACGCGTTCTCTGTCTGGTGTTCTAGCAGAGAAGTTCATTCGGATCATTCCTCAGGAAGCTCAAATCTGGGGCTGGAAAAGAGACCCAGTGTTGTCCAGACCTCTGTTTCCTCCTCTGTTTGCGGAAACGCTTGTGTGTGCTCGTGCATGCTTGTGTGTGTTTTGTGTGTGTCTGTGGTTGTGTGCGTGGTTGTGTGCGAGTGCACGTGTGTGTGTGTTGTGTGTGTATGTGCGTGTATGTGAGTGCGTGTGTGTGCATGTGTCCCCTCTGTGTGGCTGCATGTGTTCCTGGGGGCAGTATCTGTAACCGAGCAGTCGGGGAGGTCAGTGTTCACCACGAGGGGTTAATACAATCACCATTACTGCTTTCCTGCTCCTGGGGTTGGGGGAGGGGGGGAGCAGAAGAAGTAGCGTGGGGGGGGGGTTATGCTACTGACGTGACATTGACAAATTGCCTTGTATTTATTCAAATGGTGTAAGGTGATCCGATGGCGGTGTTGTAATGTGTGTTCTCGGGGTGTGTGACCCCCCCTGATGAGCTAACACTAACGAGGCTCACGTGAGGCTGGATCTGTGGGTCACATCGGCTCACATAGCTGCTCCCTCCAGGAGGCTACAGCCTATAGGCTCACATAGCTGGTGCCTCACATAGCTAGTGCCTCTATAGTCTCACATAGCTGGTGCCTCTATAGTCTCACATAGCTGGTGCCTCTATAGTCTCACATAGCTGGTGCCTCTATAGTCTCACACAGCTGGTGCCTCACATAGCTGGTGCCTCTATAGTCTCACATAGCTGGTGCCTCACATAGCTGGTGCCTCTATAGTCTCACATAGCTGGTGCCTCTATAGTCTCACACAGCTGGTGCCTCTATAGTCTCACATAGCTGGTGCCTCACATAGCTGGTGCCTCTATAGTCTCACATAGCTGGTGCCTCTGTAGTCTCACATAGCTTGTATGGGTATAAAACAATCCCTCTGATGATAGAGACAGGCACACATACAGACACACATACATGCACAGACAGACGCACACACACACACAGACACACATACATGCACAGACAGACAGACGCACACACAGACGCACACACACACGCACCAGGTTGAGTCAGAGAGCGGTGAGGTCAGCCCATGGCTCAGGTGGAGTTAGTGATGGAAAATGAGAAGCACCTGTTGTAATATCCAAATGATGGAGGGGAGAATACAAACCAGTTAAGATGAGAAGAGAGGAGCGAAGAAATAGAAATGATTGTTGAGAGAGACGAGAAGAAGGAAGGAGGGGTGGCGAAGGAGGGAAAGGAAGAGAAGAAAGGGCAAACTCCTGTCCTGATGGGGTCTCTTCTTCACCTGGCTCCTGCCTTTCTGGTATAATTGTTCATTTCTACATCAGAAATGGTTGATATTACTGAATGTGGAGGTTTCTAAAGGGTTCATGTTTTTCAGTGGGCAGATTCAAATGGTCCTAATAATGTTTTTCCACTGGAAATTCTCACCGCCTCACACTGCAAAACGACATACACAAGAACTCACGCCCACTCACTACAGACATCAAAGCAATCCCAAAAGTCCCTCCCTACCCTCCCTCCCTCCCTCCCTCCCTCCCTCCCTCCCTCCCTCCCTCACTCCCTCCCTCCCTCCCTCCCTCCCTGGCATTCTTATCTGTGCTCTGGAGGCCAAGCTGACATTTATACCCAGCACTAATGACACAACAGGAACCCACTCATTCTCTTCCCTCTCTTTTCTCTTTCTCTCGTTCTCCCTTCTTTTCACTTGCTCGCTCTCTCTTCCCGGGCAATTAGAGGCTGACTGAAATCCCACCCGGCTCGCGAAGGTAATCAAACATCTTTTTCTTGGCCATTTAACACAGGGATTAATTTCTTACCAGGTTAATTAAAGAGGCCCATTAGACAATGGTGATTATTTCAAAGGTTACTGTCGCAGGGACGTTCGCTATTCCCTGCTACCCCCCACCCCACACACACCCTCGCCCCCTCTCCACTCTCACTGTCTCACACATACACACCCACACCACAGAAACGAGAGGGGGAGCGGGAGAGAGAGAGAGAAAGAGAGGGAGGGAGGGAGATAGGGAGAGAGGGAGAGAGGGAGAGAGGAGAGAGGAGAGAGAGCGAGAGAGGGAGAGAGAGAGAGAGAGAGAGCAGCACAAGGCAGGATGACAGGGAGGAGCAACTCGTGGAATATTCTGGAGCCCTAGATTGACAGCTGATATCACTAACCTGAGTCTCCTTCAGCTCTAACAGAGTGGAGCCCAGACTGTTAGCTTGTCACTCTCTCTCTGGGTGTCAGTTCTGTCCTCCAGCCTTGTTACTGGGCTGTCTGAGCAGTTTGATCACTGACCGTGAACACACATGTCCTAAGAAATCATATACACTGTGCTAATGAGCCAACTCAAGCTGCACTATTACTGAGGACATGACATCATGTCTTGACTTTGGCAATTGGCTTGTGCACGTGTGAGAGTGTGTCCATGTTTGACTTGTGTGCGTATGTGTGTTTGTGTGTTCACAAACCTTAGCTTTGACACTTGTTTTTTCAATCTGAATGATGAGTTCTGATACTGCCCACTGATTGGCTGATCAAGGGGTCAGAGGTGACTGTGTACGGGGAGGAGTCAATGCCATGCCAACAACATCCAAGTCCAGTCGTGATGTTCTTTGACCCTCGTACAGAGACACGGACCAGTAAAGTCAGTTCAAATTAGTGTATTGACTGCATGACTGTTGCATGACTGTTTTCACACACACACACACCCATGCATAGACATACACACGCACACATCTACACACGCGCGTGCACATGGCGCAGACACACAGACACACAGACAGAAGAACATTGGGCTAATTAGTGCCTCCTCTGAATGTCAGCCTGCTGCTTACCCTGCACGGTGAGAGGCAGCCCTCAGGTGACACACCCACACACACCCCCCCCTCACACACACACACACACAACCCACACACACTCATTTCCATGCTAATTGGAGGTGAGGACTGTGCGGTGAGGAGGTGGCTGGCGGCAGCCCTGGCGTATTAATCACAGACCAGGTGAGAGCCCAGCTGACTAGCGTGACCCTCACCTCCTCAACCCCCCCCCTTCTGCCCTCGCTACAGTATGCCCATCCTCCCCATCCTCCCTCCTGTTCTCTTTTCTCACCCCAGTCCTCTTCCCCCCCCACCTCTCCCCTCCTTTTCAACACCTCTCCCCTCGTCCTAACACCCATTCCCCCTTCTAATCCTCCTCTCCCCTCTTCCTCACTGCCTCTTCTCTTCCCCTCGCCTCTCTCCTCACCCCCACTCTTCACCCCCACTCCCTCCTTCAAACCCCCCTCCTCCTCCCCCTCTCTCCCCTCCACCATCCCACTCATCAGTGTGGATGAAACAGGGAATCTGTGGTAAGAGACTGAATGTGTGGCCACGTCGACTTGTATCTCAGGCATGTTTTCCTCCACTCCAAACAGACAGCCAGCCCGTGGTCCTCCTACCCGACCTTCCAGAATGTTCATGTGTTCTAAACAGAAGGGGTGATTCTGCTGACGTGGTGAACTGTTTGGGTCTGGCTGCTGAATCACCCATCGTGGTGAGAGGCGAGGGGAGGCAGCAACCGCAGTAACCTGCTGTTACTGTAACAGGGGAGCCAGATAACCCAGTCATAATACAGTAATCGTATTTGGGTTCAGAAACGACAACACGCTAATTAAATTAGCCTAATAAGCCCCTGTAGATAAAAGAGTTGTTCCGGCGCGCGTGATTGGCTCAGGGTCTTAGGGAGGCCGTCCTCGGGGGCAGGAAGACTCAGCGCGGAGCGTCACCGCTAGAGGGAGAACTGCCAGCTCGGGAGAGTATATATGTGTGTGTGTGTGTGTGTGTGTGAGTGTGTGTGTGCTTTGTTGATGTAACCATAGAGGGCTGACAGGTGTGTAAACAGTATAAACACACACACACACTCTCCAACACACACACACTCACACACACCCCTCCCTTCATATACCCAATCTGATCTCCCAGTCAGTAATCCCTAAACTGAATGAGACCATTTCTAAGGCTTTGTGTTGGGGTAATGGTGCACACACACACTGAGAGAGGAGAGACCACAGTGTGTGTGTGTGTGTGTGTGTACGTGCGTGTGTGTTTGTGTGTGTTTGTGTGTCACGGCAAAAAATGAGTGTCCATGGAGATGAGGGGCAGAGGAGGGGCAGAACATGGGCAGACTCCACCCATGCCGGCTGCACCCCAAGCTAATCCTGATCCGTTCAACACACATATTCCATCGCCACAGACATTGATTGCAAATGTCTAAGGGTTGCATCCATGTCCTATAGCACACTAACACACATTATATAAGCATGGTGTGATGATGGTATTTCAAAAAATGTCCTCAAAGTCAAAGTGTCCTTGCTGACAAGTTACTTGTACAAAACAAGGTTGCAAGAAAAAATTCTCTCGGATCCCTCAAGACCTCAAACTTTTTTTTTGTCATCTAACAAAAACCCAAACACAAAGCAGAAACAAACCCATTCTTGGGCTATTGTCTTCCGGCGGTCTCAAAACACACAACTGTTCATCTGGCAGGCTGATTCAGGGCTTTGTGAAGGGGAACACATAAAGAACGTGTGAGAGTGAAAGAGAAAGGGAGAGAGAGCGAGAGAGGGGGATCCGTATTGTTTCCGATGGAGAGAATGGAGGAGGAGAGAACAGTCGGAGAGCGTCTGGAGTCGGCGGCTCGGCCAGGAGATTCTCCACGCGGTATTAGGAGAGGAGGATCACACAATGTTCCTCCTGCACTCCTCCGCCCCCCTACCCCCAAACTCCCTGAGGCAGAGACGCGTCGAGGCGCACCCCTCAGTGCCCCCCCCCGCCCGCCGCACATACACACACACACCCCTCCAGCCCCCTCCCGTCCTGTGAAATCTGCATTCCGTCTTAACCCTTTGTTTCATCACAGACAAGGTAATCTGTTTATGTGTTTATGTGTGTATGTGTGTGTGTATGTACATGTCTGTGTATGTATATATATATGTGTGTGTGTGTGTGTGTGTGTGTGTGTGTATGCGTGTGTGCATTTGCCTTTTTTTTCATACACACATTAATCTGCAGGCCACAAGCCAGCCGACACTAGCAGAAATCACACCAATCCCCTAGACAGCTTTGACTGCTTCGACACCTCTCTCTCTCTCTCTGTTTCCCTCTGTCTCTCTCTGTCTCTCTACCTCTCTTTCATAGGGGGATGGTCTTCTTGGTGCAGGTACAGTGTTTCACAGAGAGCTTTGTGATCAGCAGTATGCAAAGATGATAGCAGAGAGAGAGAGAGAGCATAGAGAGAGAGAGAGAGAGAGAGAGAGAGAGAGAGAGAGATGAGAGAGAGATAGAGAGAGAGAGAGAGAGAGGAGCAGAGGAGAAAAGTAGAGCGAGGGAGTATCATTGTCTTGTGGAAATGAATAGCTGTAAACAGCATGATGCATCTTTAAAAAGGGATTTGGTGGAAACAGAAAACAGATCCTAGCTGGAACCATACATGTCTGATTATAGTCATCTCTCTTTCTCTTTCTCTTTCTATCTCTATTTCCCTCTGTCTCTTCCTCGTTCTCACTCTCTCTCTTTCTTTTTCTTCAGATAATGGAATTAGCCATTCTGTGGATGACGCTCTATCTGAAGTGCTTCGTGCCTTTGTCCTCCTTTCTTCTCTCCCTGCTTTTTTTCATCCCCCCCGCCCCCCCCGTCCCCGTCCCATGGCAACAGACTGACGATATTCACATCACAGATCATCAACAGGCTTTAAAAGTGGATGTGTTGTTATGCAATCCATAACCCTGAACACTACTGGCAGCTTTGTTTTCCTCACCTCTCAGCGTCCTGCCTGTTCATTGGCTGCTTGATCGCCACACTTCGTTCTCCTGCTTCTACTTCTCTGCTGATTAATTACATGGGGATATTGGCACACGTACGTATGTGCACACACACACACACACACACGTACGCACACACACTCATACAAACACACACACACACACATGCACACACACTCACACAAACACACACACACTTCACCCTTCCTACCAACTTAGTGGCACTATTAGTAATGATTTAACCCTATGAGGTGGATGTAATATATTAACAGATAGATTATTCTGACGTTAAAACATGTTCCTTGTGCTGACAGCATCATCAATCACAAGCAGCCCCGCCCCTATAACACTCCTTCACCGGGTCTTAATTGCTTCAGCATGGGGCAGGGGAGAAGAGAGAGAGAGAGGAAGAAGGAGAGAGAGGGGACGAGACAAAGCTGCAGAAAGAGAGAAAGAGAGAGAGACAGACAGACAGACAGAAACAGAGAGACAGAGAGAGAGAGAGAGAGAGAGAGAGAGAGAGAGAGAGAGAGAGAGAGAGAGAGAGAGAGAGCAAGAAAGAGAGAGAGAGCAAGAAAGAGAGAGAGAAATATATGAGTACGTACACCAGTTTGGGAGATGCATGTTTGTTGACAAGTAGCCAAATCCTTGTATCTACCACCACAGCTCCCAAAACAGTATGAGTCTTCAGTTTGAGGCACCAGTTGGCACCGTATTTGTCATGACCCTGTCTGGCACGGCTCTCCAGAATGGGGGGCTGCCCTGGCAGACAAAACGACTGGCTCCCAGCAGTAGGCTTCAGGGTTGGAGCGTGGGGTGGTGTCTGGCTACGGCCCACTGAATATATAGAGTTACCCACCCCAATAGATTATGTCCTAAAACATGAAGAATTTGCTGTAAATTTGCTTCTAATGACCCAAGCATTTCTGCCTGCCACGGTGCCACCCAACAGAAAAAAGTGTATTCTCGAAGAGAGGCCTTGATTGGATGATTCACACAAGAGCAGCATACCTGCCCAATCAGAGCGTACAGACTGGGTGTTTACTGTGGTGATAGCCGTGCCTGCAGTCACAACCTGCAGGTCACAGTGACCTGCTAGTCTACCATGAAGTGAGACTATCTGCCTGTCTGACACCTTGTGCATCTATCTGTCTGTCTGACACCTTGTGCATCTATCTGTCTGTCTGACACCTTGTGCATCTATCTGCCTGTCTGACACCTTGTGAATCTATCTGCCTGTCTGACACCTTGTGAATCTATCTGTCTGTCTGACACCTTGTGAATCTATCTGCCTGTCTGACACCTTGTGAATCTATCTGTCTGACACCTTGTGCATCTATCTGCCTGTCTGACACCTTGTGAATCTATCTGCCTGTCTGACACCTTGTGAATCTATCTGCCTGTCTGACACCTTGTGCATCTATCTGTCTGTCTGACACCTTGTGCATCTATCTGCCTGTCTGACACCTTGTGAATCTATCTGCCTGTTTTAGGACATTGCAAGGCTGTTTTTATCAGCACCATTATCTAGACTTATTTCTCGATATCGTTCTTAGCTCTCTCTCTCTCCTACATGGATGGAGGGATGAGCGAGATGGTGGAGGAAGAAGATTGATATACATCCTCTATCTTTCTCTCTCGTCTATCAACGTTTTCCCCATACATCCCCACCCCTCCTCCTCCTCCCTCCATCCTGGGTACTTTTACCTTGGTCTACTGGTGTGAAGGTAGCTGGGAGGTCCTTGGCTCTGCCTTTTACTGCCTACATCCCCTATGTGATCCACCATGTTACCTTCCCCCCATCGTCCTACTGTTGCTCTCTCTTTTTTCCTCTCTATCTCTCTTTTTCTCTACCTCTTTCTCCTTCTCTCCCTCCCTCCCTTTCCCTTACCCCTCTCTCTTTCTTTCCCCTTTCTGTCTTATTCTTTTACCCTCTGTCTCTCTCTCTCTCCCTCCCTCCCTCTCTATTCCACCTTCTTTTTTCCTCTCTCTCTCTCTCTCTCTCTCTCTCTCTCTCTCTCTCTCTCTCTCTCTCTCTATTTATTTCTCTGTATGTCCCTCCCTCTCTCTCTCTCTGTTGTGGGAACTGTGCTATTAGTATTCTGCTCAGGCAGTGAGATGGAAAGCAGAGTAGCTGCCGAGAGGTGCCCTGAATCACATCAGTCATATTCCAGTAGAGGGTGTGTGTGTTTGTGTGTTTGTGTGTGTGTGCGTGTGTGCGTGTGTGTGTGTGTGCGCGCGCGCGTGTGTATTCATGTGCGTGTGCATGTGTATGCATGAGCGTGTGTGGTGTGTGTGTCACAGACTTGATGTGTGCCGCATCAATCGATCCTAACACAGTGACAAGCCTCTTAGTGTTGGATGTGTAAGAGACAGCACTGTTCAAACACACATCCACCATTGAACTGTTAACACACTCCCATAGACTGCTGTCATTTGTCACATTTTTCTGCTTTTGCTTTTAATACGGCCGTGGCGTATTTATGGTTGGAGCGTGTGTGCGTTCGTGCGCTCGTGCACGGAGAGGACGAGTGAAACCATTCTCAGGTAATCGAGAGAGAGAGAGAGAGAGAGAGGAGGGGGGGGGAGTGGAAGAAATGTAAAAAAAGAGGCAGAGCGACAGAGAGAGAGGAAGAAAGATAGGGAGTGTGTGCATGCATTAAAGAGGAGGATTTCCATGTCAGTGAGTCAGGGAAAGGGATTAGTTTAGCGGCGGACAGAGACAGACACAGAGCACTCCTGATGACATTAGTCCCAGAACTACATGACTCGGCAAATACATGGGGATACATCAATAGCAATGAAAACATATTAAAACTGCAAATGATGGATGGATGTTCGAGTCTAACGTGTGATTATGCCAGACCTGCGATGGAAAAGGCAATTAATATCAATGAATGGAATAATATCCTTCTTTGCAAAGTCTGTGCATCACCCCTCACCTCGAAACAGGGAACGTGCGCGGGCCAGGGACACAAAGACGGGCAGACACACACGCACAAACATATGCGCACACATGAACACGAGCACCCACAGCCACACACACATGCACACACACACACACAATACAAGCACTCCAACACACACCCACCCACGCACACACACACACACACACACACACACACAGAGATGGGTTCTAAAATAAGCCTTGTTCCAGCCCATGGCCTGCTGAGACTCCTGCTGGGCTGTTTTAATGGGGAAAATTAGCCAAGCAGAAAGGTGGATCCTGTTTGTTATGCTTGACTGTTCCCCCTCTGCACAGAGCTGGCCAAGTAGGCATCCTCCCTGGCCCTCATCTCTCCCTCACTCTCCCTCTCTCCTCCTCTCGTCCTTCTCCTCCCTCCCTCTCTCTGCTCCGCTCTCTCTGCTCCGCTCTCTCTCTCTCTCTCTCTTCCTCTCTCTCTCTCGCTCTCT
>CAEFZP010002184.1:15000-55000 GCA_903064625.1 Mallotus villosus
ATGTCGTAGAACAACACTACCCAGCATTCTCTCTACCAGGAAGTCCGTTTGCTCTGCGGAGGTCCCTCTCCCCACCCACTGGTTCTGAATCACATCCAATTGGTCAAGACAGACCATATCCTAGCAGGGATCCTAGAACTAGACATGATCCCCTAGCCGACTGTTACAGTCCACCAAAGTGTGTGTATGTGTGTGTGTGTGTGTGTGTGTGTGTGTGTGTGTGTGTGTGTGTGTGTGTGTGTGTGTATGTGTGTGAGTAAATATCTATCTTTGCGAACATGTTTTTCGATGTGGGTCTGTGTGAGATAATATATTTAAGTTGACAGTTGAATAGCAGCTTTGGCCCCTGTAGGGCCTAAATGGAAGTCTTAAAGATCAGTTTGTTACTGTCTCCTTTCGTGTGAGGCACAATTATCCAATCATGGCCCAAATTACTGCCAGATTTCTCTGAACCTATCAGAGCCCAGTTTATAGCCTGAAGCTAGCCAATCACAACCAGTGTGTGTGAAAGGTGATGATGTGTGAATCTTAGCACGGATGACTGAGATCAGAGAGTGCCTACCTAGCCCCAGTGGCCATGGTAACACTATCTGAAGAACTGCTCCGTGAGCAGAGTAATTATGGGACAGTTGGAGACTCCGGAGAGAAGATGCCCTTGGGCACAGATCCTGGATCAGTTTAAGATGCCTAACATCTAAACTTAAACATGTAAAGCTAGACTAAGAACTGACCTGGAGCCAGTGTCTGGGCTATATCTCCCCCTATCGTCAGCTATACAGGACCCAGGAAGTAGAGTTGAGATGTCAGACTATTTGATATGGGTTTCCTGTTCAAACCCAATTCCAGCAGAAACCAGGTGTGATAGCTAGACGAGTGGTAGTCCCTGTCTCTAGCCAGTCAGCTCCTCTCTTTGTCTCCGCTCTCTCTTTCTCTCTCTCGTCGACTACTCTTCATATCCATCCCTCTGTCATCAACAGTACTTCCTATCTCTCTATCTTGCTATCATCCACACTGCTTCCCTTGTCTCTGTCTCTGTCTCACCTGTCATCATGATCACCTTCCACCACACTCTTCAACGAGCCTGACAGTCGCAGAAACCTACTCTTTCCTAGCTGCGCAACTCAAAGGGGGCTTCTAAATAAGACGCTCACTGACATCAGCCACATGTGTGGCTGCATGTTGAAGAGCCGCGATACAAGAGCCAGGAGCCGAGGTAAATCTCCATGGCTTCAGTGTGATTAATCTATTTGTAGAAAGTGCTGTTGTTTCTCCTGTTCCTTCCCTGCTGTTCATGTGGACACAATGCTCGGGCACGGGAGTTAGTGTGAGTGTGTGTTTTGATGTTTCTCCCTGCACCCCCCCGAGACATTACGTATGCATAATCACTGTGTGTTTCTGACGCTTCCCATGTTTGTGGAAGTGACTGCACAGAGGGAGCTTCAGCTAACACACATTTACACACACAGGCCGTAACACAAATACACAGTACACACACACACACACTCACCAACATCGTTCTTCCAAAGTTCTTGCTCACAAAAAGCACTCAAAAAGGATCAAAACCTTTTGACCTGACATTTCATGTACCATTGAGCAGCGCACGGGTCTTAGAGCAAGGCCTTCCACTAGGACTGGATGTGAGGAAGTACTGCAGTGTTTGAAGGGAGAAACGCCTTCCTTAAACCAGCTCAGCATTCTGGTGAGAACTCTCCCACTGCAAAGTGGAGGGGATAAGGAGGTCATGAGATGTAGGGTGCGTGCATGTATCTGCTTTTTGAGTATGTGTATATGTGTGCATTTGTGTCTGTGTGGGTGTATGTGTTTGTTTGTTTGTGCGTGTGTGTGCGTGCGTGTGTGTGCATGTGTGTGAGTGTGTGTGCTTGTGCGTGTGTGTGCATGTGTGTGAGTGTGTGTGCTTGTGCGTGTGTGTGCATGTGTGTGTGTGTGTGTGTGTGTGCGTGCTTGTGCGTGTGTGTGCATGTGTGTGCGTGCGTGTGCATGTGTGTGAGTGTGTGTGTGTGTGTGTGTGTTGGCTGCATCACCAGTCCTCTAGGGCTCACCAGGCTAATTAATAATGAATTCCAGAGAGTGTGTGTTTGAAATGCAGATGTGCAACTGCCCTGGCTCCGCCTGCTGCTCCTAAGGGAACAGCCCCTGTGTGTGTGTGTGTGTGTGTGTGTGTGTGTGTGTGTGTGTGTGTGTGTGGTGTGTGTGTGGGTGTGTGTGTGTGTGTGTGTGTGTGTGTGTGTGTGTGTGTGTGTTGTGTGTGTGTGTGTGTGTGTGTGTGTGTGCGTGCGCACATACGTGAGTATTTGTGTGTATGTCTTTGCATGTGTGCAATTGTACGTGTGAGATCGCATGAGATCATTGGCAGCAGGTTTTGGGCACATTGACTGTCAATATATTAGATATTAGCTAGAGTCACAGCAGTGTTGGAGTAGGGTCTGTTTCATATTCTCTAGATCTAATTCAGCTGCTAATCACCTCGCCTCCTTTTCATGCTCCTCCCTCCTCTCTGAAGCTGGGGGGAGAGAGAGGAGTCAGAGAGGGAGGGGGGGAGGAGTCAGAGAGGGGGAGAGAGAGGAGTCAGAGAGGGGGGGGAGAGAAGAGTCAGAGGGGGGGAGAGAAGAGTCAGAGGGGGGGAGAGAGTAGGGGGGGAGAAGAGTCAGAGAGAGGGGGAGAGAAGAGTCAGAGAGAGGGGGGAGACAGAGACACAGACAGAGAGTTGAAACTTTTTATTTCGTTTTTAATTCAAACCTACAGTAAGCCCAACGTGCAACATAATACAGTATACAAAGATCGGTTTGAAAAACAGAACTTTTGCGCATTTAAATGACAAGCCAGTACCAGCAACGAGAGGGAAAAGAGAGCTAGAGACTGAGGAAGGAAAAGGACAGACATTTAGTGGTTTGCGACTGTGCGACTGTTTACATGGGACTGTTCAAACAGCCGGCCACTACGGACTCCACATCTATGCTTGAACATACGCACACACAGTAAAGTGCAGGTGCAAAGAGTTCTTATTGCAGTGACCACAGTGGCCTGCCCTGGGCCTTGTCTCTGTAGTGAGGGCATGAGTGTGAGGCAGAGAGGACCAGAAGAGAGGGGATCCATTACACATACAGACCCTCAACTCCTCTCCACCCCTCTCTACGCCTCCATCCACAGCCTTCCTTTATACGTGTGTATGTGTGTGTGTCCGTCTGTGTGTCGGTGTGCACAATTGAGAAACAATGGCAAGTGTTTCTGAGTGTGTTTGAAGTTAAACAGATGGTAATGTGATGGAGTTTTAGATTTCACCACTAGTTCTCCTCCTGACCCAGGCCGACAATGAGAGAAGGCCCTCCACACACAGGCCCAATGAGAGAAGGCCCTCCACACACAGGTCCTGCAGGGACACGCGCACACACACACACAGAAGCACAGGCGCACAAATGCACACGCACACATACAAATGAACAAGCACACATTACACCCACAGCGAACTGAGTTTGGTATTTTGCTCTAAAACAGTAAGCTACTGCTCAATCATCTCACGTTCACTATAAATAAACACAGACGAAATGAGAAAGGAAATATAATGTTGCATAAATGACGTCCCCTCTCTCCACGACCACTTACCTTGCAGCAATGGGGGCCATTTCGGATAGCATCAATGTTTACATGCTGCCCTATTTTTTCTATTCCACAGAATAAATTGTTTATTCAGAAAGTATGAAATCTGAATGTAAAGGTTTGTTTGTTCTTAGTTCTGCAGACGCCCTGTCAATGGAGAGCGCAATTGTATTTCCGCCCAGGTCAGTACACCCATGGGTGCTAGAAACTGCTTCCTGAACCCACGCCAAGCACATTTTCATGCATTCGAAATGTACATTAGCATATAGGCATTGCATATAAACTAGGTTTGTATGGTGAAATTCCACGAAGGCGTGTGAATCAGTTGGTAATATTGTTTGCAAAGTCAGCCGAAAGGCCTCCTTCGTATTTTCAATCTGTGGCCAACTGAAAGTGACATTTTGATAATTATTGATAATGTTTTCCGTGATCGATCGATGCATTTTGGTTACTTGTTTTAAATCTATCGATGCTTTTTAAACAGAATGACGGTATTTTTTACTGAATGATGTAGCCAGTGTCGTGCGTAGGCCTAAGTCATAGATTATGCTTAAAGTAATTATGACTTAAGTATTTTGTATAAAAAAGTTCAAACTGGTATGAAAATGAAAATAACAACGCAATGAAACACGGTGTATGCCTATGTATAGGCTTATGGTGATAATACATACTTTTTTCTAACAAGGACAACGACAATAGGGTGATGTGCAGGGGGATGTAAAGTGTAATATTCACGTAGGCCTACTTATTTTAACAGGAACAAAAGTCTACTATTAGCAAGGTACCACTTCGAATAATATTAATAACCTACATCATGATTATAATAGCCTAAGAGGGATAACAATAATTACAATATTAATACAAATAGCGACAAAAACAACAACAAGGTATCGGATCAAATCTTTCTTAACGTTAGTCTGAATAATAGCCTATTTGATTATTTGCACAGCGTCAAACCACCTGTAAATTGTTTTGTACCCCCATGTAAATAACGACCTGCTAAACATTGTTAACACATAAAACACCTAGTCGGTTTTCTTTTATTACTTTTGTCATAATAGCCTACTTTACAATTGGACGTAGAACTAAACCGACAACACTGTTATCTCTTTCAAAATATTTTTCATTGTCCCTACCCAAAAATACCCTATTAACGTAAAGAGGAAGGCCACAGATAATTGTTTCAATGTGTTCAATGATCTCTCCCATGCACCTGTATTAAAGGTAATGACATCGTGTATATCCTGAACTAAACATTCTTAGGCTATTGTTTCTCAAAGACGCTTCTTCTTGATGTGATAGTGGACTCAACTGCTCAAATTGAATAACCTGTTCTGTAATAACTCGTTTCAATAGTATGTTCATAGACAATTTCCTATCCATGCGATCCTCCTATTGCAAGCTTGCTGAAGATACTATCAGGTAAGCCAGATTCGCATTCAAGAAATTAACAAGAGCTAGTAATTAATTCAATATCCTATATAAATTACAATGAGCATTTATGTGGCTTATCTTGCTGCGCTTTAGCGCATAGACTGGTCTTCACTTAGGCCCTGGAGAGCGCGTGCCCGCCGTTCCGGTGCCCTGGCGTGTCTAATGCATTTCCTCTATATCACAGCCCCATTGCCAAGACACACACACAAACACACATCCAAATACAATCATAGAGACACACACACACAACACACAAACACACGCGCACATGCACACACAAGCAAGGTGATGCTTACTCCCTAAGGCTATTTAAATTAGCAAAAGACAAACTGTCTACATGGCAACAAATATGAACACCCCGTTGTGTTTCTGTTCGTCTTTGGTCATGATAATGAATACATGTTAAATGTCTGAAAAAAGTTGTTTAACATTATGTAACAATTAATTGAGCAATGATAGAAATACAGCGGAATATGAGTTTGAGTCACATGAAGTCCGGTTTAGATCCCATGTCAGTGTCATTTAACGACTCCACGAACAAATGTAGGTATTGATTTTACTGTCTTGACGCCTGCCTTGGGTGAACGTCAAGGCTGAAAGAGCAGCTGAGTTGTTTAACGGTGATGGGAAAGTTGTGACAATAACCCCAGGCTCGTAGCCAACTGGAGCACCAAGTTTCAAATTCTGAAATGGGTCAATTTAAATACAAATTGCCCCATAAGCGTAAAATCAAAGACATTGCATGGCTTCTGTCACTTGTTTAGCACATTTGTTTTTTTTAATAATAAATCAAACAATTTTTCTTAACCATTACTTCGATTTGAATTCACCAAATTACACCCAAATTAGAGTCTTGATTTGGAAATCTGTACAATGCCGAGAAAGGTCGATTGTGACATAAATAAATGCAAATATGATTTCAATGGACAAATATTGTTTATCTGGTTGTTATTACCGTTTTGAGAATCTCAACTGTCTGCTGAATAAATGGCCCACGGGGCCATGGAGAGGTCTAGTGTGTGAGAAGCTGACGGGACGTTCGAGAGGTCATGACACCCTGTGACAGGTCCCGCCCCGGGGCAGCGGTTGTTTCTCCAACAGACTAAACCGTTGTTTAGCCCATCCTATAGCCTACACTCCGTCTATAGGATATGCTCCACCGCACCATGGTCGACGATAAAGCTGCAAAAGAGAGTACGGTTCATTCGTCTGAGATGTTGGTGCGCCTACAAAAGTTCAGGCTTTCCGAGATGTGATCAGGGCAAATTTATGCATTGTTTGTTTCATTTTGTTTTTGAGGTGGGGGAGATTAAGGGAAAATATTCTAAATAAATAGGCCTAAATGTTGTCTTTATATTGCCCAACAATAACAGACACTTACTTAACATTAACAATTCAGTCATTAAATTGTATTTGTAAACGTGCATGTTGGCCTAGTACTCTCAGCGTTGATATTTAGATGGACAGCACAACATTGGCATCCACCCGGTTATCTAGCCTAACACGATACAATTTACTGTCGTTATTGAAATCAATACTACGGTAGGCTATAGTTAGTGTTTATCCTTCCACAAGAAGTGTTGTAACTGTAGCACGAGCTAGGTCGGAGTGGTCTCTCCCCGGTCCGCTCGCTCTCTTTCTGAATGGGCTCTTTATTCAGCGCGCGGAGCGGGGCTTTTCCTTTTATTTGCTTCGCTATGGTAACGCGCTCGACGGCACAAAAATGCGCGTGTGAATAAAGGAATCAGCACAAGGAACGGCTCGAGAGAAGCATCTGTTACACTTAGAAACTTAGACTATCGAGAGGGACAGACAGCACAACCCCCTCTTCTCTAGTTCTGTCCTCCTCAACTCTTGCGACAATAGGCCAGATATAGGGTTTTTCTTAAAACAGAATTTTTCAAATAGGCAAAAAAAAATCCCATAGGATGGGAGATGGAAAATGATATCCGTCAACCTCTTCCGAAAAAGCATGCACATTCTTCAAAACCCTTTAGCCAGATTTGAAACTGATAAATGCAGTGGGGTAAATGAGGCTAGTTTAGAAAATGGCAAATTCATTCGTTCCCTTTAAACTTTGTGTGGTAGCATGTCAATCAATATGACATGTAGCCAGATGAATTTAGGTTGAAAAGGACTGCCAGTTTTTAATAGTAATTATGCTATTTCAAATATGTTCCAGTTTCAGACCACAAGAGTTTTGCCTCATCCGTGTGACCCCTTGTCAATCTAAAACAAATGATTCCACCCTAAATATTCACGCCCTTTAAATAAAAAATTATATTAATCCCATGCTGTTTTACAATATGACCTTATTACGGAACGACGATTCAAGCAGCCTTGTTCTATAAACTACGCAACGGCTCCGTTCAAAATTGATCTGAAACATCAAACATCAACAGTAAACACATTTAATTAATAAAAATGTGTCAACCCATAATACAATTCCAAATAGACTTGCTACTTAGCATACTTCAACACAAGAGAACATGTTATTTTAACTCTGTTTATGCCGAGTCAGCTTGTTTACCCCGTCCCTTGCAGCTGTATTTCAGTAGCCTGCCCAGAAACCGGACCCAGTCGACCCAATTGGCCCGGTCTTCCCGTCTCCCGGTTATCTCACCTGCTCTTGCCTCGTCTTCCTCCTCCAGACCAACTCCTCAGCCGCCAGCTCTTTAATGACTTTCTGGTGGCTGCAGCCTTCTTTTATTTCTGCTAAATGTATGAAAATGTATGCAAATTTAAATCAAGCTTAACCTGGGAGCTCGAGCAATATATTTAATGGAATTTCAAACCAATAAGGGATCGGGATGCAGTCTTCTAATGGCAAATATAATTACGCAGCTAGGTTAACTCTCAAATATGCAGGTATATGTTTTTTTCTAACTGAGAAGACCTGTCGAGATTCTTAAATACCTGCGCACGGGTTTACTTATCTCTAGAAGCATGGACGACTGAATACATATAAAATGGTTACTGATGCCAAAAATGATAAGAAACCAACATGTTTGCATTTGACCACACATATAAGCTTCTGGCGACAGACATTCATTGATAAATTCATGTTGCATCCGTTTCTGTTTACGTGTTAGGCCTACAGTTCATATTTTGTGTAGCATATACATATCAATTTACACATTTGTTTTGGATTTTGCTCCTTTATGGATAAAGCGTATAGGCTGGTTTCAAAAAATACATGGAAATAAAAATATGTTTCAGATAATACTCCAATGCCTACCAATATGAGAACAACATATCTGAATAACTTTAAATTAAAAAGGTAATAATTAGCAAAGTGAGTAGTTCTTTGAAGCTAATGATATTCCTCTAAATTAAGTGTTGGCACGTCTTTGAAATGCCAGTGTGCTCTAATCTCCTCCTGTGCGCGCGCTCAAGGGTGACAGCGGTAGTAATAAGCTCGCGCCTAAATAAGTTGGAAACTTTAGTTAATAAACAGGAACTGCGCTCCATGCGTACACCATTCCACAGTCAGACCCACTGGAGCAGCACTTTAACTCACTTCCGGTTCGGATGGGACTTAACCCTTTCCACTACCACACCTCCGCTTATAGAAGAACGGAGGCGAGGCTACCCATTCCGTCATTGGCTGAGGCCACAGCTATTGCGTTCCAGTCGTGCTGTGACTGGCCCCTCTGTCTGTCAGTCAACGGCTGGCTTCTGCTGAGGCTCTGGAGAGAGGGAGATGTCAGAGGCTGAGCTGCGCCCTCCCCTCAGTAGCGCTAGTGGGGTTCAGCAGCCAGCATGGCCACAGCTGCCTCCAGCCCCTATACCCTGCTCAGCTCTAGCCCCATGCTCCACCCGGACAGCCAGGCCATGCAGCCCGCAAGCCCCTTCCGAGGCCACCAGAAGCTGCTCCAGAGCGACTACTTGCAGAGCGTCCAGAGTAACGGCCACCTCGGGCACCAGTGGGTCAGCAGCCTTGGAGAGGGCAGCCCCTGGTCGGCCTCTATGGAGCAGCAGGACGTCAAGCCGGGCCGAGAGGACCTCCAGCTCGGCATCATCCATCACCGCTCTTCGCACGTAGCTCATCACTCGCCCCACCACAACAATCATAACAACCACCCCGGAGTTTGGGGGACTCCTGTCTCTCACAACTCTTCCATCACCAGCGCCCAACAGATCAACATTTACTCCCAGACGGGCTTTTCGGTAAACGGCATGCTGGATCACGGAGGGCTCACCCCTCCGCCCAATCCCCAGAACCAAGGCATGCACCCCGGCCTCAGAGACACACTAAGCCCAGATCAGAGCGACCTTGGTGGGCACCACTGTCACGACCACTCCGACGAGGAGACGCCGACTTCAGATGAACTGGAGCAGTTTGCCAAGCTGTTCAAACAACGGAGGATCAAGCTAGGCTTTACGCAGGCGGACGTGGGTTTGGCACTGGGCACCCTGTACGGGAACGTCTTCTCCCAGACAACCATCTGCAGGTTTGAAGCTCTCCAACTGAGCTTTAAAAACATGTGTAAGTTGAAGCCGCTGCTAAACAAGTGGCTGGAGGAGGCAGATTCGTCCACGGGGAGCCCGAGCAGTATTGACAAGATAGCTGCGCAGGGGAGGAAGAGGAAGAAGAGGACGTCCATTGAGGTGAGCGTGAAAGGAGTTTTGGAGACCCATTTTCTTAAGTGTCCAAAGCCCGCTGCCCTGGAGATCACCTCGCTCGCGGACTCACTTCAGCTGGAGAAGGAGGTGGTGCGTGTGTGGTTTTGCAACCGGCGACAGAAAGAAAAACGAATGACGCCTCCAGGAGAGCCACCGCTCGAGGGACCGTACTCTCACAGTGGGAGCGCAGGAGATGCCTCCTCGTGCCATGATCTCTGACCGAGGTACTGGGAGTGATCCCCCCGCGAGACTCTCAAGCGCATGGGAGCGCATTGGCACCGGGAGTGATGCTCCTCCTTGCTCCCATGACTGTCCCGTACAAACTCATGACTCCAGCACTGAGAAACACGACAATAACAATAACAGAGAAATACCTGTTCAGCCTTCGCCATTTTATATATCTGTTCTGGGGGGCATTGTTGCGCGCACATCAAATGTCTAATTTCTGAAATCATTTCTGGACCCAGTCAGTTGCCAAATTATTTTCTACGACATCAAGGATATGAATACAAAAATGTGCCTAATAACCTCCCAGCAACGCCTTGGTTTATCTTCTCGTTGTCCTGCAGCAGGTTGTTCAGTAATAACCTTTTGGGGAATTTGACTGATAGTTTTCATTTTTAATTTTGCGAGTGTGGTTTTGGCTTTTCATCTTTTTTGTTTTCTATAAGTCTCTTTACATAAATAATGTATGGCTATTTGAATATTAATTGGTGTGCAATGCAAATAATAATCACATGTATCTTAGGATCTGTTTTGATACCATGCACCGCTGTTAGGAGACCACGGAGGCCATTTTACAAAGCATCACGCGCGACGCAAACCATAGGCCTATCTTTTGATTTAAAACATGTTTTTCATATTTTATTATTTTCTACAATATACCTGTATTTGAGTACTATTTTGTCCATATCAATACACCTTCATCTGAGTTTTTTTTAAATTATAGAACAATAACCTAACGACACTAAAGCACTTGGAGGATTTGATCTCAACTGTTCCATCCACAACGGTGTATTGTCCAGAAAAGCAACACACACTTGTTCTGTGGTTCTATTTATAAACTCAATAATTTGATATAAACCACCATCATCGACCATATAACTGTGTAAACTCAGAAACAGAAAGCCGTGAATTAGGTGAGTCGCATCGAGAGTCGACGATATACACTTGCCTATAATTATTTTATTGTACGTTCAATATCTAAAGTTTTATAATCTTAAATACTCCTGTTATTGCTTTTGTTTCTTAAATATTTTTTTCGAATATTGTACAGTTTTGTATATTACAACCTTTTTGAGGTCATTAATTTAAACAAATTCTCTTTAGTTATCCAAACACTTGCATTGTTAAAAAGAACACACAAAAAAAACTCAATATTTTCAATAAAAATATGACTGTTTCGGCGCTTTTATTCCAAATTTCAATGACAAGTGAAGCAATTATTTATTTTCAGTATAAAGCTTGTATTATGTTTTGAAACAAACTATGTATGTTGTAATAAACAACCTTGTTACAATGGGGTGTTACTGAGTTATAGTTATTTAAATGAGATTTTTCATCAAACTGAAAAAATAAAAATAAACAATAATAACACATTTTTATGATTTAATTAATCATATTAGCAATTTATTGAAACATATCTTTCTTTAATATTACAATGACAACATCAAACAATTCTATTATCGTTATTCTGTTGTCTTCCTTAAATTTTGGGCTGTTAAATTAAATGAAATCATTACGTGAAAACAGGTTTAAACAATTACAACAGTTAAACGTTATTTATCACGTTTAGTAGCCTATGGTTACTATGACACCATTTTGCTGTATTTGCACACTTCTCACTATTATCTTCAATATATTATTGTTGCTGTCAGCCTGTCCTCCAGTTTACCATGTCTAAACAACAAAGATGCAGCACTCTATTTGCATGCCATAAACCTACATATATTATTGTGACCTTCACTCTTTCAATGTCATAATATTTTTTCTCTGAAAACACAAGTTTTAGAGTTTATTTGCAACAACTTCAACATTAGGATGCAAAAGACCATATATCGTTCAAAATGATCAAATTTAACACAATCTTATTCAGCAACATATACACTGAGCAGCTTTTCTGAGCAGTCTGTCTGAAATGTTATTGTCCGGGGCCTCTGCCCTTCTCCATCAGACATGCATGATTTATCGCCTGGGCTGCTGGGCCTGACAGCACAACACAATGGAAGTCTGCAGCACGTACACACACACACACACACACTGACACACACACACACACAATGACACACACTCACCGACACACACGCACCCAAAAAATATGTGCAATGATATTTGAAGCGTCTGAATCTCAGCGCAACAAAAATATAATGATAAGTATCATTGTGTTTGTTAGTATTTTTGTTACAAATGAAAATGTAAAGAAATTATTTAATCTTACGCAACTGCAACCAGACTTTTTCATAATGTTTAGTTTCACACAGCGTTGATGAAAATATTCCATTGATGATACAAAAATAGAGCTAAAGAGAGAGTGAGAGGGGAGGGGAGGGGAGAGCGAAGGAGAGAGGCGGAAGGGCGCTAGGCCTTGCCTTGAAATGCAGAGCCTGACTGGAATACTAATATGGCTGAATTTATGCATCTCCTCAGTCTGCAGCTCTAAGAGAGCGGAGGAGGAGGAGGAGGGAGGGGGGGGGAGCGGGGAGCATGAGGGAAGAGAGAGGGAGGGAAAGACAGAGAGACAGAGCAAGAGAGAGAGAGGCTGGTGTGAGGCACGGTTATGTCGAGAAGTAAAACAAAACAACATCGCCGGTTGATTCCACGGGCCAGTGGTAACTACCTATCTTTAAGAATAAACTCGAACTGCAGCTACACTGCAGGAACAGTAGCCTGGTCACAGTCCTCAGCGAGCTGCTGTGCCACTCTCCCACTTTCCTTCCCTTCCACTGGTCCGGTTAGGCACTGTAACACACTAAGGAAATGAGGAGACTAGGGTAGGATGGGGTGGAGGCTGGGGTAAGTGTGTGTGGAGGCTGGGGCAGGAGGGGTTGGAAGCTGGGAGACGGGGGAAGGAGACTAGGAAGACGGGTGGGTTGGGAAGGTGGCATCAAAAGGCGGGTGGGTAGCCAAGGTTGAATGGTATGAGGTCCGAGTGTGGTCCTTGTGCCAGACGTTTAGGGGGACCACTGTGTGTCATAGAGGCTTTGGCTGCTGGGGCAAGTACACACCACACTGCTCTGTGTCTGGATCTCTGTCAGCCTGATGTCCCAAACCTCTCACCCTGCCTGCCAGAGGATGGAAACACCGTTTACTCTGCACTGGTGCTCGTCAGAGGACCTGTTCTACCTGAACAACATACTTTCCGTGGGTGTTACGCGATGACGTAAGCAGGGAGATTTCCGCAGACACCCAGTACCTGGAGTCAGAATTATAGGAGAATGTCCTGATTTGTGGCAGAGAGTATTCCCAGATCAGAAGGCTCTCCTGGCAGGAGGTTTGATTGATAGTGAGTGGCTATGACACGCTGTGCTCGCAGCAACAACAACACACTTTCCTGTTCAGAGAGAGAGAGAGGACTATTGTTGTTCGACTGTTCCGTAGCATGGTCGGCAGCTGCCTCCAACTCAACTGTCACTGGAGCGAAGGAGGGAGGGAGGGAGAGAGGGAAGAGAAGCGGGAGAGGGGGAGGGGGACAGAGGAGGCGAGAAGAGAAGGGAGGAGGTGGAAGATGGCGAAGAGGGAGAGGGGGCGGCCATGGTGGCAGCGGCGTTGGGAGGAATGTGTGATAAGATTAATCGCATAACCAAAATCAATTTCACATCCTCAACTCCCTCATTTCCAGTGCTCATACCCAGCCGAGCTAGCTGGGGAGCAGAAGACGGGCACGCTGCAACCGTCACTAGCAGCTACACACTACACACACCACTAGCCAGGCAGCTCCACCTTATCCACTGGTACATCCACACACCATGACAGGTCCATATTGTCATTTAGTACATTTTTTCCTATTCGTGTCAGATTTCCTTCTGAGGACTTGCTGTGCGGTTCTGCATTAATGTGACTGTGGTCACGCCCGGGCATTGTGTGGAATCGTGGAATTAGAAGAGTTTCAG
The DNA here is from genome assembly GCA_903064625.1 of Mallotus villosus. Lineage (NCBI taxonomy): Eukaryota > Metazoa > Chordata > Actinopteri > Osmeriformes > Salangidae > Mallotus > Mallotus villosus. The sequence continues at coordinate 28,785 of CAEFZP010002184.1, forward strand.
GGAACGGCCAGATAGATGTGCAGAATATCTTTACAGAGGCCATTTGCTGTCTGCACTTAGCCTTCTGACAAGCACTTAACACACACACACACATACACACACAGGCACAACCAAATGACAGGCACTTAGTGCGGGTAGAGAGCCTGTTTACAGCGTAGGGCGTAAATCACGGCGTGTCTGATATCTTCATTTGAGACAGAGGGCTGATCAGTGCTCGTCCTGCATGTTCCACATTAACTCATTATCACACACGCTCACTCCATTAATTCTCCTGGTTTTATTAGCGGAGTGGGTCCACACGCACACACGCTTGCATTAATACACACACACGGCCACGCACCTACACACACACCAGCTTGCACCAACACACACTCATTCTCCCACCCCCACACGCACATGCAGACGCATACATATATATACACAACACACACGCTAGGCCTGGTGACAGGCACTTCCCCTGCTCGCTCTGACAGCTAATGGCTTCATTAGGAGCGGCGTGTTAATTGGACGACTTCAGGGAGACGCTCGTTAATGAGGATAAATAGATTCACACCTGAGTGAGGCGCCACCCCAGCCAGAGAGGACTCTGGGAAAGCGCAAATAACAAACAAACCATGGACTGTCTCACTTCCTGATGGGGTATGAGTCACTGTGAACCCCGCCAGACCAAAAAACAAACAAGTACAGTTTGATGCCAACCTAGCCAAAACAGATTGAGGCCCTATATTAGCTCAGTGGATGATTAGCATTATGAGGCTAACACAAAGAGCGGTGTGTCAAAGCAATTAGCCCTAGTGTTTACGTCCCAGCTCCCTAACCACTGGCTGCCTGCTACCACCTAATCCTGCTGACAGCACATAAACTGGAAGAAGAGGGTAGATGGGGGTGGGAGTACAGAGCGCATGAGTGTGTGTGTGTGTGTGTGTGTGTGAGACGGTCACATCCGAAGGGGATATGGAGCTGTCCCTGGCTGTCGCAGTGGAGGCGGGAGGACAGCAGCTGATGCAGTGGCAAGTGTTGGTGTGTGAAAGGCAGGGAAGTGTGTGTGTGTGTGTGTGAAAGGCAGGGAAGAGTGTGTGTGTGTGAAAGGCAGAGAAGAGTGTGTGTGTGTGTGTGTGTGTGTGCGTGTGTGTGAAAGGCAGAGAAGAGTTTGTGTGGGTGAAAGGCAGAGAAGAGTGAATGTGTGTGTGTGTGTGTGTGTGTGTAAGGCAGGGGAGAGCGAGAAAATGTGTTTGTGAAAGACAGGGAAAAGTGTGTGTGAGTATGAATGTTACAGGCAAAGAGGAGTGCGAGTGTGTAAAAGGCAGAGAGGAGTGTGTCCCTGCGTGTGAGCAGTCCTGGTGCCTTAATCCATCTGCCCCACTGCACAGATGTCTATCCACCACCGCTTTGACCATGACAGCTCTGACACACACACACACACACACCTCCCCTCTCCCTTTCACACACCACCAGGCAAGACACACACACGCCTGCAATCCCATGGGAGTTAGGGGGCAGACACAACGGAAGCTAGGCAGACTAGTAATTTACATATGGCTGGGGAACACTGTGTACACACACACATGGTGCAGAATTGTGTGTACGATTCTTAAAACCTCCCTTGTTCTGAATCCATAGACCTGTAGCATCACACGCTGGGTGATACTGCCATCTAGTGGTAGCTCCTTGTAACTCCTGTTTTGTGACAACAGCTATTCCATCGACTGTTGCGGGGTCAACATTAACAACCAGTTGGTGCATGTCAATAATGATCTTTAATGTCAATATATACAGAACTTGAAAGAAAAATAGAATTTAAAAAATTAAATGAAATAAATACAATATGGTACAATTTCCACAATGTCTTACAAGAGAGATTCATGGAAATGATCTTTTGTCATTCAGCTTTTCTGGTCTGACCGAGGAGAGGAAACCCCCTCATCGTCACATTCATTCAACTTTGACAGTTCACTTTTGTCTTCTAAATGTTATCTGCAGCATTGTTTTCTCCTTGATACATAGTTATCACACAGTGAGGGAGTCAGACAGACCTACAGATAGAGAGACAGACAGGGGGGGGGGAGCGCGTGCGTCTGGATGTTCCTGTGCACGAGGGGGGAGGGGGGGGGACGTTGTCCGATGTGTTAGAGATAGCGAGAGAGAGAGAAAGAGAGCTCATGGGAGACAGAGGGGGAAGTGGCTGAGGAGCGGTGGGCGGGGCACAGTTTACTGAAGCAGCTTGGTATCAGCCAATCACAGTGAAGAAGAACATCAGCTGGTGCTTTACCTCCTCCTCAGAAAGAGAGTGAGAGTGACAGGGGAAAGAGGAGAGTGAGAGGAGAGAGAAAGGTGAGAGAGTGCATACGACAAAGCAGTAAAGATCAAACCAGAAGTCTGTCTCTCCAGCAGTAGAAGATATGCAGGTTTTCCTCTTCCTCCGAGGCTTGCATCCGTGTGATCCAGCCTTGTAGAGGTTGTGTGTGTGTGTGTGCATACGTGTGTGTGTGGGGGGGTCACTAACTCTAAATAAATATATTAAAAGAAAAGGAGGGACAGCAAAAGTGTCAACTGGCCTGGCCTGGGCCTGTGTGTGTGTGTGTGAGCCAGTGTTAGGTGTGAGTTCGGGGCGTGTGTGTGTGTGTGTGTCTACATGTCCGTGGAGGTTAGCTTCTTCATGCTGCGTCTCTGGGCCAGACTGGAGGCTGCCACGGGCTCCAAAACAGGCTGACAGGTCTTGTGGCTCAACGCAGAGTAGGTGGCTGCCATCGCTCCCTACAAACACACACACACAACAGGTATGGTTTATGGTTTAATGAGTCCGTCTAGGATTCCGTGTCCCTGTGTGGGAGACCTGGTGTGGGGTCACAAGGCCCCCTGGTGTGGGGGGGGGGTTGTTCCTGGGTACCTTGACGAGGTGTGGAGCGTCGTGCCGGGTGAGCTGGAAGTGAGGCAGCGTGTCCCTGCAGGTGATCCAGGCGTGCTTCACAACCTGCTCAGCAGTGTAGCGCTGGTGGGGGTCCACATGCAGCATGTGTGACAGCAGGTCCTGAACCGGTGAACACACACACACACACACACACACACACACACACACACACACACACACACACACACACACACACACACACACACACACCACACACACACACACACACACACACACACACACCACACACACACACACACACACACACACACACACACACACCACACACACACACACACACACACACACACACACACACACACACACACACACACCACACACACACACACACACACACACACACACACACACACACACACACACAGACACACACACACAAAGGATAAGGAAATTACATTGCTTTCAAAAGGTGTTTGATGTGTGGACGTTTCCCGTGCGTAGATGTGAGTAAGTGTTATGTACCTTGGAGGTGTCAGAAACTGTGTCCCAGTTGCCTCCGCTCAGGGAGAACTTTCCGGAACCTATCCTGAGCAGGATATCCTCGGGTGTGTCGTTGGGTCCGTTAGCGAATGGCGTGTACCTGGGGGAGAAAGGACGGGAGGGAGGTTAGGGCCGAACACACACACACACACACACACACACACACACACACACACACACATACTCAAAACACACACGCACACACTTACCCTGCCAGCATAGTGTAGAGAAGAACACCCAGGCTCCAGATATCACAGGCAGCATCATAGCCTTGCCGCATTAGTACCTACACACAAACACACAATCATGTTGGGTTCAAAATAACACAGCCTAACAGTTCATATATCATTTCCCTGCTGATTCTCATCAGTCTATTTTTTATTCAATCCAACCCCCCCTAAAATCACCTCGGGGGCTACGAAGTTGGCCGTGTAGCAGGGGGTGAGCAGGAGGCCGTTCCCCCCCCGGAGCTGCTTGGCGAAGCCAAAGTCACAGATCCTGATGGAGTCTGGGTTCCCAGAGTCGTCCATGTACAGGATGTTACTGGGCTTCAAGTCCCTGTGCACTACCTGGGGGGGTGAGAGGAGGGGGGGGGTGAGGTGAGGGGGCAGAGGTGAGCTTGCATTACCCTGGTAAGACCAAGGCTGAAAAGGAAATGCTCACAAACTGTTTTGGAAGCGTATATTATACATTACATCAATAAAATGACTATTTATATGCCCAACTAAAATATGTATATCAACAAATGTCTTCTAATGGTCTGGAAATGCACACCAATCCTACAGATTGGATGATAACCATTAACACACACACACACACACACACAGGCGTACCCCTTGGCAGTGGAGGTAGTCGACAGTCTTGGTGATGGTGTAGAGGACAGCGCTGGCCTCTCTCTCGGAGAAGAACTTCTGTCTGAGGATCTTATCCAGCAGCTCACCTCCCTTCATCAGCTCTGTCACCACATACACGTACCTGCCCTCGTCATACACCTGGCACACACACACACACAGCCCATAGAGACAGGCATATAGATCAGTTTATTTTCAAGAGTTAAATCCCCACACGAGACACACACACACACACACACACAGTAAACTCACGTCTTTGAGAGTAATAATGTTGGGGTGCTGGCCGTATCTCATCAGAATCTCAATCTCTTCCGAGGGGTCCCTCTTACTCTTGTCTATAATCTGGTCACACACACACACACACACAATCCTGTCAAAAATCTTTTCATTTGCGTCACAGAGCCCGAACGTCTCCAATCGTCACGTAGGATGGAGACGGCTGGCTGGGGCTGTGCTGCCCTCTGCTGGCCCAGTGTGTCTGAGAGCTTGTGTGAGTGGTCTGTGTGTGTGTGTTACCTTGACAGCGTAGTCCACGGTGGACACCCTGTGAACGCAGCGCTTGCAGATGGAGTAGGAGCCCACCCCGATGTCCTCATGGAGGTCATACAGGTCAGAGAACTGGGCGGCGCCGCTGTGCATCTGAGGAGGAACACACACACCTCATCATGACGGCGTCCTATGGTGTGTGTTTTGTACCTTGGATAAACACGGTGTGTGTGTGTGTGTACCTGTACTATAGGTAGTATGCTGAGGAGTGGGGAACTCTTGGTCTCGTCCAGCGATGCGGGAGCTACAAAGCTGAAGCCTTTAAAGAGCTGGTGGGCGTTGGCGCTGGGGGGGATACCTGGGGAGTCTGCGCACACACAAACACACACTTACATAGATGCAACATACAGCAGTAGCATACAGGAGTTGCTTTACTAGTAATACTCTGCTTGTCTAGAGTGTGTGTGTGTACCTTTAGGGGTTTTAGCGGTAAACTCTGGGTCGAAGCAGAAGGTGTCATCTGGTTTCCCTGCAGCAGGTTTGAACGGAGGCTGAAGCTCCCTCCTGTACAGTTTCTGTTGGAGATGGACACACACACACACCACACACACACACACACACACACACCCGTCTCATTCAGACGTCCAACATTCGGAGGGGGGTCCCTCTCCATCTGTCATGTCGTCTAGATAGAAAATCAGCTAGAGAGTGACTGTGGGATGTGCGTTTGGGTTGGAGATGAACCCCTCCCTTTCCATTTCTGTTCAGCCAATAGCATCCCGCTGGCTCCTAAACACTCACGCAGGGCTATTAGCCCACACGCAGCCAGAGCTGGCCCATGGCCCAGACAGACACAAGCACACACACACACAAACACACACACTTGGGCACAGCTTAAACGGAGGGCTGGTGGTCACTCAGTGGAGCGTCTGTTAGGTGTGAACGCTCATCAGATGGATCCTTGCCAGGCGGGGGGGGGGTGTGGGGTATGTGTGTGTAGGTGTGTGTGTGTGTATGCCGCACACTCACGTTCCAGTCGATAGTGGAGAAGAACGAGTGGCGCTTGATCTCTTCTACGCCGTCAGCCCCTGCCCCTGCACAGGAGAGAACCGTCAGTAACACACACACACACGTGTGCGTACACACAGACACACACACTAGGACAGTGTGAAGTACCTTACCTAGTCTGTTGGCAGGGTTCCGTTTGAACAGCATTCTCAACAGACTCTGGGCTTCTAGACTCAAGAACTGTGGCATGCCTAACTTCGCTCTAGAGAGAGAGAGGCAGATTGAGAGGAACAGGAGAGCAGAGAGAGGATGGGATTGGAAATAAATGAGAGAGAGAGAGAGAGAGAGAGAGAGAGAGAGAGAGAGAGACGAGAAAGAGGTCAGAAAGGGCCAGAAGATTCAGAGTGAGCTCGATCTTTCTACAGGATGGTGGTTTGTGTGACTCACTTGAGGATCATGTTCATGGTCTCGTTGCGGTCTTTCCCCTGGAACGGTAACGTTCCTGTCAGCATCTCAAACTAAGAAGAGGACACAGGAAAACACATGGTGATCGGAATAAAACCAACCTTGAGTCAGTCTAAAAAAAGAATAAAACATAAATGTGTGTGTGGGTGTGTGGGTGTGTGTGTGTGTGTGTGCGTGCCTACCATGAGTACTCCCAGGGACCACCAGTCAGCGCTCTGTGTGTGTCCTCTCCTGTTGACCACCTCAGGGGCCATATACTCCACAGTACCACAGAAGGAATAGGCCTTCTTATCAGTATCAACCGACTCTTTACTCAAACCAAAGTCTGGAAAGGAGTAAAACACACATCACACACCTCTCTCACACACACACACCCACACACGCCGCTCCCCATGGCTCGGCTCAGGCTCGGCACTGCCTCCACTCCAGATAAGATAAAGCATCTGGATTGTTTTCCCGTCAGTTGAAGCAGGGGCGGTTTGGGTGAGCGGCTTACCTGTTAACTTGATATGTCCAGCTTCATCGAGTAATATGCTGCAAAAACAACAACAGACGTGGTCAGGCGTCTGAGCCGAGGGACACGCAGCAGAACAGACGGCTCGCAGCTCACAACAGTCTCTCCCACGCGCCCTCACGCCACTGCACGCCAACGTGCTTTTGGAAGCGGCCGTGCCAAATGGCGTACGGCGTGCGACTTGAACAGTCATGGGGTGGCGAGTTGTGCTTTAGCGCCGAGGCGGGTGAGACAGACTGCTGATGACACTGGCGAGGCATGACACATCAGAGCTTCTTGTTAGGGGGAGTGTTATAATAGGTGGGGGTGGACAGGGTCAGGGGGGGGGTGGTTACGTACTTCTCAGGTTTGAGGTCTCTGTAAACTATGCCCAGACTGTGCAGATGGTCAAGGGCCAGGGCCAGCTCTGCAAGGTAGAATTTCACATCCTCCTCTGTAAACATAACCTAGTAAGAACTGGACACGTTTACTGTCTGGACTGGACAAAGGGGTGGGAGAGAACAACAGCAGCATCAAACAGCACTAAGCACCAGCACTCAGAGAGAGAGAAAGACAACATCATTAATACACAGAAACACAGGTGTTAGCTGTCTAGCCTAGCCTGCTTGCACCACCAGATGGCTCCAGGGCCAACCGACCAAGAGGTGGCTAACATTTTACACAACTTATCTCAGATTACCTCACATTACACATTCATTGTTAAGTGACTGATATTATTTCAATGCTGGGGAACAGTTTGAGGCAAAAAAAAATACAACTAGCTAGCATCCTAATGTTTCAACTTCAGAGTCTATATAGAAAGACATTAGAACATGTAGGATACAACTGCACACATCCAGAACTATGGAATACACTGTTACTACTTACTACACACTATACATGATCACATTCTGAGGTTTCTAGCAAGTGAACAATACATTTGTGTGAAGGATATGTTGGCAAGAGAGAGAGAGAGATCTAGAGAAAGACAGGACTGTATATGAGAGTGATAATGTAGTGCAAGACTTGATAGAGTGTGTGTAGTACGAATATAGTGCATATGATCCAAGTGAGTTGAAGGTGAGTGAACAACAGTGTTAGGGTGCCGTGAGGTGTAAATGGATGAAAAGCGGAACCAAAAAGGAGCTTACCTCTTTGGATAATCGAGTGAAGACGTCTCCTCCCCTGAGAAAGTCCAGTATTAAATAGAGCTTCCCTTCTGTCTGAAAGGCTGGGAGAGGAGAGCACCGTTACCACACACACACACACACACACACACACACACATGAATGGACACACACACAGATACTCACGGATGGACACCACACACACACACACAGAGATACTCACCGTAGTGCAACTTCACTATGAAGGGATGGTTGACCTCCACTAAAATGTCCCTCTCCATTTTAGTGCGGACTCTGTCCCTCACTGCGGCAGCAAGAGGAGAAAGAGAGACACAGAGAGAGAGAGATGGACAGAGAGAGAGACGTACAGAGAGGGTGAGAAGGACAGAGAGAGAGAGAGAGAGAGAAATGGAGAGAGGGATGAGTGCAACAAACCACACATGGTGCAAGAAGACACAATATGTATGACTGTAGACAAATGTTACCTTTCAAAGATGCCTTCTTCAGCACTTTCATTGCATATAACTGGCCAGCATCTGGACCCATGATCTTTCGGACCAAAAACACCTGGGAGAAAAGAAGGAGGGAAAGGAGATGGGAAATTGAGAAGAAGAGAGAGAGGTGGGGGAAGAAAGAGAGAGAAACAATGATATTAGAAAGAGACGGAGAAAGTCCACGGTAAGGACAACTTCCCCCACGGTAACACATGGTGTGTAACACATGGTGTACCGTTCGAATGCCACCTCATTCATATTAGATGAGGTTCTGGGGTAGCGGGTGTCTCACCTTGCCGAAGGAGCCCTGCCCCAGGACCTTGAGCAGCTCAAACTGGGCAGGGTCAGCCTTCTCACAGCCCTCCTTCACATGGTGGGTGATAGGAATCTCCTTGTACTCCCCCTCGTCCTGCATGCACACACACACACACACACACACACACACACACACACACAGTTAACATTTGTAGAGGTGTTCATGACTAATTGAACATTTGTTACATCACTGTTAATAATTAGATTGAACAATTCAATCAAGAGGAGCACATTCCAGAGGGATATGAAAAGCTCGAGGCACCTTCGCCCATTATAAGGGAAGATGACCTACGTACACCTTAACAAACAAAACACACCCAAGCGACCTTGAACATTACTCACACAGTGTGTGAACGATTCTCCCTCGTCCATGGCTTCGTCCATGATCTGATGCCCGTTGACCTGGAAGCACAATGCAGACGGCATGAGGGAAGCTCGCATTTAAACACACACAGCTCATCTTCTACACATACGGAATGTCAGGCTAACGATGGCACTGATTGAACTATCCCTCCTTCGGTAACCACGGTGAACTCCCCTAGCCAGTATAGACCCCTACCTGCCCCGAGCCAGGAGAGGAGCTGAATTCGGTCTACACGCATACAGCATCGGGCTCTAGGCTTCGACAACATGTGATCGTGTCAGAAACATAACACCACAGACATCATCGCTGTGGGTGGCGATGCCCCCCCCCCGCCTGCAACCATATCACCCACACTCTCCTCTGACACACGCTCTCCTCCTCTTCCTCCACCACCTCCTCCTCCTCCACTTATCCACCGCCTCTGGGTCCGCGAGCACACATGCTCTCGGTGGGGGTGGGAGTGTTGTCTGTTTGCAAACATTATTGACTTCACTCCAGCCCGCCCCCCTCCCCCAACACACACACAAAGACACGCGCATACGCTAATCCTGTCCAGCTGCCCGGCCCACTTCCTGTCTCTATAAAGCCTGTCATTATTATGGCCGTTCCAGCTTAATCCCCAGCCGCCGCGAACACACACAGATATAGCCGCCTGGCGTGTGTGGTTAGGGGGGTTGGCTCTGGAACACAGGGGGCCGCTAGAAGACCTGGATGCATTTGGGACAGAGTGATGTTCTGCAACATCGCAGATGAGAGAGTGATGTGGCCAACGGTGGCTCCCCGCTGCATGACAGGATAACCGTACACATAGATGATGAACGCTCTGTAACGTTAAGGGCTCCTGAACGTTACACTGTGTTATTGCACAGGCATGGGGAAAATGTGATGGGCTACTTGTTGCCTTGTAGGTGATGTGACGAGATGAAGGAAAGCTGATTCACTGCATGATGCTGTGTTAACTGTGCCTTCACCACTGTGTATGTGTATGTGTGTGCGCGCATGTGTGTGTGTGTGTGTGTGTGCTTCCTTCCATCTATGCTCTGAGGAGAGGGATGAGTCATAGCTCCACACAGGACCACTGAGGGGGTGGAGCTACCAGCAGAGCGGGGGCCTTTGCTCACTGCACACTCATCCGCTAAAAACACATACGACACATTCCATTGAATCAGATGCCATGTTAGCAATATGTACGTTTATAAAGGAGCTGCAATAAAATGGCTGGATGCCAAAATACTATCGGATTTAGAGAATAGGGCCGCTACATCATTAGTTGAGACTATTCAGAGGCTAATATTACAGCAAACTTAGATTACGTCCTGAGATGGAGAGAAAAACATTATTTTAGTGGCCTATTATGAGGGACACACACATGGAGATAAAGGGGGTTTTCAGGCTTGTGAAAACGGGTAAAAGAAAGTCTAAGAAATACCTGAAATGAAAATAAATAATAAAAACAAGTAATTCTAACTTTTCCCAATTCTGAGAAATACACTTTTTTTTAAAGATGAATGGAATATACCCCTAAGTAGAAGTCTTTAAATAAATGATACGTCTCCTGCTAAGATTACTATAATACAACGGTTGGAAAGACAGCAGTTTGGTTAGAGCTGTAATTGCGGACTGCAGTCAGATACGGAGAGACCTTTGTTTAAATATAACTTGCTTGCTAACATAATTTGCCAACTTAATTAACTAAATGCAATAACCCACTTGCAGTGCTGTCAAAGCCTAGCTTTTTGTGTTTGCAAAACTAGCCATAGCAAAGTCTGGGCAAAAACGTTAAGAGTTGCGTCCTCAATAAGTGGGCTAACATGTATGACATGAGAATAGTGGTATTTAGATTTTAAGTAAATTATTTGCAATTTTTAGTCCATAAGTATTCAAATTACCGCATGCAATACTTTATTCAAGTGGGACTCAAACGGACTAGGCTAGGTGACAGCCCACACACGCTTATTCCTGTGGCTAGCTAGCTTGTAGAGTTGTTGACATCCGCTAGCTCGTGCATCACCAATGGTCGGGGATAAGGTGTCTCAGGCAAATCTCATCAACTAGAATGCATTTAGTGTACGCAACGAGATGTAAACAAGCACAGATAATCTATGTCTACTATGTCTACTGCCTCTAACGGAAGCTAAAGTTCTACAGAAGATTTCAAAACTGAGCCATAAAATTGTCTCACATAGCTTAGCACAAGCACTTAGCAGTGCTAGCTAGCTAGCTCGCGACCAGTCTTTTTGCATGCATGCTGATGTTCTCAGTGCAAGCCTACAGAGCGCGCAAGCATCAGTTTCAACAGCAAAACGACTAAGCTATAACGCTATGAACTACTTGTCAATTTGCTAGAGGGGCTTTAGTTGCAACTTACCTCACTACTAACGCTATTCACCTCCATCTTGTGCCAGGAATCTTGTGGCTGGGAGAAAGGCATCGTAGTCATCTTAGACCACCGCTCCACGATGCATGTCTCCCGGTTGCAAGCCTGGATCGTACGCCTTTCCGAGCAGATGCTAGCTGAAGACGGGTGAACGGAGGGCTACTGCCTGGTTAAGATTGAGGTCCGGTGTAGCGATAGTCGGTTTGACAGGACCACATACGCTCGCCGACCACCGCTATCCTGCCATAGATGCGAATATGGCGGCTACTGTTGCCTGAGCATCAGTGAGTGAGAGCTCATTGACGTAGCTCTGACGCAATCAGTTAAGGATTTCCCACATCGAAAGAAACAAAGAGATGGGGCTTGACATGATACAATGTACCTTCTCTGTCTTCTCGTTATAACTCTGTAAGATGTACGTGTGGATTTTAATACAGTGGTGCTTGTTACTATTATTTGCATTAATTTAAGGAATAAATCACATGACATTCATTAGCTGCATGTAGACTTCTGTAACAATGTCTCTAGCAGGAATGTATCGTCATGTGGCCGTCCATTAGTGATCTAAGCTTCTGATCTTAAAGATTGTAATTTTAAAACCAACTACTTTACAAGCCTGTCTATCCTCGCATCTAAGTAGAAAATAAGAGGCTTACAGCTCATCCTCTACGTCTCTCAAACACACACACACACACAAACAAACACACACACACACACACACACACACAAACAAACTCCCTTCTGAGAAGGCAGGCTGGCAAAGTCAGAACCACATGTGTCTAGTGTGTTTCAAAATGAGCTGTTCAATTGCTCCGTTAATGAGTCACAGTTCATTTTCAAGCCATTCAACCTCAAAAATATGTGTCAACACAGCTGTCTAGAAGGGACTTTGTCAGGGAATAAATATCAGTGCTTCAACAATGATCAAGTATACACACCCAGACACAAATAGACACACAAAGACGACTGGATAAATTAGATATAATCTGTTTACTTATCTCTCTGGGACTATACCAGAGCAAGGCAGGGTGATATGCTTTAGAAAATGATGTAAGCAGATTTTACAGTCGGTAGTCAGAGAGAGTAGTGTCCATTCACAGGCACAGTGTGTGTGGGATAGTGAATCATTCCGGTCCAGTCTCTGTCCTTTGTTCCTCTGATGCAGAGGTTTCATTAAGGACGACTGATGAACCATCTTCGTTTATGGTAATCATTGGGAAGTCTTTATTTACGGTGACCAATGAGGCATCGTCGTTGCTGACAGCAGCGGACGGCAACCCATCAGCATTGGACAATGTTGTCATGGCAGCAGGCTGGCCTCCCCTCTCTGAATGTGTGTCCCAATCCTGGTCTGCAGACTGAGGTAGACTGGCCAATAGCTCCTATGCACATGCACAGAAGACAGAACCATGTTGGGCACAATTCTGATGCTGTTGTGTTTTACTGTGGTTTCGGTATTAACTGGACACATGCCATAAAGGAATACGAAACTGTGTGTGTGTGTGTATACCTGCTGTTTCTCTTGGTCGTGGTTCCTTACAGCATTGAGTAGGCTCTTGGTGAACCTCTCCAGCTCATCATATTTCTGTTTTTGGTTCTCTAGCTCACTCTCCAGGTATTGCACCTCCTCATGCTGCAGAAAACACACACACGTACAAACACACACCCACACGCAAAGCTTGGTGAGGTGGAACAGTTCAATTTAGGCAGAGGATTAAAATGGCAAGTCAGTATGCAGCCCTATAGGCATGAGCGACCAAGCAGCACTCCACAATCTGTGTGCGCGTGTGGGCGCGTGTGTGTATGATTCAATACTTGGAAAGGAGACACAGCTGGAATTTTTCATGCCTCTATATTTATGTAAATGTGGGTAACATACTACCTGATAGTAGCTTTCTGTGTGTTAGTGTGTCTGTGTGTGTGAGAGAGAGTGCTCTTTGCCTCATCTCCTCACCTTGTACTCCAGAAGGTTCCGCATGTGATCCATGTCTGAGGCCATCATCTGATCCCCATCATCATCCTCCTCTTCATAGTCAGCAATGCACTCTATCTTCTATAAGGCCAATTAACATACAGTCAATCCCTCTGACAATAGCAACAGTATTTGTATTTTATACAACAGGTATTTTCAGAGTGCGTACTTAAGAACTAAGTGTTTTTAATATTGATGTTGTGTATTCTGATTTTTAACAGTGTAGTAATGTGTGTGCAGTACCACATTCTCAGCAAGGGGGGCGATGTTGTGCTGCTCAGCTCCCTCCTCTCCCTCTCTCTGGTATGAGTCACTGGTGCCATCTGGAGAGAAATAACACAGTATTCCTCTTCAGAGAAACTGAGCTTTGATGATTGTGTGCAGGTGTGTGTGTGTGATTCTTTGCACGCTTCTCACCCTCAGACAAACAAAGGGAACCTCCATCCATCAAGTCCTCCCCAAGCTCAGGGGTTCTAAAGCCCTCCCCTTCAGGACTCATGTCCAATGGGGACTCGTGTCCCGGAGAGGATGAACCAAAGACTGCGGGCCCACCTTTAGGGGGTGGGATCTCGATAGCCATGAGGCGGAACTTCCTTCTCCGGTTGCTAATCCATGTCTGCCAATCAGAGAACAGAGAACACCAGTCAGGGCCAATGGATAGAGGGACTCGAGGGAGGGATACAGAAAAGAAAGAAAGGAACTCATGGATTGGGAGGATGGATGAAGAGACAGAGAGAGGGATGTATCAGTAGCGTAATGCGATCAGGGAGGGGAAGACACCTTGATGATCTCGCCGTCGACGTTGAGCTGGTTGGCGGCCGCCGCGATCTTCTCCCGGCAAACTGAGCCCAGGCTGGTCATGCCGCGGTCCCAGTAGCGCTTCAGCTGCAGCAGGTCACCGTCGCTGAACTGGGTACGGTCCTGAAGCTGACCACAACCACATGAGCATGACCCGACTGCAGCTCTGAACCCACAATCAAGTACCACTCCAAAAGGGAAGTGTGTGTGTGTTTGTGGCGACCAGCAACATGTTTAGAGTTAGCATTGTATTAAGCCAGTCTGACAGAGATACAGCATGAGTGTTTGTGTATCACTTACTGTTCTCTTCCTGGAGTTACTGCTGAGCCAGGGAGCCGACTGGCTGAGTGGAGCCTACACAGACAGACAGGTGACAAGAAAGAGCCGTCACAATGCTGTTAAGCTGTATATTCCACATTTCTGTATGTTTTTGCTGTGTTTTCCAATTCCAGTGATACTCAATGCCACAATGCCAGTGACAGTTATTTTAATGCTGCACGCAGAAAGTCTTTAAGTCTCCAGAGCTATATGAATGTAGTTACACTGACAAATGATTGACAGACAGAGGGACCCTCGTAAGTCTACCTCTGAGGGTGTGGTTTCCTGTGGTGTGTCTGGAGGGGAGGTGTGGAGGGCTGTGTGGGAGTAGCTGCTGCGGTGGGCTGCCTGGCTCTGCTGGGCCCCAGGTCTAGAGCTGGGGAAGGGGGCCATGTGGTCTCCTCTCGCCCCAGACACCTCTCCCCTGGGCGGGCTGAGGCTGCCGGACGTGTGCCCCCTCTGGATGTCTCGACGAGTCTGAGAGTTCACGCTGGCCAACTCTTCCTCCCTTCGCCACTCGTCCTCCTCATCCCCCGTCTCCATGGCGATGGAGAAGCAGCCAATGGTTTCCAAGGGTCTGGGCATTTGCCTCTTGCTCTCTGATAGGTTCCTCCTTTCAGAGGCAGGTCTTTGCGCTGGTCCCTCCTCTTCGCCCCTGTCTGATAGGGTGATGACCTGCTGGATGAGGAGGGTGGGGTTTGAGGGGGGGCAGGGGTTAGGGTTTGAGACGCGGAGGGCAGGTGGAGCAGGTTGGGGCTGGGGGTTGGAGTTGAGGTGCGGCTGGAGCTGTGACTGGGTGAGAGATGGCCATGGACGGGTTGGTACTGGCCCGTATTGTCTGGCCCAACTAGGGGGTACAATCCCTGCCCCCACCCCCAGACGTGCCTCCCCAGTGGGGATTCGTCCCCCCCTGGACGGGCCACTGTAAACAGAGGGGCCGGGGGGAGACGAGAGGGAGGAGGGCTTTTGTGTGAGAGAGGCCAGTCTGGAGTGTAGGGGTGAGGAGGAGCTAGAACTGTGCCTGTTGTGCACCGATTGGTTGAGAAGAGCTGACCGGGTGTGTGCAGGAAGCTCTGAGTCAGAGTGAGAGAGGAAGGGCTTGAGTGTTGACCTGGAGCGGGAGGCGGAGTTTATGGAGTAAATCCCTGTTAGGATGACATCGTTGTTGTTGTTTCCACTGCTGAGAGGAGAAGAGGAGGAAGGAGAGGAAGAGGAGGATGAGGAGGAGGGGAAGGTGGAGGGGGGAAGCAGGTGTGGTGCTCTCTGGATGTTTCGAGCCGCAGCCATCTCAGCCGTCAGCATGGATCCCGCCACCAGAGCCGATCCTGCCAGCCTATGATCAGACAGGGTCCCCCCCCGCTAGCGTGTGATTGGACAAAACTCCGCCCGGCAGTCCGTGATCAGCGAATGAAAGAGGCAGGGAGCCGTTCTGGTCCGCCTTGGAGGCCAGCTTACGTCTCTTGTTGCCAACCCATGTCTGTCAGGACGAGAACCAGGTCAATTTGATCTATTACGAACTAAAACACTAGAATTGAAAGTGAATGTCTAGTCTGAAAGTGTAGTATTTGTGTATTTAGGTTTAGTGTGTTCAAGGTCTTTACCCGTACTACGCTGAAATCCAGCTTTGTCTCCTGTGCACACTGCAGGATCAGCTGGAAGCATGCCTTGCTTTGATTGGTCATGCCGTTGTCATAGTAACGCTCCAGAGTGTTCTGCTGCTCGACTGTGAACACTGACCGAAGGTTCATCTGAGAGGAACAATTCATTGGTAGGTATTAGCCAATTAACACAAAGATATTTGGTTATAACACTGAAATTATGTCATGGTTACAGTGCAACTTATAAAGAGATATAATGAGAATCAAGGTTGAATACTATTAGACCAATTTTCCAGACTCTGGCTGACTCCAGTCCAAAACAGAAAAGCTTTTCACACCTTTGTCCAGAACTAGACGCTCGTTTTGCATCTATTACAAAACCTTAGTATCCAGCTAAGTTTCATCAGTGTCCAAAGATCCAGATCCATAGATGGTGGTAGAAGATACTCACGGTCTGCAGGCGGTGTTTCTCCTGCCAGGCATCCATCCTGCCAGGGGATGGGAAGCTGGGAGCCGCCATGCAGACCCAGGCCCTGGCACGGCACGGCCCTAACGTCTAACACAGCTGGAACTCAGGGGCAGCCACCAAGCTCATACCAGCCAAGTGGACATGGCACCCTACTGGGCATGTCTCGGTGAGGCCTGGTGGTGTGAGGGGGCAGAAGAAGAAGAAGTGAGGCGTAGGGTTAGGCTACACCCTCACCTAGTTGCAAGTGCAATAAACAAATTTGTCTCACATCCCAACAGCCAAATATTATTTTCAATTGGATAATCAGAAATGAGCAGTTTGGATGATTTCAAATGTAAAATATTTTATTCAATTATTACGATGTATAGTCTATTGATTATTATAATTGTACATACAACTCTGCATTATTATAATTATTTGTTTGTGATTGATGATAATTGCGTTTATGACATGTTAATGATTACATTTATGACATGTTAATAATTACATGTGTTCTTCACTATGGACTGCTTTGGCAACACTGTTTAACATTAATGCCAATAAAGCACATTGAATTGAGAGAGATCTTGAGACTATGAATGACTCGAGACCGGGAAGTATAATGGTTTGATGACTTTTATCTGTGCTGGCATGATTCTGAAATGCTGAACTGGGTTTTTTTAACTATGAAAACAAAAGATAATATGTAATCACAGCAGTGATTGACGTTGTTTAATAATATGGCTGACTTAGAGCATATTGTTGGCCAACGTAACTTGATCGTAGAACCACTCTAAATTTGACTCGAGTAATTCAGTCAGACTAAATTGCTTACTGTCTGATCCAAAAGACAGTCTCACATGAAGAATATCATGTGTCCAAATCTGGTTAGTTCAGCTTTATGAGTAATAAGCAACTGAGATGAAGTCTGTAGAGCTAACTGGCATGTTGTGTGTTTGATATTAAAATAAAGTGCAGAGACAGATAGAAGGTAGTGTCTGTGTTCTAAAACCGTTTAAATTATTTAAACGGTGAAGTGGTTCTGATGATGCGATTTTCAACCAATTATATCATTCTGTGTTGCCAGCTAACAGCTAACCGGGTTAGCATAATTTGGCAAGCTCACTGCGCATGGCCACTGTCTACTGGAAAAAGGGAAACATTGAAACCAAATGCACGTAGGTTAACTTGTAGCAGTCACGCTGCCGTAACTTTAACGTTGGGATCTACAAGAACTCAACATAGATTACCAGACTTGCTGACTTCGAGTCAAACTGGAAATGAACAGGTATAACGCTGCACAATGACAAAAAGCAAGCGGAGAATGCGACAGTGTAGTACCACTCGCAGGCCCCAGCGGCCATTGCTTTCCCACTGGAAAGGCTAAAGTTTCCCATTAAACATCTGATTTTCCCAGCCTAGCGACATGGTCATTCTCTATGACCCCTGTCTTTGACGTACAGTAACACAGATACGTCGAAATCTTAGCCTACTAAATGAAACACAAAATCATATTCCACCATACCTTTAGTCGTGAAATCAAACCAACCCACGAATTCAGCAGATTTCGTCAGCAGTCCCCTCGCCAGACAATGAAATCAAAACGTCCGATCATCAATTCTAATCATGATCGTGACGTATTGAAGACAGGAGCCAATGAGAGGTCGAGATCAGTGCTGTGACATTCACAACCCACTGAAAACGGAGCGCCATTGTCCCGCCCATCGTTGACTTTGTTGGGGAGACGGGGGGAGGTCACACAGATATGAAGGTTTCAAGAGATGACGGCGACGTGGGAACTGATTATATTATCAAGTCAAATGTACATTGGTTTATCTGTAGTTGGACTAGTTGTTGACTTGAGGTTGGTAACGGTAGTTTTGCTTTTTATTCATATAAAGGCCTATCTGACGGATTTCTACACTTTTATCATGGCTTAATTTGATGGTTGACTTTGTGACCAGCTCTCATCGCTTTTCTTTACTGTTCCGTCTACTTGACAAAAGCCTATTGTACATGCATTGAATTTATGATACTATAATAGTATTATAAATGGTCCAACAACCAATGATTTAGAAATGGTTCATCGTTAAATGTGGTCAGTGTGTATGATTCACATGCAAAACAAATGCAACTTATCAAATCTAGTGACAATAGACGATAGGGAATTAAATTGCATTAAAAAAGCCTTCTTCAACAATACTTTAAACGTGAGCAGTGTTGGAGTTGCTATGGGTGAAGATATACTAACCCTGGATCTTCTTTATGTATCATACTTTGCTACTAAGACAATCTATCTTCCCCTGGCTCTCCGTTTGTTGTCTTGAGTCATTCCACACACTCGAAACGAGTCCTTGTAAAAGCTGGCACACTAAAGGCACCAGGACCAATTCAGTCACAGGTGATAGTATATTTTCAGTGTATGGTCGCCATCTAGTGGTTCAAACGGATGAACAGTTTAGTAAAACGATATGGTTGCTCTGTCCCTCTCCATCCACATCTGTACAATATTTAGGCTACATGCCAAAATGGCTACCGACGAAAACAAATAACGTTTTAATAAAACAACAAAAAACGTCTGTGAAGTAATTGCTTTTCATTTTTTTAAGTGAATCCATGACGTCACCTAGTGCAGTCACGCAGCAGGGGGCGCTGTCAGTCAGAGGTGCCGATAGTGAGAAAGGTGTTTACGCCTGCTTTCCGTCCCCATAAAGGCAGTTTCTCACACTTCATATTGAACTTGAACCATAAAGCTATAACGTGTTAATCATAGAAAGTGATTGCTAGCACATGCATTGTAGGACAGTACTTTACCGGTGCTGTTGGGCAATATCCAAAGTCTACAACTATTGGAAAGTAGCTACGGACTGCAAAAATAATCCAATATTGTTTTATTATGTGTGTGTGTGTGTGTGAGAGAGAGAGATGGGGAGGACAACTGCTAAATAACAATGTGGTTGTGTCACACTATAGGTTACATCAGTGGGGAAATTGCTGTTTTTAACCAGATTATATTCTAAATTCATTGGACATCACACCTGCTGCGGTTGTAAAAATATCGCACCTTCAGTGGTTTGTGGTTGTATGTGGAGATGTATGAGGGAGATAGTCTACAGAACTGTGTGTGTTGCACCATTCCCTGGGTATCCAAGAGGAGGTGGCCCGTGTGATGCTGCAGGGAGCGGGGCGGGAGAAGAAGGGAGGGGAGGGGTTGCTCCACCATTCGCGCTCACCGATTACACTTCTAACAGTGCTCGGCGGCTGGCGGGAAGGCACGAGAAAGAGAGAGAGAGAGAGAGAGCAGAGTGAGCAAGAGAGAGCGTGTGTGCGCGTGGATTGCACCACCGCATCCCGTTCACCGAATCTGCAGGCGGCCATGCTCTGATGGAGAGAATCAGATCCATTTATTTAACCCGAACCCAATTAGTTCATAATGAAGTCATTCCTGATGTGACTGACAAGGTCTGTCTGTCGACACCGTCCTTGAGTCGTTTGGTCTTCATCACGGAGAGACTTTGACACAGCCATGGCTTTGGTTATGGAACCGATAAGTAAATGGACCCCGAAGCAAGTCCTGGACTGGATGAAAGGTAATTACAAGAGGCGATTGCATGTATTCATTCATCGTGACAACAATGAGCAGGGCTATATTCCGCGTTCATATTCAGAATAGCGTACACTGTCCACGTCTGCACGACTTGTCTTCTGTGCTCGCTGTTGTAATCCCCGTTATAGGCCAATATGACTATTGGGGTCGCTATAGGGGATTACTGTTTTTATCCAGTGCAGTAAAAAAAACTGTTCAGGCTGGGCAGTTTTGGAATGGAGGCTAAGAATTGTGTCACCTCGCCCTGCATCAGAGCGCTTTTCCAACCAAGACTCGGTTAGGAAGCTTGGCTGGCACTCACTCCGGCAACCACACCAAACCACCGATGACTGGCTCTCATCAATGAATCTAGAATATTTCACCTCTCCCAACCACTGGCATGTTGCATGTCAGTAAAACACCAGTTCAGCTGTTGTCGGTGTGTGTGATATAGTGTGTTTATGTGTTACTGCGTGTGTGTGTGTTTGTGTACCTGCGTGTGTTGATGTGATTAATGTAGTTAGCTGCATGCACCCCCACCCCCACCGTCAGCCGTGCCTCTCCAGCACCATGGACAGCGCACGGCTGCCTTATAAGGCAACTGCACGGATCAGTCGCTTTCTAGGCCGTTGTGCCGTACCCTTTTCTGGCGGGAACCGTCCATTATAAAAGTCAGTCGGAATGAATAATCGCTAATCATGCATGGGGTGTAGGGAGAATCTGTTCGCTCACACTCTGTTGGTCTCAGAGGGAGCGGTGGGGGAGATCCACTGTGACAGCGAGAGGGAACGTCCCGCAATCCCAGCGCGTGAGAACAGGCTACGTAATCTTTCACTATCTGACAAGTCTCTTTGAATTCGTCTGCGTGCGGACGGCACACAAGAGGATTTAACATTGGGATGTCTTCAGATTGTATGTTGAGGTGTGATCTGGTGTGTGTTTGACATCCTGGTCGTTGGTCATCAGTCTGTCCCTGGGCCACAGGCAGAGTTTCCAGAACAGTGGGGCCATTGACATTCATATGGAACACCATCCATACTGATGCCCTACCATTCATAGCAGGACACCGACTGACTAGAAATCAGGTCTTCCTCAACCAATGTCAGCAGAGATTTGCATCAAGAGCCAACCCATCCCCATCTTAAACAGAGGCCATATCTCTCCTGTGTCTGTCATAGAGGGTCATATTCAAGGCCATATTTCAAAAGTCTGCTCCAGCCTCCTTGTCTCCAGGTGTGCTCCTTTCTTCCCCTCACTACAGTGGAAGGTAAACCCATGTGAAGGGTGCCTCCTGTGAGTGGCCTTTCCCTTATCCAGTTCCGGTACGTCCCCAGCGGGAAGATTTATCATCCACTTTGTGATAAACTGCGTTTTGCTTGGCAGTAGCCAATGAGGAAGGAAAGAAGATGAGTGGAGGAATCTGTGGTAGACTATGAAGACACGCCCCAGGGGTCCCTGCAGCTTCAACCCCACCACCCCCGGTCTCTCGTCTCCGCTAAGTAACGTCAGGATCCAGGCTCTACACGCTTGCAGGGCTCACAGATAGATGAGTCATCCGCGTTTGTTTTGGTTCGAACGCCCACACGGGAGGAGTTTCCTGTACGTGTGTGTGTGTGTGTGTGTGATTGTGTGGATCGCTGTCTGATGTGTTAAGCAACAAAGGACGGCTTCTGTTTTTTGAGACTCAGCTCTTTGAGAGGGGATGGAGGGTTGGGGGGGACCCTCTCTCGTTCCCTGCCTCTCTGTAACCCTGCGGTACCAGTACAGCCCTCGCAGGACAGGGGCTCCTCACAGTCAGGGAAGTGAAACACAGGGAAACAGTGGCCGATGTGTCACTTTTCTATGGAAATTCAGCCTCACTTAGGCTCCTGGTGTTTCAGGGTTTTGGAGACGATCTTAGCAAATCGATGACATCTTCTTCTTCCGTTCCCTGATATCCAGAGTGCACCAATGAGAGAACATTCGAGTTGTGGCAGGACCCTCTGTGGCGACCAGGGACATTCATGATGGTGTTGTTTAGTTCCTGCTTCCTGTTCCTGACTCCTGGCAACTTGGTTGACACCCCTACCTCCCTGAGTACACTTCCTCTGACTCCTGCTCTGTGTGCCTGGCATAACGTGGCTGCATGAATGATTAAAGACACTAAAGCATATTGTGGGCTGTGGGACACAATTGCACACACATATACACACACACACACACACACACACAAACACACAGCGAGCTCAGGGCATACAAGCACATGTACACTTACAAACGTGTGGTACGCACACGCATACGCACGCAAACAACACACACCCTCACACTCTCTGGAGCAGCAACTTTAAGTGGGGCATCAGTAGCCATGGAAACCATTCCAGATCTGATCGTGGTAGATCGCAGCACACGTCACGTCACAAGATGGGGTGGCAGCAACATGCGCTCACACACACACAAACACTCAAACACACACTTATACACCGTACACATGTCCTTACAGCCACATTCTAAACATAAATCCAGACATGAATGCTTAGAGACACATAGGATGTCCGGATACGTACCCCCCCACTGACTCACTGTCCAAAGGAGGGAGAGGACGAGAGCAAGACAGAGAGAGAGAGAGAGAGAGGTGCAGAGAGGGAAGGCAGGGGGTAGTGGGAGACAAGAGACCCTAGATTGAGAGGATAAGAAGGAGGGAGAGAGAGAGAGAGAGAGGCAGTGAAAGGGTGAGAGAGAGAGGCTGCAAATGAGAGAGTGCAGCGGGCACCGCATCAAAGTACCCTCTCTATCCGGCCATTCAAAGACATGGTGTACTCTTGCACAGAGGAGACTGTGTATGTGTGTGGGTCTGTGTGGGTGGGGGTTACATATAAGTAAACAAGTAAACAGACATGCAGGCAGCCAGCCAGCCAGGCAGCCAGGCAGGCAGGCAGGCAGGCAGGCAGGCAGGCAGGCAGGCAGGCAGGCAGGCAGGCAGGCAGGCAGGCAGGCAGGCAGGCACCTGTGTAGGTTGATCAACATGAGCACAGCGGGATTACGATTATCGGATGAATGAACATGTGCCTGTGTTGAAGTGTGTGTTTTAGGACATTTACAGAATTGGAAGTGCATTTGTGGTAGGTTGTATTTGTTTGGGTACAAGGGTGTGTTGACCTTCTCCTTATCATTGTATTATGAGGTGTAGTCCTTTCTGTGATCGCACACTGTGCCATGTCATAAACGCTGTCACATATTTAGGGACAGCAATGATTTCACATGAACAATGTGCCATCTGAATTGGAAGCCATCATCCCTCCCCTCCTCCCAGCCTCTCCTCACAGACCTCCGTTGATTTATGTGTGATGGAGGGAGCAGAACGGGAACATTTCCAGCCAGCCAAAGGGCCTCCTGAGAGGATCTCTCATTTTTCATGTCAAATCCAATAACTCTCTTAGGGGGCAAACAGAGGTCCTCAGACCACCGTCTCACAATCTTTCAATCTTTTCTTTTCTGATCGTGTTTTTCTTGGATCTTCCCCCATTAGCCGATGTTCTTCACCTGATGAGCCTTGCCATAAGGGGTCAGCACAGCGATCTCATGAAAACTGAAATGAGCCATCAACGAACTTGATCCCTGTTAAAGTCACACAGCACTGGAATGACACCACGCAGTATACAAGAGAGACTCCCCACCTCTCGTTAACTTTGTTTGACATTAAAGAGGACGAGGGAGAGAGAGATCGGGAAGAAAAGATAACTAGAGATGGAAAATGGTGTCTCCTCCAGCTCCACAGCGCAGAGAGCTCAAATGCCACGCTCTTAAGAATATTCCGCCGCGATGTCATGAATATTTCAGGGCCACTGAATATTTTTAGCGACCTGTGTTGTGTGCCTTTTCCGTGCCCTCGTTGATGCACTTACGTACTTCCTCCTGCTGGGAGGCCCGGCTCTGGTGATGCTCACAGTGACCTGCATGACAGCCTAATACAGCCAATCCTCTGAGGAACAACCTGGAAGGAACAGGCTGGAAGGAACAACCTGGAAGGAACGGCCTGGAAGGAACATCCTGGAAGAACAGCCTGGCAGGAACGGCCTGGATAGGACAGCCGGAAGGAAGGAACGGCCTGGAAGGAACGGCCTGGAAGGAACAGCCTGCATGGAACGGCCTGGAAGGAACGGCCTGGAAGGAACGGCCTGGAAGGAACGGCCTGGAAGGAACGGCCTGGAAGGAACGGCCTGGAAGGAACGGCCTGGAAGGAACGGCCTGTATGGCATTGTGCTCCTCCGTTGTCACTAAACTACATATATCGGTACACAAGAGACACTGTGTCACTTCAAAAGCACGAGGAATAGATAAGTCATGTTTTATTTAAGGGCTGGAAGCAAAGGAAGGAAGACAAAGTGAAACTTTGGAGACTAGTTATTGAGATACTTCTGAAGCTGAACAGGAGAGGCATTATGTCCCTCGTTTGAGCTGTGCAGCCCTCATACTCCCTCACTTGTACAGTGTGTGTGTGCGTGTGTGTGTGTGTGTGTGTGTGTGAATGCCTGAGTACAGTGTGTGTATTTTAGTGTTTGCTTGTGTGTGTATGTGTGTACGCATTTCATTGTCCAGCATCAGCACATGGCCCTGAGGAAAAGCGAATGCTGAGCCCTCACTTTTACTGGGAGGTCTGGCCTACCCCCTGGTCGCCTGGCAACACAGACCTCAAAGTTTGCATAGGAGGGGCGGGGGAGCGTCACGGTGGGCCAGCCATCAGACCGGCCCTGATAGGACGATAATGAGGAAGTTGATCCCAACCCTAACAGTGTTTCACAGGACAACACCGTCACACTTGAATCAATGTCACGTTGTATTGGAACAACCTCCTTGAGATGTGTCCATTGATCGGAAGTATAGAATCACATCATGTCGTTGAATAGATTAATTGTTGGCGTGTATATGGAAGGTCACTGTTGCCGGGCACTGCGTCTGATAACTCCATCACATGATTGGACTACCAACGGTTCAGGCTGGGCACAGTCCAGTGCAGTTGTATTTGACCCCTCTTGGTGACAGTATGTGCCCATGTGTGTGTACAGTGCGTGTGTGTGTGAGCATGTGTCCTGTGCTATTTCCAGCTGGCATATGAACTCGGCAGATGAACCCAGATCAGATGTATGTCCTCCAGGGTAGGCATACTGAGTCATCTGATTGGCCAGCAGCTGTGTGCCATGTTGTGTGTGTGTGTGTATGTGTGTGTGTTTGTCATTGCACAGATGATGCTAACTAGGCTGGCCGAGAGCACATAATCAGTAACAAACTCTCTGGTGAGTGTGACATTAGTGTGTGTGAGACCTCAGAGGAGAATGCCAAGGGAGTGCTATCAGGACTCCACCTGCCTGGCCGTCGCATTGGAATGAATCAATCACACCCATTCTATTACAGTGCGGTCTCAACCAGTAAAAGGAAGCACACCCGCTGTTCATTTCGTTCGTCGAAAAGACTCGGTGATGGAACTACATATCCCAACATGCATTGCGAAATATGTCAGCACCCTCAGTAGAATGGAATGTTGTTTTTATATATAGTAATGATGTGTATCCTGGCACCCTGTGTGTGGGTGTGTGTGTACACACTTGTGTGTGTGTGTGTATGTGTTTGAGGGAGATCTAGGCCATGGCTATAGTGAGAGTTATCCCCAAAGGGTCCAGTAGCGCCCCAGTCAGCCCAGACCTCTTTGATTCTTTATTCATCATGACTTTATATAACAAGGACTTACTGGAGGAGAGAACAGACATGGAGAGGAGAGGAAACATGGAGAGGAGAAGAGAAATGAGCAGAATAGGAGAGCGAAGAGATGGAGAGGAGAAGAGAAAGGAGCAGAATAGGAGAGCGAAGAGATGGAGAGGAGAAGAGAGGTGAGGACAGGAGAGTAAAGGAAAGAACAGGGGAAAAGAAGAGAGATGGAGGGATGAGAGGAGAGGTGAGGACAGGAGAGGAAAGGAGAGAACAGGGGAAAAGAAGAGAGATGGAGGGATGAGAGGAGAGGTGAGGACAGGAGAGGAAAGGAGAGAACAGGGGAAAAGAAGAGAGATGGAGGGATGAGAGGAGAGAGAGCGCACAAAGAGGTGACGAGGAGGGAGGCGAGGAGAAGGGGTGGAAAG
>CAEFZP010002184.1:60000-131057 GCA_903064625.1 Mallotus villosus
TTTGGAGTTACTTCCTGCAAGAGTTACAGAGAGATACATACCCACCATATGTGAGCCTGGACACACAAGCATGCACACACACACACACACATTCAAACACACACATTGAGCGATGGCCTTGACGTGGACTCTATTGGTGTCCTCAAGTTGGCATGTGCCCAGTGCTGTCTGTACATGTGTGTTAGTGTAGTGTGTGTTAGTGTAGTGTGTGTTGGTGTAGTGTGTAGTGTAGTGTGTGTTAGTGTAGTGTGTGTGTAGTGTGTGTTGTGTAGTGTGTGTTAGTGTGTGTGTAGTGTGTGTTAGTGGTGTGTGTTTGTGTAGTGTGTCAGTGTGTGTTGTGTAGTGTGTGTTAGTGAGTGTGTAGTGTTATGTGTGTAGTGTAGTGTGTGTTGTGTAGTGTGTGTTTAGTCTGTCTGACAGTGCCCAGAGAGATCCCCGGGGCCAGGGAGATCAGACACTCCTGGTAGTGGGGATAGAAGGGGAGAGGAGACACACTGGATAAACATCACCTCACATTGGGCCAGAAACTGTGTGATTGTATTGGTCCAGATATGGGCATAGTGGTTCACATGTGGTTATATACTGGTTCAGATGTAGTCATATATAGGGATTCACTTCTGGTTATATATTGGTCCTGACCTGGTACCACAATGCTTCAGGTAAGGTTCTGTTGGTCCCGACTGAGATCTTGTTGCCAACATAGAGGAGGTGCTTTGGGTCTCTTACAGATGATGTGTGTGCTAATATCCTTTCACCCAGCCAGCAGCCCTGCTCTGGGAAGCAGTGAGCCAGAGATAGGGACAAGAGCTATTGTTTACTGGTGGAACAGACCCCCCCCCACACTCCCTCATCTCTGTGTTTCTCCTGGCTCTCTGTGTTTCTCAGTGTGTGCTATCTCTCCCTCTCTCTCTAACTGTATCTCTCCCTCTCTCTCTAACTGTATCTCTCTCTCTCTCTAACTGTATCTCCTCTCTCTTGGCTGTGTCTTTCTGTCCTTCTATCTGTTATTCTCTTTATTCAAATCTACAACAGATGGTATTTGAGCTGCTCTGCTGATGTCTTTATTTTAGCATTTGGGTGTTCTCCTCATGGTCTCTCTCTCTCTCTCTCTCTCTCTCTCTCTGCAGGACTGCACTGTGTACGAGACCGAGAACAAGATCCTCCATGTGGTACGTTCTCCTCCTCCCTCCTCCACACCAACCTGCTCCCTGACCCTCAGACCCCTCCCCAGTCACCCCCCCCCCACAGCCTCTCTCCCACGCCACATCTATGACCCCACTACCTCCAGCCTCCCCCCAAAAATGAAAAAAGCTCTGGTCATTGGTTCGCCATCGAAATCTACAGCTGTGGTGTGATGTGGAGTGACAGGTGTTCGCTGACACGCCCTGGTCCCTGTCAAGGTCAGCGTCATGTGATCCGGCGGCCCAGCGTGCGACCTCCTGTGCGTGGGTGGGACCGTCACAGCTGGACCTACATGTTGGTTTCGCCCGTGCACACGTTCACGTGTGTTCTTGAGCATATCGTTAGTGTTCGGGTAAAGTGTTTACGTGAATGTGTGTGTGTGGATGGAGGTACACACATACACGTACACTCACACTTACTGACACAGACTGAGTGCCAGACTCAGATGGGCCACACATGACTGGATCTGTTTTGCGTGGGAGGTTCATGTGTGAAAGGGAGAGACAGCATGAGAGGAGCAGGAAAACAAGAGAGAGAGAGAGAGAGAGAGAGAGAGAGATAGATAGAGAGAGAGAGAGCAAGAGCGAGAGAGAGAGATTCAGGGGGGGGCAATAGAGAGACAAATAGAGAGTCGGAGAAGGTGACAAAGAGGGAGAGCGAGAGAAAGAGAAACACTGAAAGTGGTAGAGGAGAGAGAGAGAATGAAAGAAAGACAGAGAGGGAGAGAGTGGGAGAGGAAGAGGGTTTGTCTGTGGATGCCTGCTTCATTGCTCATGTTTGTTTACTGAGTTTGTGGGAATTAGGGAAGTGGAGGTGAAGGGACTGCTCAATTATGGTGGTGCGCACACAAACATGCGCACACACACACACACACACAAGCACACGCTCACAGCAGCATTATATGCTACGTACTCGAACATGCCAAGGAACTCCCCCCCTGTCTCCCCCCCGTCTCCCACCCCGTCTCCCCTAGTCCTTCACTGTGGGATGAGTGTGTGCTGGAGAGCCGGTAGACAGAGGGGGCTGCTTAGCTCCATATAGAGTAGGGCATTTGTCACTTTCTGCTCAATAATGCAAAACTCACTGCTGCTCTGTTCCCCTCTGGACTCCAGCCTGCAGCAATCAGATGGAGAGGGTTAGGAAGTATGTGTATGTGAGTGTGTGTGTGTGTGTGTGTGTGTGTGAGTGTGTGTGTGTGGGAGTGAGTGGATGTGTGGTGGTGCGTGGGTATGTGTATATTTGTGTGAATACTCTCTGTTAGTTGGTGTTTGTTTGTGTGAGAGAGGGGTGGAATGGAAAGTGGAAGAGGGAAAGAGAAGACGAGAGCAAGAGAGAAATAGACTAGGAAAAAGGCAGAGTATACATGTGTGTGTGTCTGTGCCTGTGTGTTTGATGTAGCGTGAAGTGTGTTTGTAAGTGTGCGAGTGTCTCGGTATGCGAGTTGATGTGTGTCTGTATGTCTAAGTGTGTCTGTGTATGTGCATGCATGCATGCACAAGGATAGGAGACATTATATAATGATATTATAGCTGTGTCTGTGTGTAAATATCCCAGTGTGTGTGTGTGCTTGCGCTTTTGTGTGTGTCTGTGTCACCGTGCATGCCTGTGTGTGTATGCTTCATATATTCATGCATGTGCATGTGGAGTGCATGTATTATACAACTATGTCCCAGATGCGTGTATTTGGTGTGACAACAAGATACACAGCTGCAGAGAGAAAGAGAGGGATAGAAACAGAGAAAAACAGCAGTAGGAGAGAGAGAGAGAGAGAGGGAGGGAGGGAGGACGAGAGAGAACAGAGGTGAGTTGAGTTGAACAGAGGTGTAAAGCTGAAAACTTTGAACTTCACTTATTCTCAGCAGCCTGGTAGAACCTCACTTACACTCAGCAGCCTGGTAGAACCTCACTTACTCTCAGCAGCCTGGTAGAACCTCACTTACTCTCAGCAGCCTGGTAGAACCTCACTTACTCTCAGCAGCCTGGTAGAACCTCACTTACTCTCAGCAGCCTGGTAGAACCTCACTTACTCTCAGCAGCCTGGTAGAACCTCACTTACTCTCAGCAGCCTGGTAGAACCTCACTTACTCTCAGCAGCCTGGTAGAACCTCACTTACTCTCAGCAGCCTGGTAGAACCTCACTTACTCTCAGCAGCCTGGTAGAACCTCACTTACTCTCAGCAGCCTGGTAGAACCTCACTTACTCTCAGCAGCCTGGTAGAACCTCACTTACTCTCAGCAGCCTGGTAGAACCTCACTTACTCTCAGCAGCCTGGTAGAACCTCACTTACTCTCAGCAGCCTGGTAGAACCTCACTTACTCTCAGCAGCCTGGTAGAACCTCACTTACTCTCAGCTGATTATCCGAGGCCACTCTTCTCTCTGTGGAAGGGCTGGGGATGGGGCAGGTGCACGAGCAGGGGCTGGGGCAGGGGCTGGGGCAGGGGCTGGGGCTGGGGATGGGGGCCTAACCCTCATAAACCCTCATCAACCCTCCCATCCTGATGTCTCCTAAGATGTTAGGGTTAGGATCTGGGCTTCTGTCCATCTCGTGCAGTCAGATTATGTGGAGCACGAGATGAGATGAGCTTACAGATGTTCCACACTGCGTCATAGGTGCAATCTTCGAATCAGGTCTGAGAGTCTTTATTGATGGTTTTGTGACAGACGCAGCAACAACCACAACAACAACATTGGGTGGTTTGGTGTTAGAGCAGAGAGCAGCAGCGTTCAGCAGGTGCATGGCTTGAGGAAACCGACGTTGTCCAAATGGGATTTTTCAACGGTGCCGAATTGGATAGGTATAACTGATGTATCCACACAGCTGACCCAGAAAGGAGAGATCTCCCCAACATCTCCCCCACCCCCCCCCTTCTCTATTTCTCCTTCTTTCACTCAGCCTTTCTCCCTCTCTTTCTCATTCGGTCTCTCACTCTGTCTCACTGGCTCCACGCCTCTCTCATTCTCGCCCTCTCGCTGGCTCTCTCCCCTCTCCTTCTCTCTATTTCTCTCGCTCGCTCTCTCTGGTCTGTAGAACAGCGTGTCTGTGGGGCTCAACTGGAAGCATCACTGTAGCAGCTTACTGATCATTCTCCACCCTCTCTCTCTCCTTGGAAATGAATCATAGGCACTGAGCTCGCGCATGTGTGCATGCTCGTGTGTGTGATCGTGGGGTGTGAGCATGCATGTTTGTGTACCTCTTTGAAGAGTGTCTGTTCTCCTCACATAAAAAATTCTGCTCTAATCCTGTAATTGCTCATTAGGATTGGGGTCAGATTTGAAGATAATTTCATGCATAGTTTGTTGTCCTCTGCGTGTGTCCTCTGTATTTGTGTGTGAGTGTGTGTGTGTGTCTGCATGCATGTATGTGTGTATCTGTAGCATCATGTCTGTGTGTGTATGTATGTGTGCATGCATGTATATGTGTGTGTGTTTGCTTTTGTGTTGTAATGTGTGTGCACGTACAATATGTGTGTCTGTGTGATATTAGAATGTGTGCGTGTGCGCTCAAGTGATGCAAGATGGCAGGATAACAGTTTGCCTTAGCTCTCTGCAGTCAGTGTGGATTAGACGGCAGAGATGTTTGTGAAGGATAAATGAGCTCTCATGCGCGACCGAGCAGACAAATAGCCTGAAACACATTCAAGGTTCATCTAGAACAAATGCAAGGTGGAGCTTCCATTTCATAGGCTATCTTTTCTAAAGTACAGTCACAAAAACAAAACAAAAATCTACACGGTGTGATAAACTTACTTTAATTGCACCCCGACTCGAAAAACAATATAGATTACCTAAAAGAGAAAACCAAAGCTGCTTTTTTTCACAGTGTTTTGATAGATAACCCAATCACAAGATCCCTCTGAGATACTGCTGGGCTTTTCTGTTGTTGTTGGAGATTTGTTGTTCCATCTGTGGTCGTGTCTTGGCATGAGTGGACAGGGAGTGTGACGGGAGGTTTCTTCTGTCACCGCGTCCCCGTGTTAGAGGGAAGGGGGCGCTGATGCGGAACAATCTGATGAAATGATTTCTGGTTTTACCTCCTGTAGGTAGGTCAGGATGTCCCACATGAACAAACCAATCACTCTCTGTCCTCCTCCTCTCTTTCTTTCTACTGTCCTCTCCCCTCTGTCTCAATCTCTCCCTGTCTCTTTCTGTCATTGTTCATCATTTCTCTATCTCACACTCACCTCTCTCTCTCTCTCTCTCTCTCTTCTCTCTCTCTGCTCTCTCTCTCTCGCTCTCTCTCTCTCTCTCTCTGTCTCTGTCTCTGTCTCTGTCTCTGTCTCTGTCTCTGTCTCTGTCTCTCTCTCTGCTCTCTCTCTCTCTGTCTCTCTCTCTCTCTCTCTCTCTCTCTCTCTCTCTCTCTCTCTCTCTCTCTCTCTCTCTCTCTCTCTCTCCCTCTCAGTGTAAGACTCTGGCAGGGATATGCGACCACATCATTTCGTTGTCGTCGGACTCTCTGGTCTCTCAGTCTGCACATCTGGAGGTTGTTCACCTGACCAGCATCATGCCCAGCGAAGGCCTGGTATGAACACACACACACAACACACATTCACACACACACACACACACACACACACACACACACACACCACACACACACACACACACACACACACACACACACACACACACACACAGCCTCTCAAACATCCAGCTGATGAAAGGCTTGCTGTCAAACAAAGTCATTTAGCCTGTGATCTTCACTGTCTGGAAGGTTCTCTGTACTCTGTGTGTGTTTGATGTCTCCCTGGTATATGTGTGTGATCAGGGTATGTACATCAAGTCCACGTATGACGGCCTCCATGTTATCACTGGGACCACAGAGAACGTGAGTCAACTCAGAAACACCCACACGTCCCATAGACACACACACGTTCACATGGTTACGGAAATATGCTGCATCATTGGAAATGAACCTGCTCTCTCTCTCTCTCTCTCTCTCTCTCTCTCTCTCTCTCTCTCTGTCTCTCTCCTCTTTCTCTTTTGTTTCACTGTCTGTGTGTGTTACCTACCAACCTCCCATTCTCTCTCCCTCGCCCCCTCCAGTCTCCTGCTGACCAGTGTAAGAAGATCCACGCTGGGGACGAAGTGATCCAGGTCAACCACCAGACTGTGGTGAGTAGCAGCAAAGCACTCTGGGATTCCGTTTCCTGTCTAGCCACTTAGAGTCCCACTTGAGACGGCGAGCGTCATCTGATTCATCTCCATGTCAAAAATCAGCATTTCTGCATGAATTTGTGTGTCATCTGTTACCTACACGACCCGTCGTTTTAGTTAGGAAGTTATAACAGGGCTGCGCATGTCTATGCAGTCTATGTTTTGTGTTCCATTCTGCTTGTTGAGTGTCGGTGATGTGCTAGCTGCTACCACCTTGGTGCTTTGTGTCCTTGCTCCGCTACTATTGCTGCGGGCATTCCTGCTAGAAAAGCACATTAAAAAGTGAAGCAAAACTCCCTCTTGAATGGTATGGTTGTGGTATCTAGTACCTCTGTTTGATACACCAAGTGCATTTGGAAGTGTCTTGTGGTGTTGTTTAAGGATGTTACATGGAGCTGTATCTCTGCGTTAGCGTTGACATTAGCGATAGTGTGCTAGTTGTGCTGAAGTCTTCCCTCAGGGCTCATATGAGCGCCTGCAGTGTTCCGCAGTCGGCTCCTTTCCTCTTCTGAAAGCTCACTTTCACTGACTGACACTGACCCACATTCGCAGTCCCGAGTGCTGCTGAGATGAGAGTGAGGAAGATAGGGAGCAGTTGGCAGCCATCTTGTGTGGCTCTGGTGTGTGTGTGTGTGTGTGTGTGAGAAATGATCTGGGGTTAGGTTGGAGCCTGTAGACAAGCACCTGTGTAAGAGTAGTGTTGTGTTTCAGTCGTGACCTGGAGTGTACTTCTTGTGGGTGTGTGTGTGTGTGTGTGTGTGAAGTTGCTGATAGTGAGAGTGAACTTTGAGAGTTTGTACTGTATGTGTATGTGTGTGTGTTGTGTGTGTGTGTGTGTACATGTGTGTGTGCGCATGCTGAGCTGTGCTGTGGCCTGCGGGAGAGAGAGTGAGAGAGAGAGAGAGAGAGAGAGAGAGAGAGAGAGAGAGAGAGAGCTTGACTGACAGGTCAGAGAGCTGTGTGTTGTCTCTCTTTCCTCGGGGTGACAGTACAGATCACACACCGCCAGGCGCCGGCTCCAACCCTTCATTATCCCCTCCCCCCTCCCCCTCCCTCCCCCCCTCCCTCCCTCCCCCTCCCTCCCTCCGCTCGCTATACTGATCCCTCGCTGGAGGAGGAAGAGAGGGACTGACTCGGAGAGGCACTCCAGTCAATATCGGGCTACACGCAACACTTTTGGGCAGAAGGCCTGGTTGTTCTGTGGCCTGCTGACCCTTGGTTTGAGCTTGAGTAAAGGCAGACTGTGGCCTGATCTAGACTGCAAGGTGCAAGGCTAGGGCGGGCAGCACCAGCCCCAGAACCCCATGGGCCACTTAACGCTAACTGAACCCAGACACTGAGCACCAGACTGGGGATGACACAGACGGAGGGATGGGTTGAAGGGGTGGAGGATGGTTGGCATGACAGTTTATCTGTATGTGAGGGGTCAGGCTAGAATAAAGCTGTGCATGTGTGTCCATGTGTGTTTGTGTGTGTGCATGTATGTGTGCGTGTGTATGTGTGAGTGTGTGTTTGAGCAGTAAGGTCAAGTCAGAGCTGTGTGTGAAGCATCTTCAGGAAGCTGTGTGTGTGCGTGTGTTTTTTGTGTGTGAGAGCAGTAAGGTCAGAGTAGAACTGTGTGTGTGTGTGTGTGTGAGAGCAGTAAGGTCAGAGCAGAGCTGTGTGTGTGTGTGTGTGTGTGTGTGGCCTCTGCGGACGCCTCCAGCAGCTGAAATCAGTGTAGCCAATCAATGGTCTGACGAGCCCTCTGAGCATGTTGGAGACAGCACACCCACACGCACACACACACACACACACACACACACACGCACACACTCACACAAACACTCCAGTCAGCACTTACATCCTCCAGCCTCTCCTATCAACATTCTGCTCGTGTTCCTCTCTTCTCCTTTCTCTCCTTTCTTCTAGATCTCCCCCATCCCTTCCTTTCTGTTACCCAATCTCCCACCCTCTCTCTACCAACCTTCCCTCTCTCTACCAACCTCCCCTCTCTCCCCTGTTAACCTCTTCCTTACTCTCCCTTCCTTATCTCTCTCGCCGTCCTTCTTTAACATACGCCTCTCTCTCATTATAATCTCCCATTCCTACTCTCTCCTCCTTTAAACAGCCTCTTCTACACTCCTCTCCCTTGTTCCCTTTCTTTCCCATTCCCTCCTTCTCTCCTCCTTCTCCATTTCCTCCTTCTCTTCTCCTCCTCCATTCCTCACCCTTTCCCTCCCTGTCTCTATGTCCTCGATGACATAAAGCAGACCCAGGTTCTACCTCCTCTGTATCCACAGCTCATGATGAGTGTCTGGGAGACAGTGCTGATTCTAATAGGTCCCATGGAGCACTGGAGAGTGCTGTGGTCTTCCTAATGTGGTCGATGTGGTGCTGGTGTTGTTATTGGTGGCATGTGTCGCAATACGTTTGGTGCCTGTTGTAGCGAGGGGTGGTAGTAGCCAGTGTGTGTGTGTCACTCACAGCAGCAGTTGGACTCAGGGGTGTGTGTGTATCAGCAGTAGTGGTACCCGGCGTGTGTGTGTGTGTACCTCAGGTGGGGTGGCAGCTGAAGAACCTGGTGAACGCCCTGAGGATGGACCCAGGTGGAGTCATCCTCACGCTGAAGAAGAGGCCGCAGAACACGCTGAGCTCCACCCCCGCCCTGCTCAGGAACGTGCGCTGGAAACCCCTGGGCCTGCAGGTAACCTTTAACACCCACGCACATCTGAGCTCCCTCTAAAACCTTCTAGAACCTTCTACCTTCTGTGACTCACACGTAGCCGAATCAACAGACCCGTTCTTGTTGTAGTGGTTCGACCGTCCTCTGTCATCGTCACTGTCTCTGATTATGAAATGTACCAGGCGATGTTGCCGAATGTTGCTGTTTAATTCAGTCGGAGCTACGTATGAGAGTGTGACAGAGGGATGGAAAAAGGAGCTTGTTTCAATTTCCAGACTGGCTAGGGGTGAGGTGAGAGAGAAAGAGGAGAGGAGAGAGATTAGAGTGGCAAACACGGGGGGAGGGGAGGGGGATGGTGAGGGGGAGCGCAGGGGAGGTAGGCATGGGTGGGAGAAGGTGAGAGCTGGTGGGTGAACGTGACAGAGAAAAGGAGGGAGATGAGGGGAGGTAGAGGAGCAGGAAGGGTGAAGGAAGATGAAGTAAGGAGAGGAGGGGAGGCATGCAGAGGTGAGAGGAGGTGAAGGGGAGCAGGTGACAGAGGCAGGCCAGGGGTTAGAGGAGGAGAGAGAGGAGGATAATAGGTGGAAGAGAGAAGTAGGGCAGGGGTGAGGGAAAGAAGGGGGGCGGGGGCTGGGGGTGAACTGATGTGTGTGTGTGTCTGTGTGCAGTAATGGTTTATGGAGCAAAAGCTGCTTTGACATGGCCTCGGGGTTACACGGTTGCTATTTATAGCACTGCATTTTGGCTAATTCATTCACATGCTATATGCATGCTTTGATCTCTGCTGAGTACTGGGTCTCTCGCAGCCGCATCGCTCTGTCTTCTCTGTTCTCTTTGATCTGGTCTGAGGCATCTATCCAAACTCGCAAGAGTGTGTGTGTGTGTGTTTTGTGTGTATATGCGTGTGTGTGTGTATCAAGTTTATCAAAAACAGGTACAGAGTGCATAAACGTTCTATTAGCTGCACATACAGTTTGGTGCCATAGCTCCTCCAAAGCCTCTTCCACTGGCTACATAGTCAGGGTTGCCAGGTTGGTGGTTACTTCGACCACCTCCACTGATCTGCCCGTTAGCGGATCATTGTTCTCATTCGCAGTTGTGCGCCGCAGTGAAGGATTGTGGGGAGGCTTAGCGAGCGTGGGGCGTTTCTGCCCCGATGGTGTGCAAAGACACAAACACGCCGGGGGCCGGGAGATCAGAGCGCAGAAATATCTGGGAGAGAGGAGGAGAAGAAAGACATGTTTTAGACTTGTTCTCACAGAAAGATGGGAGCATCTTAATTATTCATCAGTGACCACGGGCAGATCCACTGGCACTGAAATAAGAGATTCTCCTCTCAGCAAATACTGGAGATAATCCACCGATTCCAAAATAAACCTGGAAACTTTGTGTGTGTGTGTGTGTGTGTGTGTGTGAGAGTACCCTATATGTATATTGTATACTTGAAGGGGTTGTAAAGTGTCCCTGGATGTGTGTGTGTGTGTGTGTGTGCACGGGTACATCCAGATAGACCATTCTCCTGCTTCTCTGAGAGGCGCAAGAACTAGGTCACACACACTCAGACACAAACACCCCATACCACACACACACACACACACAGTTCTAAGCTAGGTTTGGGCTGGGGAGTTCAGCCCTGATGCGACTGAATCCTGGGGTCTAAGTGAGATCCACATTAGATAGCAGCCATCCCTGCTCTGGTTCCATAGTAGAGGAGCCACTTCACAGGAGCTAAGTCCTCCAAACTGCTTTGATGATGGTGATGAAGATGAGCACCACAAGGCTTGATGAGGTGGAGTTCGAGGACGACAAGGAGGAGATGACACGGGTGTTAGAATGTGGACGATGATGAGGATGAAAAAACATCAAACCGTGGGTGATCTTGATGATGAGGAGGATGAGGTTGATGAGGAGGATGAAGAGGAGGATGAGGAGGATGAGGAGGATGAGGAGGATGATGTGGAGGATGTGGAGGATGAGGAGGATGATGAGGAGGATGTGGAGGATGTGGAGGATGAGGATGAGGAGGATGAGGAGGATGATGTGGAGGATGTGGAGGATGAGGAGGATGATGAGGAGGATGTGGAGGATGAGGAGGATGAGGAGATGAGGAGGATGAGGAGGGCTCTCCAGTGTGCGCTGTAGTGTGCTCTAAGAAGCTTGATGTTCATGTCTCAGTGCGCTCCAGTCTCTGTGTGCACATGACTGGCCTCACGTGCACGCCGTCTCCCCACTCCGCTTCCATCACCTCTTGTTGTTCTGTGTGTTTAGACACATCAATTATTACTCGTTCCAAATGTGGGCTATTCTAGGTAGCCTGTGCATGACTAAATGTATTATTCAGAGAAGGTAGTCTCTTTAGTGGGGCCTACGGACATCGTTTCAGCTCTGAGGGGAATTTCCACTGTGTTGAATCAATGTGTCTGGAATGGTGAAATACTGTACAGACTTTGCATCCATACATGTATACATTGAGCCACAATGTCATGAGCCATGGCACAGAGTGGCACTGACAGTCATGTGTGGGGTTAAGCTTGGAAGGTGTTTGTGAGGGGGGGGTGGTGGGGGTAGGGGTTTAATAGACTAGTATTGAGTTTGATGTGGTGGTTCCATCTCTCTCCTCTCCTCCTTTTTCATCTTCTTTTATGATCATGCCTCCTTATTACCCACAGCCCCCACCTCTCTCTCTCTCTCTCTCTCTCTCTCTCTCTCTCTCTCTCTCTCTCTCTCTCTCTCACGCACACACTGTCTCTCGCTCTCTGTCTCTCTCTGACAGCCGTAGCAGCAGGCTATAATCACTAAATTACTGTTTTCACTCCGAACTCCAGTCACAACCCTGCACAGCTTCCACCTCCACACTCTTCATATCTCTCTCTTTCTCTCTTCTCTCTCTCTCTCTCTCTCTCTCTCTCTCTCTCTCTCTCTCCATCTCACTCTCATTTTCTCTCACATCCTCTCTTACACTCGCCCTCTCTCTATCCCTCTCTTTCTGCCAATCTCCATCTCTCTCCCTCTTCCTGCTTCTGAAGCTACCGTGAAGTTGTTTTATATGTCATCTAGGCTTTGCTTTTAAGAGGTTGAGCGTGAGAGAGAGATGGGGAGGGAGAGAGAGAGAGAGAGGAGAGAGGCAGAGATGTAAGGAGAGAGGCGGAGATTTAAGGAGAGAGAGAGGGTGAATTTTATGGATGGAATGAATTAGCCTAATGCACTGGTGAATGTAATGGAGAAGATATTTCCTAATGAGTGTTCTGACTGTGGTGTTTCAAGCCAAAGTGTTTGTTAGAGTATTAAACTACTGTTGTGTCTCCACACAGGTACGTCACCTGAGACCTTACAGTACCTTTTATATGGAGCTGTATGTCTGCCAGTCAGGTCAACCTGGGACATGGGATTCTGTAACAATTCAACGTTTTCAATTCAGCTACATTCAGACAAGGCGTCACACATCCACAATACACACTGTAGAATGTGGGGCTTTGTATCCTTTTACTCTTTCTTACTCTTCTCTTTCTTTCTCTTTCTTTCTCTCTCTCTCTCTGTCTCTCTTTCTCTCTCGCTTTCTCTCTTCGTCTACTCATTCTGAGGGTGAGGATAAGGAGAGAGTAGGTTGTCATGGGAACAGACATGGCCCAAGCCCTGTTATAGTGAAGAGGGGTCAGATAGAAAGAGAAAGAGCGGGAGAGGGAGAAGGAAAGAGAGGGAGAGATAGAGAGACTGGGAGAGAGAGAGAGGGGAGGAGGAGAGAGTTCCAGATACAGAGAACACATCAGTTACAGTGTATCTCTATTCAGAACTGTCTTTGTGCTTAGAGAAACTGAAGTAACAATGAGCTGAAATGTTCAAAAATCCCAGATCCCAGGTTAGAATGACACTTCAGAATACAGAGGAAGAGGAGTAAAAATAGAATCTGATTAATGGACTTTTATCCACTCTCTGTCTCTGTCTCTCTATTTCTGTCTCTTTCTTTCTTTGCATCTGTCTTTTGTCACTCGCACTCTCTCTTTCTTTCTGTCTATCTGTCTCTCTTTTTCTCTCCCTGTCTCTCTCTGTCTCTCTTTCTTTCGGTCTCTCTTTGTCTTTTTGCCTTCCAGCCGGTCCCCACCAGTCCAACCAGTTCCTCTCCTACTCCCAGTGGCACTCTGGGAATGTCCAAAATGGACGTCCCCAGCATGCAAGATGTTTACATCCTGTCCCCTGTGTCTGGACTGTACGGTACCAGGTCAGAGACTCTCTCTCTCTCTCTCTCACTCTCTCTCTCTCTCTCTCTCTCTCTCTCTCTCTCCCGCTCTCTCGCTCTCTCTCAAACACACACACGCATACATGCTGATGATTTACAATGAAAGGAGTATCCATAGTAACCACCACCTGGTGTGTGTGTGTGTGACTGTGTGTCCTCAGGGAGGAGATGGGTCTGATGTCATGTGATGACATCAGCAGGTACAGTGTCAGCTCCCAGTCCGGTTCCAAGGGCTCGGAAGCGGTCAGCTACTACCTGGACCAGGACAGCGGTCAGTACTTCTCCCTGCTTGAGGGGGATGGGGGCCCCCCAGGGCCCGACTATGACAGGGGCCGCAACACGGGGGTCAGACGGCGAGACAAGACCCCCACGCATGGTGAGACAAACACACGTACCTGTAACCAGGAGCAACCCCACGCCCTTGCTGTGTCACCCATTCCAATGCTTGTGCACCGCCTCTTCTTCTACTCTTATCTCTCCTCTTCTTCTCTCTTACCCGCCTTTGTCACTTCGCCTTTCTTTGGGAGCATTTGATTTTGAGGGTCTGCAGATTCTTAGACGGCATTGAGATGAAGCTTGAATATGGACTTCTTATATGAGCGTTGGGTGTTTGGTTTGTTGCCCATCAAAGTCAGCACCTAAGATCTACCCTCAAGTAGAGAACATGAATACAAGTCATCTTTAGAGGAGCAATTGAGTGATGGATCTCTTCCTCCAAGGAGCGTTGGAGAGGTGTAGTCCATGGGTAGGAGACTAATGTCTTCTTACGTAAGAGCCCTGATCATGATGAAGGCTGATTACGAGGACCCTCGTAAGGACCCTCAGAATCAAGCGTTTCCATCCGTCTTTCCATCTCACTGTCACTCTCTTCTCTCTCTCTCCCTCTCTCTGTCTCTCTCTCCTCTCATCTCTACTCCGCTACTTGACCAGCTAAGTATCTTCACCTCAAAACACAACAATCCCAGATCGCTTAACGTCAACACAGCCCCTCGCCCCAGCTCAGTGCGAGTCCCCCCAAAACTCACCCACCTCCTCCCACCACCCCCACCCTAAAGCACCAACCGTCTGTCCGTCACAAGCCACCCTTCCCTCCCACAACTCCTCCGCCTCGCCCTCTTTCTGACCGCTGATTGGTTGTTCCAGGTGACCTCAGACCAGTTTCCATGCCGCCGGAATATAATTGGATGGCCGATCCCAAGGAACCCAGCATGGGCAAAAGAGGGAGCAGAGGTACACACACTGTCTTACACACACACACACACACACACACACACACTGCAGCATCACACACTCACCCCCACACAAACTCAGCTAGATCAACTTCAGGGTCCTTTTTCATTGTTTGTTTCGACCAGTGCTTCGCTTCATGCTCAGCTTCAGTCATGTCATCGTTTGGTGTTCATGTGTGGTGTCCGTGTATCTGTGGTGTGTGTCTTACACAGCATCATGATTGTGTCGTATTATAGGGTGTGTGTAGTACTGTGTGTACACTGTATGTGCTTATGCACCTGTATGCGTACTGTCTCTGTGTGTGTCTGTGTGTATCACTCCACGGTAGGTATATCTCCTGGCGCCCATTCTGCCCCTCCCCTCCTCCCCTCCCAGCTTTCACTCTCCCCCCCTCCCAGCTTTCACTCTCACTCTCCTCCCCTCCCAGCTTTCACTCTCTCCCTCTCCCCGTCCCTCTTTTCTATTCGCCTTTCTTCCAGTTCTCCTCCTCACCCCCCCCAACCCCCTTTCATCCTCCATCACCACCACTCCTTTCCTCCACCTCCATCTCTCTCCTCCTCGCCTACTCCCCTCCCCTCCAAGTCGTGGTCAGCCATGCTGCAGGAGTCTATCTGTATTCAGTCTGAGAAGCTCCACTCCACTGTCTGTGAAGTCTATGAATAACATTAGAGTCACTGGTGGGGACCGCTCTGTCTCTCACTCTATCTGCATCTCTCTCACAGACACACACACACACACAGACTGACTCAAACACACACACACACACACACACACACACACACACTACTCCACAGCCCCACACACGTTCTCAGATTTCCTCACGCGCCTCCGACGGCGCTATAAACAAATGATCCGAGTAACAGCCTGCTTTGATT
Source organism: Mallotus villosus (assembly GCA_903064625.1). Lineage (NCBI taxonomy): Eukaryota > Metazoa > Chordata > Actinopteri > Osmeriformes > Salangidae > Mallotus > Mallotus villosus. The sequence continues at coordinate 75,343 of CAEFZP010002184.1, forward strand.
GAGCTGGGCCAATCGGAAACAGCTTCAGGGTTCTGTGGTCGCATCCCCTTTCTCTACCTTCTACAACACTGGGTTCTCTCGTTCTAACTTGATCTGGTTCTGTGTCCCGCTGGTGATAACGGTTCCATGGTTCTATCCAGGACTCAGACGGGGGGTTCTACCTCCTGGTTCTAAGACCACCTCTAACCGGCATGCTGATTTTTTCCTCCCTCCCAGATTCAGACAATTCCCTCCTGCGTTACCTAAGCGATGACAAGATCCTGGTCATAGAGGAGGAGCCGGAGGTCCCCGGACGGGAGAGTAGGCGGGACTCCACCCGGCATTCGCGGCGGAAGAGCCGCAATCCCAGCAGCCCCAGCTTTCCCATCAGCCCCTCCATGCTGTCGTCTACACTCCGCCTGGACCAGATCCCCGACGCCATGCCTGTATGCACACACACACACGCACACACATGCACACACACCCATCTGTATACAGGAAACCCGTATCACGACTCTAATAACACTAATATCCTATTTTGCGCACACTCAAACACACACACACACACAGTTCACCACCACAAAACACACACAGTTAGAGGGACAGGGTGGCAATGGATGTGAGCGTGACGCAGTCATGCCACATTTAATCAGAAGCAGGAAGATTGACTGACGGTGTGTGTGTGTGTGTGTGTTCTACATGTGTGTGTCAAGTTTATACAAGGTCTAGATTAATGTCCTTACAGTGGGGTGTGAAGCTTCAGGATTAGTTAATAATAGATAGTGTTAGAGAGCGTGCGTATGTGTGTTTGAAAGAGAAGAGGCAGAGGAGAGTCAAACTGATCAGTTTCCTTGCCTGGGTGCCAACTTCAGGAACAGAGGGAATGACAGTTCCACACACACACACACCTACACACACACACACACACACACACACACACACACACACACACACACACACACCTACACACACACACACACCTACACACACACACACACACATTAGTATGCAGGGAAGCCATTTCACAACTCACACTAACATCCTCATCTCCTTTCTTGCCTGAGTCTAAATTAGAGTTCATTTGGAGCTTTGTCCTCCAAACACACACACACACACACACACACAAACACACACACACATGCTGGTATTCTGTACTCGTAAATGACCTCCTCCTCCTTCTCTCCCCATCCGTCAGATACAGAGATCAGGGGACACACTGAGAGCAGACACGACCGATAGGTAAGTGTGTGTGTGTGTGTGCGTGTGTGTGTGTGTGTGTGTGTGTGTGTGTGTGTGTGTGCGTGTGCGTGTGCGTTTGTGTATCCAGGAGTTTGGTGTCAGTTTGAGAATTATACCATAAATATATCATACCAGTAACAAACAGTGATGATAGCTTCCTCCCACCACAACAGGTACTCAAGCTCTGGGAGTGATCGCCTGGGAGGGGCATCCATGAGGAAGGTAAAGGCACACACACACCCACACACACACACACACCCACACACACACACACACCCACACACACACGCACAGAGGACCATCATCACACCTCTAGATATACAATCTCCAGAGCCACATGGAGTCCTGGGGTGTGTTAGCACCTTCAGGCTAACAGCCTCGCTGGAACATGCCTGATGTTAGACTGTGAGATCACCGTGGCCTAGATCCAGCCTCCTCTGCTTCTCTGGAGCTCTGCTGTTGTTTTCATGACACACACGCTGGCCTTCACACATCTCCAGCTTCAGTACCACTACTCATCTTCCTTTCCTCTCCTCTTCCATTCCGCTTCTCTTCCTTCCTTCCTTCCTTCCACCCATCTACTTTTCAGTCTTTCCACTACACCTCCTTAAGAACAAAGCCCAACAAAAAGAGGAGTAAAGGTACGTATCCCACCGCTGTGCGTGTCAATGTGTCTGTGGTTTCAAATGTGGCTTGACTGTACGGGACTGGAGCTGGGTGGGGTTGACCTGGTTTGTCCGTGTGCAGGCTCTCTGACGAGCGCCAGCCGCAGGCGTATCTCCTGTAAGGACTTGGGCCATGGGGACTGTGAGGGCTGGCTGTGGAAGAAGAAGGATGCCAAAGGGTACTTCACCCAGAAGTGGAGGAAATACTGGTTCATCCTCAAAGAGTCCTGTCTCTACTGGTACACCAACCAGAACGTAAGACTGTAGTGTACCCGCACTCCCACAGACACCGAGACACACACGCCTAGCACGCACACAAGAGCTCATAGCCAGCTTTTCTGCATTTGCAGGGAACACTTACACACACACACACACACACATACACACACATAAGCACACACCAATCTTTTTTGGGTTTCTACACACACACACACACACGACTATTTACACTCTCTCGCTGTCACTCATCTCCCGACGTGGCTCTCTGTCTCCTCCTTCACCCTCTCTTGTATTCACTGCAGGACGAGAAGGCTGAAGGCTTCATCAGTCTGCCAGAGTTCAGGATAGACCGAGCCATCGAGTGCAGACGGAAATTGTGGGTGTCCTTTGCTTGTCACTCATCGTCCCCGAAATCATAGGACCCTGAGCACACAGATAAATACAGGCACGCACACATAGACACACATAGACAGACACACACACAGACACCGTGTGATCATTTGCCCATCTCCTGTCATTCACAGTGCCTTCAAAGCTTGCCATCCCAAAATCAAGAGCTTCTTCTTTGCTACAGACTGTCTGGAGGAAATGAATAGGTGAGTGATTGTGTGTGTGTGTGTGTGTGTGCGTGCCGAGTCTAAGATGTTTCAGTGTCACACAGCATTGAGCAGCTCCAGTACCTGTTTGTGCGGAAGTGACAGCTGACATCGTATACTTTCATGAATAGCTCAGCTGTCTAAGAAGAAGTTAACGAAGAACACACACTCTTACATGCACACATGCACACTCCTGACCACCACCAAATCCACAGCATGAATAAAACATGTTTGTTTCCCTGTCTCTGCAGAATGTTTATTTGTGTGTGTGTGTGTGTGTATACTGGATGTGTGTGTAAGGGGGGGAGGTTGTCTGTTATCATCTGGAATGCTAGCCTGTCTTTCATAATTAGCACTAACTATCTACACCTCTCCTCGCTGACATGGGAATTGAATTGGAATTGAAAACATGTGTTTTCTTCAATATCCATGCTGAGACTAAATGTGTGTAAGCTGTGTGTGTGGTGTGTGTGTGCGTATGAGAGAAAGTGTGTGCGCACGGTGTTTAACGTGACGCAGAGAGCTCTAGGTTCACTTCAATACCCAGTAGTTCCCAGAGCCAGATGTGGGTTGCCAGGTACGTCAGTGAGGGATGTGAATGCTGAGCGGGCTTCCTGTATAACGCACTTCCTGGTGTGATGATGCGTGTCCTGTTGGCCTGGCTCCCTGGCTCTATTCTTAGTTCATGACCTCCTTCTGCACTGTCCTTAGAGAGGACACCGACACTCTGCAGGACAGAGGGGACGAGAGCGATCTATGCGCTCTCTCTCTCTCTCTCTCTCTGCCTCTTCATTTTCTCATCCCCTCTTTCTTCTCGGTCCCTCTCTCTTTAATCATCGGGGCTAAAAACAGGCTTGTGTCAACTTTAGGAAAAAGACGATTGAATTGATTTAGGGATTCAGCTCTGCACTCAGCACAGCTTCTTCAGCCTGCTGTACTCCCATCCCTCTCTGCTCCCCCGCCTCCTTTTGTCTATTCATCTTTTCATCCATTGTCATAGGTGGATGAACCGACTGGGCCTGGCTGCCATTGGCTACACCCCCGATGACAAGGTGCCCCGTCCCTGATGAAGGTGAATAGGATGTGTTTGGACTTGATTCGCCGTCCACATTGATCTCTCTCACTGTTCCCTAAGACAGCGCTCCGTGTGTGTGTGTGTTCTTGACATCCAATCAGATTACTGGAGTGAGAGTGACCAGGAGGACGCTGACGGCTCCATGACACTCAAACAGGAGGGGCCGTCTTCTATGTGTGACACGTACCACCGCACCCCCTCAGTAAGTGTTTACACACACACACACACGAGTACAGTAACACATAGATACACACGTCTACACGAGCAAACGCACGGAAACACAGTAGCACACACACACACACTCCATTATTTTTGAAGTGTTTCGTTCTAATAGAATATTTTATTCTAAAAGCCCCAGCAGTTTCAGTAGAGCAGCGTACAGGGCTCTCAGCTTCAATAAAACATCAGAGTGTGTGACGTTCCAGCCCAGCCCTGCCCACTGGTCCCACAACCCTTAATGCCACTTGCCTGTGTTGACACTGGCAGACACTAGATGGTGCCAAAGGACCATGTCTTCTAACTGCACCCTGTAGAAAAGCATCCTTCCATGAGGTCATCTTTGACTTAGCCTGACTGGACTGGAGAAAGCAAGTGGCATTCTGCACAGCCGCTATCTATCTGTCCGTGTGAGATCAGTGAGATTGAGAATGAAGGAGTTGCGCCGTGTTGTAGAGACTGTCTCGTGTGTTCAGATGTGCAGTCGACGGTCACGCCTCGCTGGTCATCGGTAACTCATCAACCATTTCACTGCTCTCTCACTCTCGTCCCGGTGCTCCTTCTCTCCTGTCGTCCTCCTCTCCTTCCTCTCCCGTACCTGCTCTCTGTCTTCTTCTCCAATCCCTCCTCCCTCCCTCCCTCCCTCCCTCCCCCCTCCCTCCCTCCCTCCCTCCCTCCCTCCCTCCCTCCCTCCCTCCCTCCCTCCCTCCCTCCCTCCCTCCCTCCCTCCCTCCCTCCCTCCCTCCCTCCTTTCTCCATCAATCTCACGTTCCCACCTTGCTTTCACCCCCTCCCCCCATCTCCGCCTCCTCCCCTCCTCTCCCCTCTCCTCTACCCAGACCCCACCTCCTCCATAGCTATGACCAGCTCCCTCGGTCAGTCAGCATGAGCCTCCTGCGCTCCACCCCCTCCCCCCTGCCCCTGTCGATGAGCGCCTCCACCTCCCCCATCCCCCCGCAGATGCTGTCGTCCACCTCCCCCGTCCCCCCGTCGATGGTATCCTCCACCTCCCCCATCCCCGCACAGATGGTCTCTTCCACCTCCCCTCTCCCCCCTCAGGTCAACTCCTCCAGCCCCTTCCCGGAGCCCAAGCACGGGCGCCACTTCTCCAGCGAGTCCACTCACTCCCACTCCTCGGCGGAGGAGCAGAGGGGTGAGGGCGGCATGGGGACGGGCAGCACCAGCACCCACTCGTCGGGCTGCCGCTCCACCCACCGAGAGCGCCGCTCCTGGCAGGACCTGATCGAGACGCCCCTGACCAGCTCCGGGCTCCACTTCCTCCAGACGGCGCCCTTGGAGGGGGACGGGGGCTACGTCGGGCGGGAGATGGGCATGGGTGACGGGCTGATGGGGGGTTACGGGGGGCTGGGGAGGCAGGGCATGTCCCCGGAGAGGCGTCGGCAGGCCACCCTGCCCGTCCGCAGGCACCACCACGCGGAGCGGGAGCGGGAGCGAGAGGGGCCCTTCCCTCTGGAGCGGGGGCCGCACACGCACTCACACTCACACCGGAGGTCCCACAAGCAGCGCAGCCAGAGTCTTCCCAGGAACAGGGACCCCCGGTCAGGCAAGCTGCTGCAGACCCCCGCCCGCATGGAGGAGAGGAGCGAGGACGAGGAGGGGGAGGCCCAGGAGGCCCAGGAGGCCCAGGAGGCCAAGGTCAACGAGGCCAGCCAGGAGGGTGAGACACACAAACACACACATAGATTGATATAGATTCTGTGGTCTGGATATGAGAAAAATCGGAGAACATCTGTTTTTTCCTGGAAATACTTCATGGCATGTCACATGTCATGTGCACACCGATAATTTAAACTTAATTGAAAGTGCTTTCTCAGACTCTTATTTCTGTTTGCTCAGTTCAAGTCTGGTTAGTCACACTGATCACTTCCCATCTGTCCTTCTCCCGCAGTCCTCGAACCCAGAGAGGGGCGGAGCGAGGGGCGGAGCGAGGGACGGGAGAGGCGGGTCTCGGAGGGACGGGAACGGCTTTTGTCGGAGGGGCGGGAGGGGGGCGTCGGTGGCGGAGGGTCTGGATGGCCTGGAGCAGCTGTACCGGGCCCTGGAGCAGGCCAACGTGTCGGCCCTCGGGGACCCCCGGCCCTGCAGCCGCCAGGAGCTCCGACGCTGCTTCACCCAGCGCTGCAGGGACCCCCTCCTGAACGACAGGCTGCACAGGGTCCGAGCCCTCCGCAGCACCCTGAAGGTACACACACCTCTGCACACACACGTGCACACACACGTACATATACGCACACTGCATCGACATATCGACATACCCATGGAATAAAGTTCAAAGAAAGCTGAATATAGAACCAGATGTGTTATGTATCCACAGTTTCATCTGTGTTCACGTTGAGGGGGCGGAGCTGAGGTGGTCCCAGCAGCTCTGACAGGGTCCAATCCCTTCTCTTCTGTCCCCTCAGGCCAAGGAGTCCGAGCTGGCGGCGATCTGCGCCCTGCTGGAGGACCCGACCCTGTGCTCCCAGAGCTTCAGGGAGTGGAAGCAGTGGAACAGTGAGCTCTACTCTGACATCTGCCAGCTCAGCCCGGGCACCAACGGCCAGGACGATCTCTCCCCGCTCGCGGCCCCGCTCATGACACACACACACTCCTTCATCGAGACGCATGTCTGAGGAGGGGGGGGGCAGGGTTTCGTTCAGGGGGCAGGAAGAGAGAGAGAGAGGAGAGAGTGACGCATGCACACACATAGACACACGCACGCGTGCGCACACAGATGCGTACACACCTCTTATCCCATGCCTGCCACCTTCAGTACACACACACACACACACATTTACTTTACACACACTCACAGCAACCAAACAACCAGGCACTGTACGATGTGTAAATAGTCCAATTGGCAAGTCAGGACACTGTGTGTGAACTTTTGATAATCCTGAGGACCCGGCAGGGTGCCTACTGCATGCCTGAACAGAAAGCTGTATTCTTCCTTTGTCTATTCAACACAAACTGAACACGCTTGACTAGCAAAAAGGGGAAAAATAGACTTTTTTGTCACAACGGTTTCCTTTGTATTCTCCTGGTTTTCCTATGTGAGTTTGGTTTATTTTTCTTTTTAGAGCAGGGGTGTAAAACATGTAGCAGCAATACCGACCAGAAACCCCATTCGCCAATACACTGTATCTTTCTACTGACCACAGCCGCAACCCCCCCCCCTCCTCCTCTATCTCTTTGTTTGGCACCTCATACAGCACATCTAATCTCTCTTTCAACTCCAGAGAGGCCTTGTCCTTCCGTCCTGACAGAGGAGGGATGGCGGGGTCTGTCAGTGAACTGTTCAGGACTGCGTGACTGTGACAGGCGGCGTGTATGGCACCCCTTAGCTTCGACGGGGGGCTCGCCTGCAAGTCCAGTAGCCACGGAGGAAAACTGTGAACTCTTCCTGTGAATGCAAAAACCTCTGGGTGTGAAGGATCCACCCGGCCGAGGTTGTCATTTTTTTTCTATTCGAGAAAGGAGACGTGACCTGTGAGGAGATGGGACAACTCGGCAGTCAGTGGTCACATGACTATTCCTGATTGACACAAGACGAGAGATGATCTGATTTCGTCCACGTCTCTTAACCTCTTTCTCTTCCTTTCTCTTTTCTCTATCTTTATCCTTTCTCTTTTAGGGTTGGTTTCCAATGCTTCTCTTGGTTTTCTTACTTTCTTTCACTCTATACTTTATACTGTGTAGTTGGCCCACGGCGGCTTGTGTATATTTGTATACTTGTGTGTATCATGGTGTGTGTGTGTCTGTTCCATTGCCACTGTGAACCACTTCTCGGGGTAGCGAGAGGAAGGCAGGAGGGTGTGTAAACGCGTGAGTGTGCAAACTTTTTTTCTCCTTCTTCAGCGAATGCAAAGAGCTAGAGAGTATTTCAAAGAAATCACCACAAAGAATGCACTTTCTATATCTCTATATCTCATTGGCTGCATCACAGGGTCACACGTCTCCATGGCCTGTCATTCATGTTCAGAATATCAGGTAAAGCATTTGCCGTTTCGTTTTTCTAAAGATTTGTGTACAGTCTACAAATATATTTAACATAGAAGATATAAAGCTATTTACGTTTTGTGTCATAGGTATGATGTACAAAATAGCCCTATGTATTCTATGCCAAGGTTTTGCAGTATCCCCCGATTCACATAGATGCAGGGTTTTTCTAGTGAGGAGTTACAGTCAGCAAAGGGTAAACATCATTAGGACTAACAGTTATTCTGGTTGACACCACGTTAAAGTTCCGAATATTCTCCTGACTGAGTTTTGCATGAGAAAAGGCCCCAGACTAATTTGAAAAGACAGGGTCATGTTGTGGATCAATTGTGTTGTTTTTTCTTAACTCTCATGGTCGCAAGATATTAGATTTGTAGCGCATGGAAAATGCAAAAGTACTGTTAAAAGAGTCTTTATATGTTCACTTATTTAAGTATTCATGTTTTTTTCTAAGTCAAAATAATATAATTCAGTGACAGACTATAAAGAGAATATCTGCAGTTCGTACTGATCACACTATCGATATTGATGCAGTTTTCTTAGTCATATCATTATTTCTGTAGGTTTTAGCTGGTCACGCCTTTGGTACAGAGTAGGCTACATTCTCTTGTTTCAGAGTTGGCCAAAGAGGCCACTATTTACCAGTGTCCCCTGGTGTCCCAAAACCTGAACAGAAATACACTACGACCAGCACATACTGTATCTGACAGACACCATACGTATTTTACTCTGTATCTCATGTCTTATCATTTATCATCTCAAGTAGCTCTAACTTGTATCTCACATAACTGTTTAACATAGACCCACAAAGAAACATTGTCAAAATGTTATGTTTTTTTTTCAAAGGAAAGTTTACCACAAAAAACTATAAAATGATGCAACTACTTTCTCTGTGCCTCCCCAGCCCTTTCTGCAACAGACAGACTGGTCAGGGTGGTATCCATTTCCTACACACATTCTACTAAAGAGGGGACTAACCACTTTGCTTTAGTCTTTAAACTTCTGTTGTTCATCTCTGATATTGTTATCATTATTTCACAACTGCCTGCTCTTTGAAGCAGGTCATTATACTGTAGATCTAGAGGCGTTATGTTATGATTTGTAGGCACAGACTGTGTTAATTCCTCCCAGCTCTCCGTGTGAGTAGACCCGCCGCAACAGCCCAAGCCAATGGGAGATTCCACTGTGTGTTATTTCAGGGGTGTCCACCTCACGGTACATTGCACAGGTGTATAAGATGTAAGTTGCACTGCGACATTGAAAAAAGGAACATATTGCTCTTTTTCAAGGATATTAGCTAACTGTTATTCTGTAAATTATCTGACTAAAGATGCTATTAAAGCAAAAGAAAGAAAATTACATTTATTCTTCCTAAAGTAGCCTTTTTTGGTTTCATATATATTAATATATATTACAAAACATACAGATTGTAAACCTAAGTTGTAAAACTTTGAATTCAATAAACTGAATCCTCTGCACTATGAATTACCCCTACCCTTATTCGTCATAATTATGTTGCTTCTTGAAGAATCATTCGTTCACCGCATGCTGTAGTACTCCAGCCAGTAGGTGGCGGTACACACCTGTGAATGCCGTAGCGTATCACTGTTTTCTCAATACATCGTCGATTAAGAAGAAATCTGTCATGGCGGCCAAGGTGATTGTTTTCAACAACAGTGTTAACATGTTTTGTAAAGTTTTACATTTTGGTATTCTAAATTACACAAATATGCATTTTCAACTCCACTGAGCTATGGAAACTCATAACAGAATACAAATGTCTGTCTTCTCGCGAAACTTAGCTCTAGCTCGCATACTGTAGCTCTAGCTAGTAGTCTAAGCACTAGCACTAGCTAGCAGCTGGCGCTCACAACAGTAAACAAGCAGCACTGCAGTTACGTTGATCGTTTGCTTGAATAGACTACAACTGCCTGCACGCTATCATTGCCATGTCAAATAAAACATTAGAATATCTGTCATTTGAAAACATAAGAAAAATGGGCGGCTGCTAGCCATGTAGCTAGTTTGCAATTATTAGGAAGACACGTATCAGCTACTGTCCTTGGCTTGCAGGACCTGTGGACCTTTCTATCTTGATATTGTAGTGTTAATATGCAACATGTTTTACAGCTGCTTTAATCCCCAAATTAGCTCGCGAATTATGCTATGGTCATTATCCAGTCACTTTACTGAAGTTTCAGCTCCCCTCGACCTGCCAAAGTGGAATAGTATGTCATAGAGGTCTCGACATCGTCACTGTTTATTTTATTAACATACAGGAAAGGAAGTGCACATCTACTAAGAACATATCCTAAACAAGGTAAAGCAGTCAGCTACTGTGTGTGTCTGTTCAGGTTGTGATGGTTGCCGTGCCAACCGTCCTGGGCATAGCATCCTTCCGGGTGTGCTCGATGGAAGCTGAATTGGATGGCATCTTCTCACCACAACAGGTACGGTTTCAGACTGAAACCCTGTCAGTGTAGGCATAACTCTACAGTTGGTCAAGGCTACAACTTTAAAAGAATAGGTAGCAGACCAGACATTCAAACTGACTGATGTTGCAATTAAAATGAGATGAAGTGACCCATGCCAGAGTTAATCTCATGTTTATGCCAGTAGATATAATACCAACATAACTGTAAGCACATGTAATGTCTTTAAACAAAGTGGGATATCTCCCATACTTTTAACCACTCTCCAGATATGACATCACATTGGGGTGTGTCTACCTTGAAGCCTATGTTTTGCTGCCCTGTCCTATCACAGCCTAACCTGTGTTCCTGTTCCTGTGTTAGCTGTCCATCTACACACCTCTACCCCGAAACTATCAGCTGCAGTTTGTGGCTGAGCAGCCAGGGGCGCTGCAGAGCGGTGTGACCTCTCTCAGAGCCACATTACAGCCTTACCTCCAAGCTGCACAGGTAATACTTTACACTTTTACATGACCATATACGTCTAGAAAACCCCAACATACTCATAGACACAAATGTACTTAGGTAAACCAGGTGCTTATTTGAGAAGACACTTGTCTGTTAACTGACAAACGTTCACGTTCATTCACGGTTATTTTTTCCCTATAACCATTTGTTCCATTTGCTTTTCTCTGTCATCTTCGTATGAGTCACTGTTGCCATGGTCTGTAGGCGACGCATTCTGCACAGCAGCAACTGCAGCCTAGTCCGTCAGTTAGTCAGTCAGTTAGTTAACCTTAAGCTGTCAGACAGGATGCAGGGCTAGGTGTCAAACTGATTTGCGGAGCATGGAAAGCTGATACTGTGCATAGGGTATCTAGATACGTATATGATATGGAACGGTTACTGAAGTCGCTCCCTTTCCACACATCAAGCAAGGTCATGAATTCCTGGAACAAATATGCTGTATGGGCAACATATAGAAATCAATTTAGCTTGGCTTTCTGCATCCATTCTACGCAATTTGCGATTCATGAGTTGTCTCTGCTAAATGAATATATCCCTCCCTGTACATCCTCAACTGTTTACAGGGTGCCTGTGTCTCCGTGCAAGTTGGAGGTGGGCACCTGTACCATGCCAGTCAAGGTTAGCCCAAATAGGTTTTCTTATAGTTGTATTCTCAGTTGTGGTTAGTTGTGCCCAGTTGTCAGTGTTTGCATCATGGTTGTGTGTGTGTGTGTGTGCAGATGTGTACAGCTATCTGAAAGACCCTCCAGCAGGCTTCCTTCCTAGACTGGGCTCCATCTACATGGCTGGACTGGTGGGCATGCTCGTCACCAGGCAGGGTAACACACAATCCTATAATCACTCCACACTCCCACACTGTCCATGCCCATGCCTCATTAAAGAAAGAGCCTTTCCCTTATATATATATATATGTGTGTTGTTGTGTGTGTGCATTTATCTTTGCATGCAATAGACTCTCGTCTAAGGAAACTAGCAGTCCCCCTGGTCTTTATGAGTGCTGGAGCATCAGTGTGCTACCCTGCCCAATCTGTGGCTCTGCTCAAGGTGAGCGCACCAATCCCCACTTCCCAGGTTCTAGGGCCACACCCACTCCAAACTGAATCACAGAACAGAACATCACATAACTCCCCCACGTGTTTCCTAGGGTGATGGGCAAGCAGCTGTATACAGCCGGTCAGTGGAGCACAACCACAGTCTCCTCGCTCCTGACCACTGTCAGCCCCAAAGAACCCAGCTCCAAAACCCAGGTACAGAGTCAGGCCAGACACTGGAGCGTAACCACACGCTCGCAAATCTGACTGAAGCTACCATTCTTGTTTGTCTGTTTATAGTCATCCCTGTTTGTTTCTGACAGACTGACAATGTGCCAAAGCCAGAGGCCCTTGTAGAGGAGGAGGGGCCTCCTGTCCCCGGTCCCTCCCCGGACTCCGCCCATTCCCCTGTCAGCCCCACCTCGGCCACGCCCCCCTCTGATGCTGCGCTGGTGGCAGCGTTTGTGCTGGCGGCCACACCCACCACTGGAACTGAGAAGGCTCCAGCTCCAGGGCACACACACACAGCAGTCCTGACACAGGCTGACACACACACAGGTAGCGCTGAACACACCATCACCATCTATGCAATAACAAACCCAGTTACATATACAGCTGCCACACCTATTTGCGTGATCAGCCGTTCTGTCTGACCACATGGTAGCTAATCCATGTTTTAAATGTTTTTCGCCGTTTGACTGACCTCTCTTTGGCTCTGTCTTTCTGTGTCTGTTTGTGTTCTTCTCTTTATGTATCGCTCTTTATGTTTCTTTAGATTTCTTTGGTGGTTCTTTGACTCTTTTGCTCTTTTCCAGAACATCCAGAGGTCAGCCCTGAACAGTCCCTGATGGACTTTGGCCAGTCTGACCCTGAGGACGCAGACCTGTACAGCACACGTGGCTGAGAGTACAGGAGACATGAGGAGAGGAGAGAAGGAGAGGAGACATGAGGAGAGGAGAGAAGGAGAGGAGACATGAGGAGATGAGACATGAGGACAGGAGAGGAAAATGATCAATGTCCTTAAAGTGGCACAATCAGGTTCAATCAAGTCACACAGTAATCTGTATGTCCTGATATATGTTTATCCTGCCAAGAGACAGCGTAATCCAATAACTGCAGCTATGCTTTCTATCAGTGTTATCAGTGTGTTATCAGTTAGTTTGATACAGTATGCCAGTGTGTAGGCGGCTATAGACCGCCACAGTGACAGGAGACATTGTAGGTCAGGTGAACACGTTACACATGACTGTTTACTACTGCGCACGGCTGTACCGCACAGGACGTGGTGAGATCATTTCCTGTCTGCTTTTGACTTCAAGGCTTAGGGGTTTTTGTGGCTGGGCAGCTTAAGAATGATACAAGTATGTTTTATATCATACTGATATGCAAATTCCAAAAGATATGTATCTGTGATTGCGTACACATTTTTGCACTTGTGGAGAGAAATATTTCAAATGTATCTTGAATAAATCTATATTTCTAAAGAGATGCACTTCTGTTTTGATGAACACACACACACACAGACACACAGACACACAGACACACACACACACACCACCACACACACACACACACACACACCCACACACACACACACACACACACACACACACTGTTGGATGATAGGATATTGAGTTTCAATCACTGATTAGTTCAATACTTATCGCATTTAAAATGAACTAAAAAGCCACCCATTCAGTCATTGTTGTGTTTGACTGGAAGTCAGATTCAGACCACAGACCCACATGCTTCTACTTAACCCCTGCCTCAGCTCTCATGCACTCACAAAGTAACAGTATCTGTCCTTATCTTTACAGCTTTGTCATGGTGTTACCGGTGGTCCAGAGGATGTCTGTACCTCATTAACCCAGAGTTGGGCCTCTGGCCAGCGTGATGTGTGAGGGACAAAGTGTGTGTGTGTGTGTCACTGCGACCATCTCTTGCTCTCCCTTTCTCGCTCTCTAGTTGTGTTCAAAGCATCTCTGTGCGTGACAGAAGGACCAACAAAACAAAGTGTCTGCCAAGACCAGATCAGACTGAACTTCCTTCCTGTGCGTCTCGGTCTCTTTTTCCTGTCTGTGATTGGTGGAGCCTTTGTCGCTATTTGGAGTTGAGGGACCTCGAGGGCTGCCCCCTCTGACCAGTCTGTTTTTAGACACGTCTAACTCCGGCGTTCCTGGAAACCGTCTTGCCTCAGACCACAAGATGTTCCTCAAGTCTTTATCTGACTTCTCACAATGCTAATGAACTCATGCGGTACCGCTTCAGTCATCACTCAGGGCCTGTACGGCCTGAGGGAGGCTGGGAAATGTGGTTCCTCTCTGGGAGGAGCCTCCAGCCGTCAGCTAGCACGGGGACGAACCTCTGGTGTTCCTCTCCTTCTGAGTGTCTCCGTTTGACTCATTTGCGTAACCTCTAGTAACCATGCCGAGACGGAGGGAGGAATCTGGGACATGAAGACCCTGAACCCTGAACCTTTAACCTGGGATTCCACTGTGTCGTGGGGTGAGGGTGGTCTGCCTCTTATCTGCTCAAAGTTCAAACAGGGAATGCCGTACCATGAAACAAACCATGAAACAAACTCAAGAATGCTTATCATCATAACTCTAAACACGAGACATGAGAAGCATGCCACTGTGTGTTTGTGTGTTTGTGGAGTCTGGCTTTCCCATGCCTTTAGATGAGGTCAACTGATACGCATTGGTGACTGCTGTGAGCAACTGGAAGACACACACACACACACACACACATCAAAGTGAAGAGAAGCAAGGCAAAAATATTCTGCATTCCTCTCGACTGTCTAGGTGTTTATGGAATGATTTTCTAAGGCAGTGTAACTAAACATTCTTTACCTACTCTTTTACCTATGGTCACATTCATGATTTGATGGATTTCATTGAGCCTTCACACAGCCTGAGCCTGTCTGACACTCTCACCCAGTCAGTGTTGGGCTGTGTCTGGACAGAGAGATTCAGCGACTGGCTGATACTTGTTAGAGGATAAATTCCCACTTGTGACATTCGGGCCATATCAACACTCTGAAGGGTGTTGATATGGATGACACGGTACAGTATGTGATACCTCCCGATTTGTATTGAGTGTGTTGCACGTGTGTGTGAGCGAGAAAAGCCTTGAGACAAATGTACTGTTCCTCTGACTGTTTTTGGAGCTAAAGGAAAGTTCTAAGGAGAAAGAAGAGAGTCACTAGTGAGGCTGTGGTACTGTGTGTCCTGCCTTCCTGTTGTTTCTGGCCTCTGTGGCCTCACATCGTAAATGTCTGCTCCAGGTCATTGGCTGTCAGAAGTGTGCTTCTGGTCAGGGGTGTGTGACCTGTGCGTGTGTGGGTGGGGGGGCGTGCCTGTGCACATGCATGCCTGTCCAGTCATGCATACCTATTCAAATGTCAAATTCTTAAGCCTTAACCTCCCTCTGTCTGTAAACCAACAATATCCCCTCAATCCCGGCCCCAATCTCTTCATCCCTTCACTCCCCCCCCCCTCTCAGCAACACTGTTTCTCTGTAGTCAGCGACTTAGAAGAAATGCTCATGAGGAATGTGTTAAAAAGAAAAACTACAAATAACTGTCTCTGTCGCCGGAGAGACACAGACCGTCCCAAAACGCTTCAGATGTGGGAACCGCAGAGAACAAAACAGGAAACTGTTTCTAAACTGCAGCAACTGCGTGTTGGTGTGAGACATCACCGCCTCAGCCATGTGAACGTCCTCGGTCGTCGTCGGTAACATCTCAGTCGTACCCGGATGTCGGCCAATCCTCTCGCTCTCTTCAGTAACCGTGCAGGGGAGAATCCCAGATGAAAGCTTGGCCTTGTATTTGCATCTTATATCTGATTTCTCAAGGACTGAGAAAAGTACACACAGACAAATGATGGCGCGGAACACACATACATCCTCCACAAACACACGTGAACAAACCACGCAAACACACACACGCATGCATACACACTATGCCAACACACGGAAACACCCACAAATCCCCCTACTCCATCCATATTGATCAAAGGAACCATGATGTAACCTGACTCACAGTGGTAAACACAACCCTCATTAAATTTCTGTGAAGGTTTTTAATGAAAAACCACTGGAGGGAATCTCCTCCTTTTTTCCCTCCTCCCACTACTGTCAGTTCCATCTCTCTGTCGCCATCTTCTCCTCCATTTCTTCTCTCTTCCTCCCACCATTTCCTCTCCCTCTTCTCCACCTCTCCCTTTCTCATGTCCTCTCTCCCCCTCCATATTTATATTCCTGTGGCACTTTCTCAGTCAGTTTTTCCCTTCTTCTCTCCCTCTCCACGCCTCTGCTCCTGTACTTTGCCAGTGTAAATATTTCCCATGACTTATGTGACCGCTGACAGGTTGTATATATATGACACATTCATAACAAACTCAGAGGTGGCTCCAACGAACACAGTCTGTACTCCTCCAGTAAGGGGATCATTTAGGGGGCTTGAACTCACAGGGTCATACAGTGCCCACACCTGGCTGGAAGCAGGAAGCAACCAATGGAATGGTACGGGGAATATGTCACTCCACCCTCGTGAGATCCAGGACTTTTCTCAGGGCGGGGCATCTGAGAGGTGCTCCGGTCCCCAGATATTGATTTTAATCTGTAGGTTAGATCCCCCTCAATTTGGGAAAAATGTAACACATCTTGATCTAATTTATCTCTTCCTCTCTCTTTCATTCTTGTGGAATGTTGAGGTACAGATGGTGGGGGCTGTTAACCCGTTGTAAAAAAAGACATAGGAAAAGAGAGGGAGAGAGAATGAGACAGTGTGTGTGTGTGTGTGTGAGAGAGAGAGAGAGAGAGAGAGAGAGAGAGAGAGAGAGAGAGAGAGAGAGAGAGAGAGAGAGAGAGAGAGAGAGAGAGAGAGAGAAAAAGTGAAAGCCGTTGTCCATCCCATGTCATGCTGCTGCTGAGCCCACCCCACCACCTCAGTCCAGGGCCTATAAGACCCCTCAGTCCAGCCTCTTTCCTCCACAGTGCCTCTCAGCCTCCATCCAGACGCCCAGAGACAGCCTGGAAGGAGGGAGCTCAGGCAGACCCTGTTCAGCCAGGACAGCAGCACCACTCCTGGGGAGAGCGGAACAGACTTGAGCTGACATCCCCTGGGGATAAGGTCTCGGAGCGGAACACTGAAGGTAAACTGGGATCTTTGGACACAGGCTGACTCTGAAGTATACAGTATCGTGTTGTTCATTGACGTATGAGTTTTGGAGATCAGTTGACATGTACTTTGTTACAGCAGGAAATATGATTTTAAATTTGTTGAAAATACTTATCTGTGCTTGATTAATCTTAATTAAATCTTAATACATTTTTTTGATGTTATTCGTTTTTTATGTTTTGCCTTTCCTGAGCATTTAGATAGCTTTGGTAGGCTTTTAGTTATATATTATATATACATACTCTTTATGGTAATTTTATTGATGATAGATTGTTCCAATGTACTAAAACCAATTGAGAGTTCTGGGTGAGTACAGTATGTGATTACAAAGCATACCAGCACGACGCATACAACAGGAGACATAGATGGGGAAAACTGTCGTCTTACTGTATATAAGGCTCTTATGAATGTCACTGGTTGTTTTAATGCAGCTGGACAACTCTTGAGAAGCAACCACCCAAACCATAACCATGGAGAACAACTTCTCTCTCGTGAACACCACCCACTCCTTCTACACGCCCACAACTGACCTCCCCTCCTCTCCGACGTCATCGCCCCCCTGCCCAGCCTGGCCCTCCCTGCCCCAGCACGTCCTCATCCCCTCCCTCTACGGCATCATCTGTGCCCTGGGCATCGTGGGCAACACTCTGGCCGTGTGCTTGCTGTCTCAGACCGGAGGAGGCAGGAGGACGGTGGCCAACACCTTCATGTTGAACCTGTGCGTGTCCGACCTCCTCTTCCTCCTCTCCCTTCCTCTGTGGGCCGTGTACTACTCCCTGGGCTACCATTGGCCGTTCGGCTGGCTGGCGTGCAAGCTCTGCGGTGGCCTTCTGTCCCTCAACCTCTACGCCTCCATCTTCTTCATCACGTGCATGAGCGTGGATCGCTACCTGGCCATCGTGCGTCCGCTCCACGCCCAGGGCGCCCGGGACCCGCGCCGTGCCCAGCTGGCGTGCGTGCTGGTGTGGGTGCTGGCGTTCGTCAGCTCGGCCCCCACCCTGGTGCTGAGGGACACCCGCCACCTGGAGGAGTTGGGGGTGGAGGCGTGCGTGATCCTGTACCCCCATCACGGCTGGTTTCTCAGCCTGGCCTGGATGAAGATGCTGCTGGGCTTCCTGTTGCCCATGGCGATCATCACTTCCTGCTACTGCGCCATCGCCAGGCACCTGATGCTGGGGGGCCCCGGCCTGGGGGCCAAACGTGGGGCAGACAGTAAAGCACAACAGCCAACAGACAACCTTACTAAAGCAGACTCCTCACCACCACTGCCTGCCCCGAGCCATGGCCAGGAGCCCCCAGTGAGCTCTGACCACGGGGCCCTCCATCCCCTGCTCCGTCAGGCCCCTGGAAGGCCGTGGGGCTGGAGCGGGTCCTGTGGACAGTGGCGGCCGTGGTCCTGGCCTTCTTCTTGTGCTGGTTCCCCTTCCACCTGCTGACCCTGCTGGACGTGCTGCAGAGCCTGGGTGTGGTGGACGAGTGCTGGGTTCACTGGGCCCTCGCCACCCTGCTGCCCCTCAGCCTCTGCCTGGGCTTCTCCAACTCAGCCATCAACCCCGTGCTCTACTGCTTCCTGGGGAACCACTTCCGGGGCCGCCTGGGGGGGATGTGGGAGGGCTTGTGTGTGACGGCCCCGGGGGAGGCCCGCTCGCAGAAGAGGGGCTCGTTCAGCACCAGACTCAGCTCCTTCTCCAGGAAGCAGAGTGACACCTCTGGCCCCACATAGAGACCCCACCCTCCTTGACAGGAAAGGTGACCCTGCAGAACAGACTGTCCGTGATAAAACTATAACTATATAGCTATCTAGCTCTGCCTTTTAAACGCTGCCCCCTACAGAACCTCTCTCTATGGCACTGAGCACTGAGCACTGAGCACACACACACACACACACACTCAGGCACCCAGACAGACACAAAAACACTTTCTTTGTACCCAGCAAAGAACCCAGCTATGAGGCTGGGCTGATTGTAATGATTGACTGTGTCACATTCCTGGAACACTGAAGACTGACAAGAAACTGAGATGGAATTTATAATCGACATTTTAAAAAAGTGCTGTCTCATGTCAAGACATTCACCATGTATTTAAAAGTATAATGTATCATTTGGTATAGCTTCTTGACACACATTGTTACCTGTTCTTCTGAAATTGTATTTGAAATAAAAATTGTATATACAGTTTATGTTTTCTATGTTGTTGATATCACCATATATTGCAGTTACTTTGGCCCAGGAAAGTTGAGACCAGGGAGATCTGACATGGTTTGTAAATACGGTGGAGTTATTGGACAAATAATTGAACGCATGACATGGGCAGAATAGATCAATGGTTGTGGCTTTGCACTGTTAGATATGGAATACAAACACCAAGGCACGCCCCAACCTCACACCGGCTGTTAGAGAACCTTGGTGCAGATCTCTATTGACGCCACCAGATGGAGCTAGAGCTACAGCAGCAGTTCATCAACACCACTACCACGATTCAGAAGGTCAGACTTCAGCACATGTGCCTGGTCCCATCACCCACTGCTAAATGATGAGTCAAGCTTGTCAAATCAACACATCTTCCCATTGACACTTCCCTGCTGTATGACTATGTTTAGCCTGTGTTCTGCTCCGCTCTTTTACCAACCGTCTCTGGAGGAGGGGATCCCTCACTGAATTGCTCCTCCCAAGGTTTTTACCATTTTTTTCTCCTGCAGTGAGTTTTTCTGGGAGTTTTTCCTTGTCTTCCTTGAGGGTTTAGGTTGGTTGAGGGGCAGTTCTATGGGCGTATGTGAATACATGCTGCTATGACTACCACTTAATAAACTATGTTTATGGTCATGGATAATTAGACATAAACTCCCTATCTGTTAAGTTCTGGAAGATCAAAATCAAATCAAAATGTATTTATATAGCCCTTTTTACACGCCAGCATGTCACAGAGGGCTATACAAATACATTTTTATTTGATCCATGACCATAAACATAGTTTATTAAGTGGTATTCATAGCAGCATGTATCGCTGACCAGACAGTTTGGGTGTAAGACTGCTTTGACAATACCATGTGTGAGCTGTCTGGAAGGTCCACATGATGGAGGCCAGAAGCCAAGTAATCACGTCATACAGTAGTCGTCTCTCTTCTACTACCTAACATTGTGGTCACTTGACGTTACTGTGTACCGAGTCTAGAGCTGCTTGCATGGTTTGGGGTTTACTGTTATGCTGCTTTTTGTTGCAATATTTAACAGTGGGGAAGTTCAAACATGACTCAAATGTGGGACATATCACTCAAAATAAGGTAAAATTCAGTTTGTGGGGGGAAATCGGATGTGGGCGATCCAAAAAAGTTAACATTGCCCAATCATTGCTTATGTATATGGAAAAATGAAGACATGCATCACAACCTGTTTTAAGAACAACGTGACGTTCTCATTGTACATCCTGGCTGCAGAGGAACTGGAAACAAAGGCGGACTGATAACAGATGTTTATCTTTTGGAGAACACTCGAGTGATATATACCATGAACTTGCAAAGGTAACATCTACGCTAAGCAACAAATGTGTGAAAATGACATCAACCCCCAACCGTATCTTACTCCCCAACCCCATGTTGTGGAATGTTCCATTAAAATATGTTGTTATTTCCTGCTGAACACTTCCTGGCGAACACTACAAATGTGTAACGAGAGAGAGAGAGCGAGAGAGAGCGAGCGAGAGGGGAAGGATAACTGACGTGCCTATTCTCAAAGGTTAGAGGTGAGACTGAGACTGGAGTTGTCTCTCTGCAGCTTGAGAGAGAGGTTCAAGACAATACGTCTTACCTGTAAGCCAGCCACAGAGAGAGAGACCAGAGATTCACCTGGGTTGGCTAAAAGGTAGAGGATTCAAGACTTTGACATTGGGAATCAAACCTGTGCAGATTGAGGAGAGGCCATCCAACCCTCCAGTCAGGAAGCCAGTCAGAAAGAAAACCAGGCAGCCAAGTAACCAACCAGCCATATGGAAAGTCTGTCTGTGTATCATGGTGATATTGGTAAAGAGGAGGGGGAGAGAAGACTGTGTAATGCGGGAAAAGATGGCAGCTACCTAATCCGTAACAGCGATTCTGTGCCGGGAGTATACTGCCTCTGTGTGCTGTGAGTACATACAGACACGCACACACACACTGCTTTATTTGAATCCACCAATTACATTCATTGAAATATCAAATGTTCTGCGAAATCTTAAGATTTCAGATAGCATGCTCTCCTCCACGTTGCCTGTGTTCTAAAACAGAGTATTATCAGCAAGCTGCGTAGCTTCTCTCTTGGGCACGCATCTGAAGACTCTAATAGTCAAATTGTGTACATGTCCCAAGTTGCAAAATATTAGCACTAAGGAGCCTGCACCTGCAACCATGGCTTTAAATATGTGCAGCTGGTGGCAGGTACTTAAGCAGTTTAAGTCATTTGGAATAATTTTGTATCTGAGTTATTGGCACACTCTCTTTGACAAAATCAGCACATACTCCATCAGCAAGTATCCACAGTGTTAAAGCTTCATTGGAAGTGGAGGTTCACTAACTTCTTTTAGATGTTGAAACAAAACAAGCAGAAGTGCGGCCTGTGGTTTTTTTGGGGCTGGGAAAAATCTAGCTACTTACTTCTGTAAGATCCCTGCCAAAAAGTGTAGTGAGCACAAGTGGTTGTGACTAAATGACTAAAACATTGTGGGCCGGAAAGGCCCTTCATCACGGGATTCAAATAACATCACAAAAACAAGGACTGATCTAAATGCCTGAAAAATGCTGGGACAGTTTATTTTTTTGTTGACATTTTGTTATCATGTGCCAAACATTGCTAAGGCTTAATATTATTAAGACTTATTTTGTATTTTTGCTGTTTGTGTGTGACACCAGGTGTACAGGGTCTGTCTACACATACAGGATCTTCCTTGATGAAAGCGGTTCTTGGACGGCAGATGTAAGACTCAAAAAACGATGTTAACATTATATTAAAATGAGCCATGTCTTGCTTTATTACATGCAATAATATATGCACTCTATGTTGAAGTGAGTGTGCAAACATGTTTTCAAATGAGGCGATGTTGAGGGTATATCTGGGAATGTGCATTTCACAGAAAGAGTATATTCACAGAAAGAGTATATTTCATAGAATGTGTCATTCTTAGGGAGTGTTCAGTCCTGGGTGTATCTGATGGCTTGTATGCTAAGCGAGAGCGAGACAGTAAGATAGTGAGAGAGTGAACGGTAAACTCTGTGCACTCCTTCTCATTCGAAGAGATGGAAATATATTTCTCTGGAACTCTTTCTTTCAGACTGCTCCCGGAGTGCAGAAACGATTTTTCAGGAAAGTCAAGAACTTGATAGCAGCCTTCCAGCACCCCGACCAAGGAATCGTCATGCCCCTGATGTACCCTGTTACAGCCCAGGCACGGGCCAAAGCACACACGTACACACACACACACTCACTGACTGCTCTCAGTACCCCGATGGAGACGACTGTCCGAGGACAGAAGAACAGGAGCAGTGGGAAGCAGGCTCAGACAGCCCTCCCCTAGACAGACAACATCCCATGGCTGAAACGACATCTCTAGACGAGGAACGTAGTCTAGAAGGCATTGAAATCCCGGTGGGAATCCCCCTGATTTTGTGTTCTACAACTGCATTTTTTCTGATTAACATTATAATGTATATCACACTTTTTGTTTATATTTTACAAAATGGAGTTTAGAGAGAAGTCAATAAGTGTGACATTTGTGAATATGTATGTAAAAGGGAAAACGATTTCCAAAAATCACATTTTCTGTGAAGGAGCTGCATACATTAGTACATTATTAATTTAAAATATGTTTTTATAGTTGTTTATAGAGAACTAAATAACAAATATATGGCTTTGTTCAGGTAATTAAATTGTAAATGACAAGCAAATGAATCATGTTGTTTCACCACAACAGGTCTGTGTGACATAATAAAATGATTTAGTTCACCCTCTATCTCAACTTCACACACACACAAACATATACATGAACCCCAATCACACTGATACATGATATAAATGGGAATTCATTTTGACACATTTGACTGGATTCCAGAGAGAGAATGCTAGCTGCCAGAGAGGAGAGAACCCTTAGGGAAGATGGACAAGGCATTCTCCACACACTATCACCATCCTGCAGCCCTTCCTCCAGATAGACAGGGAGGGAGGGAGGGAGAGATTGAAAGAGTGAAAGAGAGAAAGAGAGAAAGAAAAGGGAGAAAGATAGTGAGAGAGAAAGAGACAGATTCACGCCCCACATCCACACACCCACAGTTCTTCCTGAGGAAGAGCAGCTGTCGCCTAGCAACCACACCCTCAATCTGCTCGCTGTGGTGAAGGGCTATGGACAGAATCAAGCGCAGCGTATGGCTTTCGAAGGCAGGAAGAAAGAGAGGCAGCGAGAGGCAGCACGAGGCAGCGAGAGGCAGCAAGAGGCAGCGAGAGGCAGCTCCTGGCGCCGTCGGAGTGGAGCGGCTCTCACCTGTTCTTAGCATCGTTTAAGCAGCTGCTGTGCGCTATTTAACTCTGGAGACAAACACATGCCACCATTGATAGACAGATGGTATAGCAGAAGATGGAAGGGAGAGAGGAAAGGTGAGCGAGACCGAGAGAAAAAGTGTAGGCGAGAGATAAACAGCGGATAAAACAGATATAGCTGTACCACGGTGGCAATTTCTTGATTGACTTGGAAATGTTCTGTGAACACATGGATTTGCATTCGCTAATGAGGACAATGCTGCCAACTCCAGGTCCTTCCCCCTCTGCTCTGTCAACCCACACACACACACACACACACACAAGCACACACCTACACACACACACAGAGGCTCAGCTGTCAACCTACTCATCAAACGGATTGAGCTTGTTTAAGCGAGAAATGAATGAGCAGACACCGGTTAAAGAGCTCCAAATGTTGGGAAAGTACATTTGCAAGGGAGGGTTATGGTAAGGGAGGGTTAGGGTAAGGGAGGGGTTGGGTTAGGGTAAGGGTTAGGGTAAGGGAGGGTTAGGGTAAGGGAGGGTTAGGGTAAGGGAGGGTTAGGGTAGGGGAGGGGTTGACAGTGAAGAGTGGAATGAGAAGAATTGACACACAGAGAGCGCGAGAGAGACATTTATGAAAACAAACGAGAGTGAGTAAATCCAGTCCCACATACTAATCCTTATGTCACACATAATACCTTTAATTACCATTGTAACCCAATAAAGTCAGCTTTTCAGCGAGAATACTATAGCAATGTACAGTATAATTCTTTGCAAAAAAAGTGATTGTTTTTCGATTGATTAACAATACTGACACTTAATTATAAACAGTGGGGCTTTCCAGTTGAGCACTTCTCATTATGAAAGCATGGGTTATGTACATTCTTGTTCTGAGAATCCCAACCAAATCAAATACTATTTGCAAAAAACTGAAAGTATTAGAGGTGAGTTTCCCAGCTCGTCATTCTGGTACATTTCCATCTGGTCTTTGTTAATAGCCAACTGAGTCCATTGCACAGCCCTAGTATTTTACGGTAATCTCAAATAGTATTTGACCTCAGTCTGTTGAGTAATACACACAGTGTGTCAGGCTAGTGTAGTATAGAGGGCTAGTATGCCAACAAGAAGCTTGGGGATGAATTGGCTAAAGGTGTGTGTGAGTGTGTCAGCACAGACAAGGCCTCTCTTGCACGATATGTAAACAGCATCATTTGGAGGTAAACCATGTAGGAAACTCAAAGAAAGGGAGGAGAAATCGTTTCTATCTAATGTGAGTCCATTCTGAGGGTCACACAACACCCACCACAAGTCTTGACTGGGGTTCCACAGTTCCTATGATGAAACTAAAGAGATAGAGAAAGAGGGGGAGAAAGAGAGAGAAAAGAGAGAGAGAGAGAGACAGCCTCTGGATAGAAAAGCAAAGCCACAGGGAGACCACAATGCTTGTGCCACCATTAGAAACTCTACTGTACATCTACTGTACATTAATATTAATAGTAATAATGATAATAATAATAAAATACCATCATTTTGTCACAATTAAAGGCATTTGGAAATATTTTCTCCCCCATCTTCCCATTTAACTTTTGAATTCGTTTTGATATAGAAACAGTACAACAAATCGTTTTGTTTGTGTAGAAACAGGCAGTCTTTGGTGAGGGGGGGAGGGGGGGGGGCAAGCTCCTGGATGGGGGCGGAGGGGGGGGGGCGTGCGGTTGACGGCGTGGCGTCTGTGTCTGTTACCTCCGCCCCACCTCGCTCAGTTTCATGAAGTGGATGTTGGAGGCGCAGTCTGACAGCTCAGGGTGCTGCTCGATAGCCAGGGAGTAGAAGCCGTCATAACCCTGCACCCTCCCCCCCGCCAGCAGCTGCTGCCTCTCCCCCTCGCTCCACGCCCTGCTGCCGCCCTCGCCCTCCTCCACCCTCCTCTTCTCCCGCTCCCAGGCCCCCTCCACCGCCCTCTTCCGCGCCTCCTCTCGCACGCGGCTCCTCTCCTCCTCCTCGCTGCCGCCGTAGCGCACGCACAGGCACAGCGCCCCCTGTTGGAGGGTGATGTCGGCGAAGCGCCGAGTCCTGCCGCCGACCGTGGCGCTCATCTGGGACACGCTGACGTTCACGCCGTTCTCCAGGACGCGCCCTCCCACCCCCAGACCCAGCCCGAGGTCCTCCTCGATGGGCCGCGACTGCAGGAAGTGATGCGTGTCGCGGCCGTTCACGGTGAAGCTCAGACCGCTCAGGTAGGCCGCCCCGTTCAAGATGGCCGCCAGGCGCCGGCTATCCTCGCCGGCCACGCCGATGACCTCGGCGCTGACGTGGCCCCGAGAGACAGCCAATCGGATGCTGGGGCCGAGGAGGGAAGGGCGGGTGGAGAAGGGGGGAGGGGTGTGGGGTCTTCGGCAGGCGGAGCCTACGGGGTCGGGGATCAGGGGGAGGCGGTCCAGGGAGATGAAGCTCCTCAGCTGTCTCTGGAGCTCACACTGGATACCTAGTACCACCTGGGGGGGCGGGGGGCAGGCCCAGGCAGGACCACAGAGAGGGGAGGGGACGGAGAGAGAGAGAAACAAGGTGGGGAAAGAAGGGGAGGAGGGTAACGAGAGAAGAGGAAGGGATGGGAAGAGGTGAGAAAGGTAAAGGTTTTAGGAGGAGCTAAAACCTACTGGATCCAGCAACGAGAGCAGTGTGTGTTCCAGCAGTATGTGAGGGATGCGCTAGGTGGGTTTCCTGGGTGTCTCACCTTGCTGGAGTCCCAGTCCTGGGTCCTGGTCTGGGTCTTCATCAGCTCGTACGCCTGCTCCAGGCTTCCCACCTCTGGCTTGGGGAAGCCAGGCACCACGTTATGTAGCTGGAAGCCAAAGAGCTGCAGCCAGCTGCCGATATCTGTTCACACACACACACACACACACACAAATGCACACAAATACGTGCAGGCGTATTTATGAATATGCACAATCATTTTAGAAAACAAACAAATAAAGAATCTTTCAAAGGTATAGAACAGTACAATAAACCATAACACGTAAACTCACAAGCCCACACACAATCTGTATCACACCTACACTCTTGAGACTATTTTGCCGAGCATATAAAGCCCAAAAAGAGAGACTCTCCTTTCAGTAAACATTCAGAGGAACCTGATGGCTCAGGCAAGCCTTCCATTTGTCGCTAGACACGACGCTGGCCTGCCACCCTCCGCTTTTCAACTCCCACCGCTCTATTCCTCTCCTCTCTCATCCCTCACTCTCATTTTCCTCTCTGTCAGGTTGCGTGCGTCTGATGGAGAGCGATAATGGAAGGAACGGCGGGAGTCGGGTGGAGGAGGAGGAGGAGGAACGGCTACCGCCGTCTCTGACTCAACTTTTGGGTCTCTCAGATGAGGTTCCTGCTCAACGCTCGCCACTATTATTCCCACTGGAGCGTGGGGGTATTTGTGTGCGTGTGTGGAATCCACAACAGAAAGCTTCCCTCTGTTTTTGTCTGTGTGTGCGTTTTAGTTTGAGTTTGTAATATCCCCTTATCACACAAGGATGTTTTTTGGTGTGTGCTTGTGTGTGACTCACCTGTAGTGAACTGGGTGACCTTCTCCACCTTCCCCACAGGACAGTTGTTCTTGAAGGCATACAGGTTGAACGGCTTCGGCTCCTTACTAAGCTCCTCCCACAGCTCGTGATTGGGCGACGTCCATCTCCCTGCCAGCGTGTCGTAGTCCCGCCTCCCCAGATGGACCAATCGGGTGAGGGGATCGTACAACCCCCCGTGGAACCCGACGACCAGCTGGAAGTCGGGGTTGGTGTCCTGGTAGATCTCTCCGTAGGGCGTGTACAGGATCTCCTTCACCAGGCGCCCCCTGCTGGAGAACACCGCCCGGGGCGTGGCCATGCCGTCGCACGCCACGTAGAACTCCTCCCCGCTGCTCAGCTCCATGGCGATGAGGTGGCCCTGGAGGTCGTAGTAGAGCGAGGTGATGAGCGAGCTGGAGTGGTTGTAGAGGTGGGTGACCCGCGTGGGGTGGGACAGGTCGGCGTAGAACAGCTGCAGCTGCTGGCCCTGGCTGCCCCTGGAGGCCACGCGGCGGCCCAGCCCGTCGTAGCGGTACCACACGCCGCGCTCCGACACGCGGTTGTAGACGCGGGTGAGCAGGCCGTTGGAGTTGTAGGTGAAGAGGTCGTTGCCACGCTGGCGCAGGAAGCCGTCCTCGTCCAGGGAGTACTGCAGCTCGCCCAGGCGGGAGATACGGTCACGCTGGTCGTAACGCAGCGGAGTCAACCTGCCAACGCGGACGGGCAGGATGGTTATTACAACGAGATCACACATGAATATGAGGGACGATTGCAGGTTAATATTAGTCATTTGGTTATTACGAGTGAGATTTAAGATGATGTGATTTTACCGATTTTTGTTTGTCATCGGGTTACAGATTATTCTGAGCAAGATCATTTTAATTGCATGTGTGAAAGCAATGTTATTGAATACACAGGACATCATATAATTACAATGTACATTGTATTAAGTATCAGTGCAAGTAGTTATGTGTCTTTACATGTTGAGTTATGTGTACACAGCATAATTACTTCTATTAAAAAATGGATCAATAAAGTCGTACTGCATCGATTTTTGTACATGATGTTTAGGCGATGATGTTGGCCATTACACACACACACACACCACGCACACACACACACACACACACACCTGGCACTGGTGCCGTGGCTGAGCAGGTTGATGTTGCCGTTCAGGTCGTAACTGTAGCGCCACTGTGGACGCTCGTTGACCGAGGCACTCTGCAGCTGGCTGTCGGCGTCGTACTCGTAAAAGTATCGCGTCACGTTGCTGTCCACGCCCACCCTGATGTCACATGACGTGGTGCGTCCCGCCGCGTCGTACTGAATAGTCATCCAGTAGGCGATGGACTTGAGGATCTCATACTGGACCTCGACCACCTGGCCGTAGGAGCTGAACACCTTGGTGTGTTTCATCACGTGAGTGGTGATCACCTGTGTGTGTGTGTGTGTGTGGGGACAGCAAGCCAGCGTGAGAACATGAAAGAGAGCAAATTGAAAGAAGAGAAAACTACAAAAGACCACAAAATGCCTGAGAGACAGACAGTAACAGAGTGCTGGGGGTTTAAATTCGGACTCCCTTTTCCCCATCTTTGAACACTCTCAGGTACAGCCCTCAGGTACAGTGCTCATCCAGAACCAGACAGGACTACACTGCACACACACGTCCCCAGTGCCCCCCCCCTCCTCCCTCTCTGCCCCTCACCTGGTTGAGGTCGTAGTTGATGACGCTGAATTTGCCAAACTGCTCCACGCGGCCCGACACGTCCACGTAGCGATACAGGTCGATGGGCAGCGGCGTCTCGTTGATGACCGCCTGCATGCTCGTCACCCGGAAGTTGTTGTAGCTGTAGTCAAACCTGGCGTTGACCAGACCCTCCTCGCTGAACCTGAAGATCTGACGACTGGTCAGGGGGCCTATCCAGACACACACACACACACACACATCAACACCTCTCAGCACCCTCTACCCACCGCCATCTGACTCCTCCCCCATCCTTCACGGTCTCTAACAGCTCCGTGACCTTTCACTAGGCGTCATAATGAAAGGAGCTAAAGACAATAGCAACGATGTAGCCAATGGGCTCCTTAATGTGAGCCCATCAACTTTAACAACACCATCAATCACCATGGCTGCCAGCCAGTCTCCAGAGCCGTCCTCACCATTAACGAGGTGTTACTCTGATGAAGGACTATTAGAATGCTATCACGGCGCTGTAGAAAGGACTCAAAACGCCATTAGGGTGAGTCATCCCCATATTACTTTATTACGACCCCCCTAACGGGAGATGCGGAACTCACAATATTATGGAGATGGATGGTTATTATACTGTCAGTACGGGTGAGACGGGAATGAGGCACAGTTCAGAGTTCAAGTATTTTGGACCCAAAACGCATGCCATGCTGTGACGTGTTTGCCACAGTTTCCACTTCCTGTGTAAACGTGCGGTGTGTGGATTCTGCCAGCACTTGTTCCCGGGTAGTGCTTTCTTTAACTCCATAGATGAGAGGGCAGCCCTGCGTGGGTGTATAAAACAAGTTTTCTCTGCCCCTGACATCTTCCGTCACCTCTTCAGTCATCCCCGCCCGCCCACCTCTCCCCCTATCTCCCCTCTCTCTCCAGCGGTGTTTGTTCTGCTGAAATGAGATCAGTTAAAGCAAGGTGAGAGTCCATTCACTGTAAGGGCAAAGTGATAACACCCACCCACACGTCAGCGCATGAGCACAGACACACGTGTGCACCCGCACACACACACACACACACACACACACACACACACACACACACACACACATACACACACATACACACAGCTAGGACAGGCAGATTAGGACCACCATACTGCAGGGAGCCAATCACAGAGCTCCGTTTGTAAAGGATGGCTCTAAAGGAGTGGAGAGTGTGAGGGCTCCGGGGGAATGGTTCCACTCTATCAGCAAGGACAGAGTTCCTCCACACTAGGACAGAGGTCCTCCACACTAGGACAGGGCTCCTCCACACTAGGACAGAGCTCCTCCACACTAGGACAGAGCTCCTCCACACTAGGACAGGGCTCCTCCACACTAGGACAGAGCTCCTCCACACTAGGACAGAGGTCCTCCACACTAGGACAGGGCTCCTCCACACTAGGACAGAGCTCCTCCACACTAGGACAGAGCTCCTCCACACTAGGACAGGGCTCCTCCACACTAGGACAGAGCTCCTCCACACTAGGACAGGGCTCCTCCACACTAGGACAGAGCTCCTCCACACTAGGACAGGGCTCCTCCACACTAGGACAGAGCTCCTCCACACTAGGACAGGGCTCCTCCACACTAGGACAGAGCTCCTCCACACTAGGACAGAGCTCCTCCACACTAGGACAGAGCTCCTCCACACTAGGACAGAGCTCCTCCACACTAGGACAGAGCTCCTCCACACTAGGACAGAGCTCCTCCACACTAGGACAGAGCTCCTCCACACCAGCCCTCCATGGAGCACCAAGCCATCCTGTTTAATAGTAGCTGCACATCATATTATACTGTTAGAAAGTGATCATGTTTAACTAGTTCCCACTGAATATATTCTAATTTTGGATAATGAAGATTCCACATCAATTTCAATTGGAGGTCTGTCAAACTAAGAAGGGTGGTTTATAAAAAGAGCAGATTGTAGCATGTGATAAGAGATTAGCATTAGGGTTCCCATTCGGGTGGATTTATGGGGTCTGCGTTTGACTCATTGCCATGGCAAGGGAACGATATCAGGGCTCTTGATTGCAGCATGTGTGTGTGTGTGTGTTTATGGGTGTGTAGGCGGGGGGGGTCTCAAAACTAACATTCTGTGGTGAACCACACGCTCCTCTGCCTCGTCTCCACAGACAACACACACATCGAAATGCAGCTGATAAAACAGCTCACAGACCAACTGATGACTCAAAAGCAGAATATTGAACAATGTCTCATTCTGGCTTGTAGACCATCACACTCAACAGTGTAGTAAGAACGCGCACGGTAACCCATCAAAAACACATTGTTGAATATTTTATGCCACAAAAAAGTGCTCTTGTGGCCTATACATTTGAGAATGTGTAACATGATGTGTTTGTGTGTATGTGTTTTTCTGCCTGCTTGTGTGTATGTGTTGGCTGTGCGTGTGTGTATGTGTTGGCTGTGCGTGTGTGTATGTGTTGGCTGTGCGAGTGTGTGTGTGTATGTGTTGGCTGTGCGAGTGTGTGTGTGTGTATGTGTTGGCTGTGCGTGTGTGTATGTGTTGGCTGTGCGAGTGTGTGTGTGTGCCTGTGTTGGCTGTGCGAGTGTGTGTGTGTATGTGTTGGCTGTGCGTGTGTGTATGTGTTGGCTGTGCGAGTGTGTGTGTGTGCGTGTGCCTGTGTGTACCTGTCTGCCGGTATCGTATGGAGCTCATGAAGCCGTCGTGGGTCAGGTGGATGGTCTTCATCGTGCCGGAGGCCTCGTCGTAGGTGAAGGTGACCAGCGTGGAGTCATACACCACCTCAAACAGACGGCCAGCAGCCGTGTACCTGTGGGAACATCGAAGGACAGGATCTCACACACACTCTCACACACACTCCCACACTTCTATACACTTATCAAACGATCATTGAATTTCTAACAATTACTTCTAACATCGTGTCATGTTTTATTTATTTTTTACAGCAAAGTTTATATATAAAAAAAAATGAAGGATGGAATGTGAAGTGGGTTGCATTCCTCATCCTGACCTATAGATGGCGCTGCGTCCAGTGCCCAGGTACTGAGTCCTCAGCAGTCGTCCATCCAGACTGAAGTCCTGCAGGAAGGAGGCGTGGCTGTCGGGGGGCGTGTAGATGTTCCGGTAGTAGCCAATGGAGAGGAGGGATTGGAGAGTGTGGCGCACCATGCTGGGCATCGTCACGGCAACCAGGCGGTCCGTCTGGTCGTAGTCGAACACGTAGCGCCTTTGGCTGTGCAGAAGCAGCATGATGGACTGGAAACACAATTACAATGAATACATTACTTTGACAGAACAGTGGCTTCTTTGAAAGATCTCTATTGAGGGCAAGAAGCCACCAAAACCAGTGGAAGGCCCCAGAACGTCAGGCCTTACCTTGTCCACGTAGGTATAAGTCCAGATCTTCCCGTTGACCCAGGCCCTGGACACCACCCTCCCCCCCATCGTACTCCAGCCTCTCAGCCCACTCCCCCCTGTGGATGGCCCCCAGGAGCCCCCCCGGGGCGTAGCTGACGTTGACCTGGGTATACTTGCTGCTGGGGGACCAGACCAGGGGGCGGCCCAACGCGTCGTACTGGATCCGCAGTGTGAACTTGCGGTGGTCGTCGTAGATCTTCCCCATCATGGTGCTCTGGTCAAAGTCTACGGAGAGCAGGTTCCTGTTGTGAGCCTAGAGACACCGAGTGGAGAAAAGGACGGAAGGGACAGAGTAAGGCAAGATTCATTCCATTTGAAGTCATGTCAAATCGAGTTAACAATGTCCTGTTCATACAAAGCCTAGTTTAGCATTGTTGCTTCAGGCCAAGTTGTGGTTCTCTGTAAGGTGTGAAGTGACACTGTATCATGGCTTGAGTCGGTTGCTTTCCTTTCCACAGGTCGAGGGGCTGATGTCAGGGTACATTTACGGACTTCTTGTTCTCACCGGCTGGTGGATCAAACTGTGGCCAACCACCGGTGACGCCTTTGCCCTCTCCCCCTCTCAGGAAAATATATCACTCTAACCATGACACCAACTGCTAGACCAGACTGAATGAGCACACCACAGAGTTGAATCAAGGACAAAACAATAGCCAGTAAAACAATAAGACCTGGACTGTATACCATATACTGTCCTGTGATGATTACACATCTTCATTCTAGTGGTGCATTGTTAGTCAGAACTGAGGTGGTCTTAAGAATCTCCTGTCCTTTGAGACTTTTCACGAATCCTCACCACATACTTTATTATGATTCTTTTTTAATACCAAAACTGGTTTGGGTCTGCATGTTACAGTGTGTTGCAGTGAGATACATGGATCCAGATGTGAAGTGACGTGGAAGCCAAGGCTTGGTGGTGGTCGAGGGGTTAAGGTAGGGTTCTCTGTTACCCTGAGTCTGCGCTCGTAGGTGTGGTGGTGGTCGAGGGGTTAAGGTAGGGTTCTCTGTTACCCTGAGTCTGTGCTCGTAGGTGTGGTGGTGGTCGAGGGGTTAAGGTAGGGTTGTCTGTTACCCTGAGTCTGCGCTCGTAGGTGTGGTGGTGGTCGAGGGGTTAAGGTAGGGTTGTCTGTTACCCTGAGTCTGCGCTCGTAGGTGTGGTGGTGGTCGAGGGGTTAAGGTAGGGTTGTCTGTTACCCTGAGTCTGCGCTCGTAGGTGCTGTAGTTGCTCCTGGCCTGCTCCTTCCTCTGCCGCCACTCCACCAGGCTGGGGGTGTGGTCTCCTGGAAGGCTGATGTTGCAGCGGCTGGCGGTGGGGCTGACCCCGCCCCCTGAGGTGGCGGGGAGGAGGGGCTCGGTGCTGAGGGACAGCTCCATGCCGCTGGCCAGCAGGACCAGGAAGGAGCCGTCTGCACTGACACGGTATGAGCTCTGAGCATGGTCTGGTGGCACACACACACACACACACACACACACACACACACACACACATACAGACAAGTGTGAGAAACACACTTACGCATACAAATTTAACCACACATACACAAACCCACAGACTGATACAAGTTTTTTTTAAACATGTAAGCCGGTACACACACACACACACACACAGGAGGAAACAGGTCAGGTGCGCTCAGGTTGATGAAAGACCCACACTCCAGCATCAAAACACCCAAGAATGTAAAATCAAGCGGAAGCGCCAACGAGGCGACATACGCTCCGGTGAAACAAAGTGCGAGTGACAGCTCAGTGAGAGTGTAAGCAGGGGAAGGAGGATGAGATTTGACGCGCCGCTATATTTCCTGTCTCTGCACCCGTTTCTGAGCCGTTCACAAGTCTGCAGAAGTTTCCCACAAGCTCAGCCTGCAGCTGTTCTGTTCGCGGCTCAGACAGCGCGTTCTCCGAGCGGCCCCTGAAGAAGGCGCTCCGCCCAAACAGTGGGGGACAGGGCGGGGGGGCTCCAGAGGTGTGATCGCCCCGGGGGGTGGAGATCCGATAGAAAGAGTCGGGTGATTATTTGGGGGGCCGTGAGAGTCTTGTGGGCCCTCCATACCGAGGTGCTGTTCTTGGTGCTCAAAACACACCGCTTGCTTTCAACTTTTGGCTTTGATTAACCTATTTAAAGTGTCAAAAGGGACTGTATGGATTGTGTGAGGACTGATGGTGTGTGTGTGTGTGTGTGTGTGTGTGTGGAGGGGGTCGTCCCCTCTGTGGTCACAGCCTGCACATGCACGGCAAGGTGTGACTGTTGGTCTGCCTGCTTTGTGTGAAGGCTCGTCAACACCAAACAGCACAACACCTGCCGCTCTACGTTTCAGTTTACTGAGAAACACTGTTATGTTACGTTCTAATGTCAACTAGGAGTGGTTGTTGCTATCTAGAATAGAAGGTGTTTGGTATTTGTGTTTGGCACGGAGACAATCTGTGCTAGACTGTTACAGTGAGGATTGGAAACTGAAAATTCAACGTGTGTGCATGCGTGGAAAGAGAGACAGTTAGAGAGGGTGTCAGAGTGAGAGAGAGAGTGAAAGGGAACAAGGGAGAGAGTGTGTTTTCACATCTGTGATTAGAGAGCCGTTTCACTTTAACTGCAGTCCTGTCATTGTATTACGTAAGTGTTTGAAAACCGTTTCAAACATTCTGGAGAAAAATCGGCCCCTCCCTCCTCATCTTTCCTCCGCCCCTCCACTCTTTTAAGCACCTCTTCCATCCTCTTCATCCATGCTTTCATCCCCTCCTCCTTTGTCACAGTCAAGCTCCCTCAAAACCATCAAATGAAACCACCACTTTGAAGTAAACAACGTATGCATTTCTTTTTTACATTTAGTCTTGAACCAATAAAACAGGATCTGTCAAACAACAGTGATTTGGTTTGGTTGTGTACGACTCTTTTGAGTGGTGGAAGTGAAATCTGTCTGGGTAGGACATGCTGAGTGACACGAGACCTTCAAAAAGGCGGCCTGCCCCCTCACCCCCTCACCCGGCCCCCTCACCCCCTCACCCGGCCCCCTCACCCGCACCCCCAGGGGCAGGAAGATGCATCGAGGGTTACATGGAGAGGTAGGTGAAGGCGAGGGGGGGTGGGGGGGGGTTGGAGGTATTTAACAGGGCAAAGAGGGATGGAAGAGTAGGTGATGGGGCCAGAAATAGATGGAGGGGGGGGGCTAGGTGAAAGAACAGGGGATATGATTGGTAGGTGAGGGGTGAAGGGTAGATAAATGTGTTTGAGCAGAGCCGTACCCTGTCTGAAGGTGTAGATGGTGTCGCTGGCAGACAGGTTGGTGGTGGTGACGAAGTTCTCCCTGCTCGACGCCTCAACCTCCACTCGGGACGGCCGCTCCGTGTTGCCGTGGAAACCACTGACCTCGCCCGTGGGCAAGGTGATGTTGGTGATATGTCCTTCGCTGTTGTACCTGAGAGAGTAGACACACACACACACACAGGGGAGATGTCACAAGTGATTTATACATGTAATTACCCATCTGTGTATTTTTTGACAAAGACTACAGGCTGGTAATACTGATTAAGCCAGAGAGGTAGGTTGTGTAAGCCAGGTTGTGTGTGCTTGTGTGTGTTCAGGATCTCAGTAAAAAATTAAGCCAGTGTGATCCATGCAGTGAACGGTAGTGGTGGCAGCAATACACACCCACCCACTAGATGGCGCTCACTCAATAAACATCTCACTGCAGACGTACTGTAGACACACACACACACACACACACACACACACACACACACACACACACTAGCCAGCACATTACAGTATAGACAAGACAGAAAGACAGAAAGAAAGTATCCTCACTCGTAGACGGTGGTCCAGCTATTCTCGTTACTCTTGGTTGCTAGGAGACCACTGTTGCCGTGGTAAGTGAGGTGGGCGATGTCATGGCTTTGGGCAGACACCTTCCTTAGCATTCCGCTGTTGCTGAGAGACAGCCAGTACACCTGTCCTCCAGGCAGTGCCAGCCAGAGGGGCATGCCGCGGGCATCCCTCCTCACCTGCAGGCCCCGCCCATCCCGGCCCAACACCCCTGACAGGAAGCTGTCCGCCGAGTAGGAGAAGTTATACAGGAAATGACCCGTTATAAGGTGTTTGGTGGACAGATGTGAGCCATTCTAGAGGGGGGGGGAAAGAGAGGAGGGCAGAGGAGATCAGACGAGCGGTCCAGAAAAGAACTGATATTGTGCCAAGAGGAACTAAGCAGGCCGGTATCCATGACTACCTGGCTGAAGAGGTAGAGTTCCTGGTCCAGAGGTGAGCTGATCTCCAGCAGGCCGGCCGGACTGGGCTGGGGCTGGTTGGTGCTGACCGCCCTGACTCGGATGTTCCCCAGGTCAGCGACGTACAGCGTCCCATTGGGCGCCACGGCCAGGGAGGAGGGCGCTTTGAGACGGGCGTCGCGGGCATAGCCCCCATCGCCTGCGGAGACGGGAAATCATGCTCACCTACACATGACCACTTCCTGGAACCCCCTTCCCCTGCATGTGCTGCATAGACACGCGCGCGCGCATCCCCCTGCATGCGCTGCATATACACCCCCCCCTGCATGCGCTGCATATACACCCCCCCTGCATGCGCTGCATATACACGCACATGAACACATCCTCCATGCCCCTGAGGTGACTCCTAATTTGCTAACAGTGGGACACGAGTACATGATAAGAAATATGCAAAGCATCGCTGGAGAAACAGCAGCGCTTCCAGCCCCTTCGGGCTTTTAGCGGACACCTCGCGCTTCCTCCGGGGGTTCCAGGAGGAACGACAATTCATCTTAGGAATGGAACTAAGAGATGAAGCCTTATCCTGGGAGATTAAGACCTAGAAAAGGGCCAACCCGAGTGGAGAACACACACCGGCAGTGCTGTCATTTCAAGCCACAGTCTAGAGGCTGTATCAGCGACTGACATTTGATGCGATGTTTTCTTCCTGATCTGGGGAGGGCGGTGGGGATCGGATTCTTATTGAAAAGTGTGACCGGGTGACTTTTAAAAGGCATAGTGCACACACTGAACCCCCCTCCCCGTCCCCTCCCCGTCCACCCCTCCTCACCTCATCGCCCGCCCCCCGCACACATACGCACGTGCGGGCGGGCGCACAAGCACGGACACGTTCGCTGACATGCATCCACACGCACACACTCTGCGTGAGAGGAACCACCATAGTGTGCTACCCTGCTATGATCCTCTCTCTCTCTCTCTCTCTCTCTCTCTCTCTCTCTCTCTCTCTGTCTCTATCTGTCTCTCTCTGTCTCTCTCTGTCTCTCTCTCTCTCTGTCTCTCTCTCTCTCTTTCTCTGCTCCACACTCACGCCACCCCGTTGTTATTCTCTCTCTGTCGATCGCCCCCACCCCCCCCCCAACCACCACCACCATCCTTCTAGACACCCCCCCCAGAATTCCATCTCTAATACTGCACCGGAACAAGCAGTCAGGGGTCTGTGTGTGAGTTTGTGAGTGTGTGTGTGTGTGTCTGAAGCCCTACCAGAGAAACAGTCACAGTTTGAGTCTATCTTGCAGTCGCAGTCGGTGGGGGCTCCGGAGATGACTGAGATCTCTCCGTTGGAAGACACCTGCCAGGCGGTCAATAACACACAGCATGGCACACACACACACACACTGTTATCATTACCACACAAAACACACACTGCAACTTTGCCCAAGTTTCCCATTTTCTACCCCCAATAAATACTATTGGTGAAAGCTAGCAATTTAGAACACAAACTACATTCTCATTCTGATACGCAGAATTATCCTAACACAAGCTATACACAGCGAAATGGTCGAAACCATCGGTGTTTCCTGCGACCAATCGGATGAGCTCATCGGCGGCATGGCGACCTGTTGGATGCGGTTGATCCTCCTCTCGTCCGTCTCGGCGATGAACAGCGTCCCGTGGTGTGACAGGGCGATGGCCTTGGCGCCCTCCAGGGTGGTCCTCATGGCCGCCCGGCTCAGCAGGCGCTGGTCCACGCCGGGCACCTGGCAGTGGATGGGTCTGCCTGCCACCATGCGCACCTGCAGGCTCTCTGACAGCTACGGGCACAGCAGGACCACAGAGGCTGTTCCAACTGGACTTGGTTTTCATGTGTGTGTGTGTGTGTGTGGGGAGGGGGGAGGCATGTGTGGGGAGGAGTGTGTTCTGGTTTGTGTGCGTGTGTTCGTGTGTGTGTGCCTACCTGGAGCACGATGTTGTTGTCTAAGATGTATAGAGAGTTATCCAGAGGGTTGATAGCCAGATCTGTCGGCCACTCCAGACGCACCTAGCAGGTGAGAACACACACACAAACACACACACACACCAACCAACCTTTAATACTTTCTACTTTCTTTCTTCAGCCCACAATGAAACACTGAAGCACAAAGCACACAAGCGTTAAAAAACCTCGTTCCAGGGAGGACATAGAGAGCTGGTGTGGAGGGGGTGTGGATGTGTGCATGTAGGGGATACATAAAGCCCTCTCAATAACACAGCATTACCCCCTGCCGACCCCCGGACGCCCATGCAAAGGTCAGCGGCGGTGCGGGGGCGAGCGAGGGGAGAACGGGGAGTACTTCCTGTGTTTATACAGGGCTCACGGCGGAGCGGGGCGACGAGGCCGCCGCGCTCCAAATGTCAGGCAATAACCACGGCCCAGCACGACTGGGGGGACGCGCACACGTGAAAACACACACGCATATATGACACGCTTGACACTGCAAGCGTGTGCACGCGTGTCAAGGAGAGCAGCTGTACACACACACAGGCTGGGGTCCCCCCCCCCGTGACAATCGATAAAGTTTTAGCTTAACTTCTCTACTGTCTGTGTGTTTGGACATGCACAGTGAATACTGTAAATGCAGATGTGCGATTGAGACATGCAAACTGCACACGCTGCCGTGATTGATGACCCTGGGGGAATAGATGGGTAAATAAATGGATCATGTTAAATTGCGAGTGACATGTCCAATTACAGGCGCTGTCAAATGACAGAGCAGTGGTTTTCACACTGAAATCCTATTTTAGCCCAGATCCATCACCTGTTACCCTGTCACACACACACACACCCCTACCTGACAGGCGTTCAACCTCCGCTCCTCACACACTCCAAACACACTCCTACTCAGCCCAGCTAACTTTAGATGATCTGAGAAGATTGACTGGCCCTAAATGATCTATTTTATTCATCTTAAATGGCAGCAAGCTTGTGAACATGTTTGTATCGGAGTTCCCAGAGACAGTTGTTAACCGTGTTGGTCTGATAAAGGTTAAAGAGCTGAGACACAGGCGGAGGATATGGAGTTAAACCTGAATGTGTGGTTGTGTGTGTGGTTGTGTGTGTGTGTGTTGTCCGCTGGGCAGGACAAACAGATGGATTAGGTTTTAAGAGAACTCTTAAAGGAAAAACAAGAGTACCTCAGGGTCTTCACCTGGGTGCTGACACGGACACACCGACACACACACCGACACACACACACACGCTGGTACTATGTGTCGGCTGGCACACACATACACAGTTGTTGGCATACACATGCACTCACACAACACACACACACTCATGATGGCATGTGCATATATACACACAAATACATTTGGTAGACACACACACAAAGACACACACATCCATACACACACACACACACAAACACACACAGACACACACATCCACACACACCAAGACACACACACACACACGGGCAGAGAGTAGCGTCTGTGGTTCATCTATAATTCATGTGAAACTCTAATAGCTCTGATATCTCTGAGCTGTGTGATCTGATGGGTCAGTGATCACTGGGTCAGCAGACTGGAGCTGTGTGTGTGTGTGTGGCCTGAGGCAACGGCCAGAGTGTCCAGCAGTAGTCTGAGGGTGAAAACCTTCTCTCCAATATTCAGACAGAACACGCACTAGTCAGCACAATATAGAACTCTAGGTATACATTCATCCCATAGACGCCTGGTCAACCCACAGTATTTCATGCCATCTGGTTACCTGGGTGATGTCCATGCGCGAATCACAGCTCAGTGGTTGCGATGACATCAGGGCGTTGGAGCCAATCACAGTCGAGAGCACGCCCCTCTTGTTGATCTTTTGGATGGTGGTTCCATCCACAAAGTAGACCACACCCCTTTTATCAACGGCAATACCTGGACAGGAAGAAGGAGAGACACAAGAGACAAATAATGAGAGAAGAGATAGACACAGAAGAAAATGTGTGTTTGTGAGAGAAATACAGAGAGGAGGGGGGGGGGAGAGCTCCTACTCAACTTATACATTCAGTTGAACCAGGCATCAGTCTTATCAAAAGCACTCCAGCGTAGAAATGTAATTATAACACCATTCCAGAACTTTCTGAAAGGATTAGAGCCACGCAACAGGAGGGAAAACGTATTTGTCACATTAGATGGCGAGCAAGGGCAGAGCTGCTGCGCACTCCTCTCTCTCTCATGTCTGTGTGTGTCTGTGTGTATGTGTGTGTGTGTGTGTGTGTGTGTGTGTGTGTGTGTGTCGTGGGAGTGTGTTCTTAAAGCCCTATTACAGCGATGCAGTGCGGCGAGGAAGGCCACCTCATATGAAGAGAGCCCGGTGCTGCAGTACACCCCGGTCTCTCGGCGGGAAAGGTCAGGGAGGGTGATGAATCATCGGCTGGTTGGGTAAGAGAGGCGACCTTCATCCAATCCTCCTCTCGTCCTCCTTCCTGCCTGATATCTATACGGGCACTGAGAGTGTGATCTCCTGCTATATCTCTCTCAAGGCCTCCGCCATCTCACAAAGCAAACATGATGTACTCTGTCGCCACCGCCCTCACTAGACACTGTACACAGGGGGTGTTCTTTTACCATAGCGCTGTGGTTTAATCGAATCAGAAGTCTCCCATCATGCTCGGCTGTGAAATAATTATTTGATCTAGTAAAAGAAAGAAAGGAGATGACTCATGAATATCTCCTCAAACGAGATAATCCCTTTAGGTAAACAGTGAGAAAATATGGTGCAAGACCTTCTTTTGATCTCTTTTTAAGGGCTTGTAGTTACTCTTATAGTTCTACTCTTCAGTGTACATGTTATACAATCCTGTTTTAGTGGGATATTAAATCATTCTATTATTAACAAGTTTAATCTTAGAATCTTGAATTTGAGACCGCTGTACACAGAAGGGAATACTCAAGTGTGTGTCACGTTGAACGCAGTGCTCTCTCTCTCTCTCTCTCTCTCTCTCTCTCTCTCTCTCTCTCTCTCCCTCTCTCTCTATCTCTCTGCCTCTGTCTCTCTCTTTCCCCTCCTTTTTGTTGTTGTCTCTCTGGCCCTGTCAGGTTGGGTTATGTATAGGTATACAAACCTTTATACTCACACAATTTTCCCTTCTCTAGGACCACCCTCCCCTCCTCTGTACACCCCCCCTCCTCCTACTGTCCTCCAGGGCCCGGGATCGTAAATTGCAGCTGAAGGGGGCAGGGGCGGAGAGGGGTGAGGGGGGTGGCAGGCCAGGGTCATGGTGTTTCCTGTTGGAGTTGGGGGGGATGGGGGGGTGGGGGCAGAAGGTGAACTGCATTTCCTTCCCTACTACCACACTCATCCTCTCACTGACACAGATGGATCACACGCGCACACACTTTCACACAGGTGTGTGCGGATGCCTGACCACACACACATACACAACACACACAGGTGCAAACCCCCCAGTCCCCCCACCGCACACATATACACCCTCCGTCCCTCCACTTATCCCTCCATCCTCTCACTCACTCACTCACTCCATCTCTCCCCAGTTCTATATCTCAGAGCTAATCAGATGGCAGCCTTTAACCCTGCACCATGCTCTGGGGTCTATTTCCAACCAATCACCTCCTTTCTTCGGCTCCCGTTCTCCTGGCCTCCATTCCTCTTTCTGTCACTCTCTATTATATGGGTCGTGTCACCTCTCTCAGCACAAACCCAGCCTGCACTCATGACCGCCACCCCACCCATTCGACCCACCCCCCCCCCAACCTTCACACAACTCTGTCCCCCATCCATCCATCCTACTTTCACATGCTGCACTCCTCCGCCCTCGCTCGCTCCCCTCCATAGACGTATACCCTCACCCTGTCCCTGATCCTGTCACTTGTAAATCCTGCAAATGGGTGGAGAAACTGTCACTAACTTTCTCCTTCCAGTCACCCCCTCAATCCGTTCTCTTTCTCTCTCTGTCGTTATGTTGAAGTTTGCTCGGCGTGGTGATCAAATCAAACTTACATTAAGAGCCGTGGGGCTTCTGTGGGGAATGATGACGTCCCGGAGTGATAAAACAGGACTATATGATATGGGTGTTTATAGGGCTTCCTCTCAGGGCTAAACAGACCCACCGTTTACCGCTGGCAGGACAACCCAGAGCCCGTTTACACTTCCAGGAGAGAGAGAGTCTCCGTTGTTCCTGAAGTATCCGTAATCCTGTGAAGATTAGTCGAGATTCCCAACTGTCAGACGCATCATTTCCCACTGAGGGAGGAGGGGGGGGGTGCGGTGGGGAGCCCGACGGAGTGCTGCGGTGTCGGGGGGATTTACCGCCTGCGTAATGCCAGCACCCGCCCGGTATTCACAGGACTTCAAAAGATTTATGAGCGCCAGCCAACCCCCCCCCCACACACACACTAGCCAGGAGCGCTCTGACACTCCTGTTTAGTGGCTGGCAGTAAGACTGGCAAGGGAAGGGGTGCAGGAAGAGAGGCATTGGGACGGTGGGAGAAGATAATTGAGATAAATCT
Source organism: Mallotus villosus (assembly GCA_903064625.1). Lineage (NCBI taxonomy): Eukaryota > Metazoa > Chordata > Actinopteri > Osmeriformes > Salangidae > Mallotus > Mallotus villosus. The sequence goes on from CAEFZP010002184.1 coordinate 118,384, forward strand.
ATACTCCGCACAGAAACTGACGTTTCCCTGAAAGTTCCGGGACTGGATTTTCATCATCAAAGAGAAGAGAATTAGACACAGAGTCAGACTGACCTTGGACGAGAGGAGCAGGAGGAGGAGGAGGAGAAGAGGAGGAGGAGGAGAAGAGGAGGAGGAGAGAAGGAGGAGGAGAGGAGGGGGACTAATTCACTGCGTCACTTCACATTCTGCTTAGATGTCAGTGAAGGAGAGAGTGAGACAGAGAAACAAAGAGAGCTGGCACGCTCTTCAGGACTTGCGAATGTGTGTACATCTTTGTGTGTGTGTGTGTGTGTGCGTGTGCGTGCGTGTGTGCGCACATCCGTGTGTCTTTGACAGCAGAGGAAGTCTAACCACAACTGTTCTAACCGTTCCTCTCCAGTGTTCACCTCATGCTGCCCTGCATCCTTTAGTGGAGCGGGGAGAGAACAGCCTCACACCTGCAGGCACACAGGCGTGGTCATTTCACACACACACACCAACACAAACATACACACACACGTGTATGTAAACACACACACACACTCTCAGTCACACAGATATGCACACCTGTAAACACACACACACACACACACACAGCAGGTGCCTCATTCTAGAATGACTAACCCCTACTGAGCCAGTCAGTCACCCTACAGGAGAACTCCCTCACCCCACACGGTTGCCGTAGGTGATAATCATAGCAACTGAATATATAACCACTGGAATCAGATGTAACCGTCCGCCAGTTGCTAGCAGGTGTGTTTGATAAGTGTGTATACAGTAATTGCATCAGTCAGGTGGCTTACAATTGGAGGTTGGGTGCTTCTGCGGGTTGTTGATTGTATGGGCGACTTTCAGCTGAAACTCCAGCCATGCTGTGAGGTCCACTGTGAAGTCCACACACAACACACACCTTGGAGTTGATTTAAGATGTGTTCTGAGGCCAAATAACCCACACATGCACCTGCAAGGACACACCTTTGTCTAGGCTGATACTGTTGGGCTGTTTAATAGTATTCTCAACTCAGTTTAGGTCAAACTTATTCCAATGAATGTTCTGCAGTGATGTTACACAAGCGTGTGTGATGTAACTCTCATCCTAGCAACGAAAGGATTGGTGCATCACCTTGGCAGCCTCTATGGTTCTGAAGTTCTATATTTGCTCTGTAGTCAGGTAGCAACAGTTGAATGCTGTTTATAACCACTAAAATACATTGAAATCACATTGAAATCAACCAAAAATCTAGCAACATAACTTCAACCACAACCCCACTTCGTTGTTGTCACAGCGTGTGACTTTGAAAGTTGATACAAAGATGTTGATACTTGTTCCATGATAACATCAGGCTCCCACTCACTGTTGTGGAGAGGTGTGTGTGTGGTTAGATTAAATGGGGGGAGTCGGTGTGTGTGTGTGTGTTTGTGCCTGTAGATGTGTGTGTGTGCCTGTAGATGTGTGTGTGTGTGTGTGTGTGTGCCTGTAGATGTGTGTGTGTGTGTGCCTGTAGATGTGTGTGTGTGTGCCTGTAGTGTGTGTGTGTGTGTGTGTGTGTGTGTGTGTGTGTGTGTGTGTGTGTGTGTGTGTGTGTGTGCCTGTAGATGTGTGTGTGTGTGCCTGTAGATGTGTGTGTGTGTGCCTGTAGATGTGTGTGTTTGTGCCTGTAGATGTGTGTGTGTGTGTGTGTGTGTGTGTGTGTGTGTGTGGGTGTGTGCCTGTAGATGCGTGTGTGTGTGCCTGTAGTGTGTGTGTGTGTGTGTGTGTGTGTGGGTGTGTGCCTGTAGATGTGTGGGTGTGTGCTCGTGCGGGTGTGGATGTGATGGCGTCCACGTAGGTTTGTCTGTGGCTGAGTAGGTAGGTGATGAGATGAGGCATGGCAGTTAATCTCGTTGTGTGCGTATGCAAATGCAGTGCAGGGGAATCAGACCGAGGTTCATTGTGTATCTTGGTTAAACCGCAGTCTTTCTAGATGGTAGAGATCCCCACACACTCCTACACACACACATACGCACATGTTGTTGCCAACGGTGCCCATGTTTAATCTGAGAATACAAATCTGTTCAGTCATTTTTGTCTTCCTGTCTGATGAAACGTTGCACCTTAGTCATTTAAGTGTGTGTAAGAAAGAGAGAGAGAGAAAGAGAGAGACAGAGAGAGAATGCCCATATTTGATGGCCTAAAAAGGTGTGTATGTTTGTGTGGGTGCCAGCATGCACTACTGGAATGTAACACAACGCTTTCAGACACTTCCATACAAAACTTTCATTGTCAATACTGGATACCCCTTCCAATGTGATATTCCATCAATTTGCAGAAGCCTGGATCTTAGAAATCACATCAATAATTTAGGGTTTTAATCAATTATTTAAAAAAGAGCCCCACAGAGCAGAAATCAAGATCTGTAATTAAAGTCTGCTGCGTAGATGACGAGTACTGAACTCATTAGATCCTGCTCGAGTTTGTTAACACATTAACCCCACTTAATTCATCATTAAAAGACAGCGCGTTGAAAAACGCAACAGAAAGTGAGGGAGTGAGGGAAAAGGGACATTGCCGCACATTTCTGAAGTTTCGCGAGTGAGAATATTTTGAAATATGCAATGCTAATTTCTTAGCGCATAAACATCCTTGGGTGAGTATGCAGCTAACAGAATAATTGGCTTGTTTGATATCAAAAGGAGAGATCCAAAGCAATCACGGAAGAAGCGCACACACTCAATTATAAAAGCAATTGAAACGCTTCGGAGTAGAAAACTTTATCAAAGAAGCGTGCGTCTGGCCCGCTCGCGTAGCTTCGGTATCTCGGACCGAAGTGTTTAGAAAACACCCACACCGGATACATAGTCACTATCACAAAGTATAAATAAAACACTTTTAGATAGTACTCTTACTTTTGCTCTGATTATTATTCTCTGTGTGATCACAGTAAATAGCAGTTCAAATTGCATCTGCCAATGTTAAAATGAGAGAGGAATACGAAGATTGTGTTTGGTAAAGAGATTTTGGGATTTTGGGACCCACATAACATTTAATTACATAAAACGTGTTCAAATAATCCTTTTCACAACAATGTTGATTAATAACAACAACACAGATTTTCCAAATAATATTTTATTATCAAAATGTGGTTTTTCCTATTTCATATTAGTTCTTAGTTTTATTGTGATCACTGTTAGGCTTGGCCAGTGAATCAACTAGAAACTGACCCTAAGGAATTCTTTTAGTGAATTGTTTTTATATTATCCTCCAATGTTAATAAACACCAATTTGAGATTAAAAACTAAAAACCACGCAAAACAACTCCACATACTTGCACACAAGCACTTTAGATGACTCTTAACTCTATCAAATGAATGTGACTGATGCAGTTTAAGTAGATCACTAGAGTAAGGGTAAGGGCTTGGTTGCGGGTTGGTCTGGATCCTGATATTTGTTCAAATGATAGAGACAAAGGGGCGTGCTATGGTCACAGATTCACATTTAGCTCGATTAAATGTATGTATTTATTATGTATTCATCATTTATCATCAAGTAGGTGGAAACTGTCATGCTTGAACTGTTGGAATTATTTTTTTAAATCTCTACTCTGTGAACCACAGAAGTTAATGTAACACAGGTGCAGACACTTCTAGACACTTCTAGAGAAAAAGAGTTTGACAAAAAGAGAGATGGAGAGACAAAGAAAGAGAGTTAGAGAAAAAAGATAGGTAAAAGAGAGAGAGATAGAGATATAAAGAGACAAAAAGAGAGGTAAAGAGAAAGAAAGACAAAAAAGAGAGGTAGAAAAAGGAAAGCATCACACAAATCTCTCCATCTCTCCAAATCCCTGTGTTAGGGGGAAACACCTACAGTAGCATCATGTAATATATTCCTTTGCTGTCTCTCAACATCCTTCATCCCCTCTTTCCCCTCTCCCTTCCACCCCTCCCTCCTTCCTTCCTTCTTTCTTCCCACTCCTCCCTCGCTCCCTGCAGTTTGTCACGGTGGGACTGCCACCAGATAGGGCTGACTCAGAGCATCGGAGACACACGCGTGTCACACCCCTGATGATCATGTCACACTGACACACTCCGTAGAAGGAGACACAGATAACAAGGACCTCGCTCAGACAGCGACAAAACAAGGGGCCATAGGCTTACGTTATGCAAGGAGAGATCTGTCATTCACACACACACACACACACACACACACACACACGTACACACGTACACACACACACACGCACGCACACACACACACACACACACACACACACACACACACCACACACACACACACACACACAGACCACGGTCGCACACACACCATGTTCTGCGGGGCTCATCTATGTAGTTGCACAAAAACATAACCACACTTGGTTTTCTAGCGGACACCCAGTCTTTCAGACACAATCGGAGCCTTTGGCCTTGAGCCTGGCTTTTGTATTGACTGTGGGCTTCATTAGGTACACAGTGAGTTATCAGTAATCTCTCTCAAGCTCCTGCACCTCAGACTACTGAACAGCTCACGGTCAATCCACACAGACAGACAGCCCTAGACAGTAGGTGTGTGTGTGTGTGTGTGTGCGAGAGAAGACGGGATGACCCCTAGACCACTCTGGTTCATCTCTGAACAACACAGGGCAGGAGAGATCCCACGGAAACCTCACAGTGTAGCTGACCTGGAATCAAACCGAGGTCGACACCAAGGCTAGGTTATCCCTACAAGCTAAAGCCTGAGAGACCACAACTGACTTCTGGACTCAGAACAAGCTCTTTATCATGCCTTTGGAGTTCCATGGCTGTGGATTTCACACTCTAAAATAAAAAGGGCTAGAATCAGTATGACCTTCTAGACCTTTTATGTTACAGTGTGAAAACAGCTACGGCCGTCATGAGATGTCATTATGGAATATGTTGGGTTCTGCTAGACCAGTCTGGTTAATTCATGGCTGGCATCATTAATGTAGACTTCTCTCCATTGGTAAACATAATCAAAGTTCAATCGTGCCAGCATTCAGGTTTAGTAACAGTGGGATGTTTCATATACCCAGGCACATAGACACAAACAAACAAACTCTCCAAGGTGCACACAAACACAGACACACAAACAAATATATGCACACACACACACACACAAACACACACACACTACAGAGCATATAAGAAGAGGCAGGACTGTATCTGATGACCTTGTCTATCGGAACTAACCCCACAACTACTCTTCTGTTCTTCAGCACAACAGAGAGAGAGATGGAGAGACAGACAGAGAGAAGGAAAAGGGGAGAGCAAGATGGGAAGAGAGAGAGAAAGGGGGAGAGATAAAAAGGGAGAGAGTTAGCGAGCGAGTGGGAGGGAGAGAGTGGATACATAAAAGAGGGAGAGAGAGATGGCAGAAAAGCGAGAAACGGAGAGTGATAGAGCGAGTCAGGGGAGCAGTTTAAAAGTGGATGTGAGTGAGGCCGGACGCCTCGTCCTCCTCTCCCTCTAACCTGCAGAGTCTGACTAGAGCCCCAGACCAGCCGGCAGAGCAGTGCCACCCCGCCGCCCTGCAGGCCACCAGGCCCTTCTGGAGTTCAGCTGAGGAGGCCGGATCTTTCCGGACACAGTCTCCTCAGCCTGACACCATGAGGCAGGTGGAGCGGGGAAGGGGCAGGTAGGGTGGGGCTGAGAGGGGTTATATACCAGGCTATGTAGCATTCAATGCTCAGTTTGTAATGATAACAAAGGTTTTTTGCTGATACTGTGCATATTGAAGAGTTGAGCTATAACTAATCTGGGGAGGAAATGTTCCTTGTGGGCCGGATGCAGGAAACTGCAAGGTTAACTGAGGATAAGGTAAGATGGGCGCAAAGGTGTTGAAAATATGCATTCTCAGAGCTCTGTGGCTCCTCCCACCCTGCGGCGAGCCTAGTAGGCTCTAACCTGACTGGAGCTTTGAACGCCCCATCGGCACCGACTGTGATAATATGAGTCACAGAGGCCCTGGGAGACGGTGTGTGTGTGTGTGTGTGTGTGTGTGAGAGACAGAGAGGGATGTGGTAGTGTGTCAGCTACTGATAAGAGTATTAGCCTGCCCCCTGTGGGTCAGAGGGAGGCTGGCACTGCGGGCACACACACATACATAGGCATGCACACACACACACACGCATACATACGCATTCACACACACCCACGGGTCTCTTTGGATGTCAGCTTTGCAAACAGCAGCTAAAAAGCTCTGAGACCAAACAGCAGATAAGACAGCCCCACAATAAACAAGGCAATCTACTGTCACTGACTGAGCTGAGCATTGCACACACACACACACACACTCTCACACATGCACACACACACACACAGCATAAACAAGCTTTTTGGGGTAAAAAGAGACCGAACTAAAAAAGAAAAAAAGAAAAAAGTTCGTCTGAGAGATGATGATAAGTAGGTGATTCATCCAATCCGACCCAAAGAATGTGGAGATGCTGCCAAGGCCGCCGTCTCCTCGGGGATCCACCAGCCCCTTTCATGTCCGACATGAGATCCATCCTAAATGGAGCGAGGCTCCTTTATTTACCAGGATAATTGAGTGTGGAGAAGAGGCCCATGGTGCCGACGCTAAACAATGCGTCAGATCTGGCCTCCACGTGCGAGCGTTGGAAGGGCACGGATAAGCCTGCTGGATTAGTGTCGTATAGGAGGAGCGCTGGTGGAACACGTGGCAGGGGCCCAACAACCACTCCCAGGGTTGTTTCCCGAGAAAAAAGAAGAAGAAACGTGTGAGAAACAGAAGGTTTGGACACCAGAGGGGGAGAGAGGGATAGACGCGTACGTGCACTAGGGGAAGTGAGAGAGAGATTCTCTGGGGAGGCGAATACGGGAACCAGGCAGAAGAGAGGACTAGACTCTCTAGGTGAAGAGAGAGAGAGCGAGAAGGATAGACGCTGGGGAAAAGGGAGAAATGAGAGCTCGACTCGGGAGGGGAGAGGAAGTGAGGGATCGCTCTGGAGAAGAAAGGACGAGAGCGGAGGGAAAAGGGGATGGCAAGAAAACGAGGGGTTCTGAGGAAAACACCGGAGGACATAAACAAAGATCAATGGCCGCCAATCAGACAGAGTTGCGACTCGTGAGGAGGGCCTGGCAGATTGACTAGCGGCGAGCTCTCTCATGTCACTTTGAAGTCCTCTGACCACTCATTACAACAGACCTCAAAGGGCGTGTGTCATGTGTGTGTGACTGTGTCGTGTGTGTGTGTGTGTGTGTAAGTGTGCAGACAATGTGTGTGTTTCCATATCCTATGTATGTGTGTGTGACCTGGTCGGCTGAAATCAGCTTAATGATGATGTTCAGGGTCTAAGGGGATGAGCGAGACATTTTGGTCAAAGCAACTATCTATTAAGATCCAACATCAAAGTCCATACTACCAAACAGAAGGCCCCTCCACCCATCCCAGCACACCTCCAGCATTCACAAGGCCCCTCCACCCACCCAGCACACCTCCAGCATTCACAAGGCCCCTCCACCCACCCAGCACACCTCCAGCATTCACAAGGCCCCTCCACCCAGCCAGCACACCTCCAGCATTCACAAGGCCCCTCCACCCACCCAGCACACCTCCAGCATTCACAAGGCCCCTCCACCCACCCAGCACATCTCCAGCATTCACAAGGCCCCTCCTCCTACCCAGCACACCTCCAGCATTCACAAGGCCCATCTGACGAGGCCCTAGTCACCCTACAGACATGTCCCTGGTAGATGAGTACCAGGACAGGGACAACGACACTGACTCAGCATTGTATACCCCAGAGAGCCCAGACAGAACCTGGATGGTCAGAGGTGTGAAGGATAAGGAGAGAAACAGGGTGGGGGGACAGATGCGGAGAGAGAGAGGAGGGGTAACAACCTTCAGAACATCTGCCTGAAGGTTCCTTAGATGAATAGCTTCCCTGAAGTACAGCAGCAGAGGATGAGACTGAAGGAGGGAGAGAGAGGGAGAGAGAAAGAGACAGAGAGAGCGAGAGAGAGAAAGAGAGAGAGAGAGAGAGAGAGAGAGAGAGAGAGAGAGAGAGAGAGAGAGAGAGTAGAGAGAGAGAAAGGTGGAGGAGAGAGTAAAAATAGAAAGAGACAGCTGCACAACTAATATAGCGATAAAAAGAGAAAAAAGAGAAGAGATAGTGAGAAGAAAAAGAATAAGAGAAAGAGGTAGAATGAGAGCAAATGGAAAGTTGGAGTTTGATGTACCAAGAGGGAGAAACAGAGAGAGTCCTGTAACATTAGTGACAAAGAGAGAAAGAAGAATGAGAGAAGCCATGCAGCGTGGCCTCAAATTAGACCTGTTCTTCAACGTTAGGTTGTTCTACTGTGGGCTAAGCTTGACTGGCAACTGGGAAGGACCGTGGGAGGAGGAGGATGATTGACAGGCATGGATGTGTGACTCGGTTCGAATGTAAGCGTGAGTACTTCTGTGTGTGTCCGTGATCGTGTGTGTGACTGACAAGCGTGTGGGCGCGATTGGCGAGGGAGGTCTGAACGACAAAAGTGTGCATTCTTATTTATCCAATGTGTGTGTGTGTGCGGAACGTACACATGTGTGTGCGTGTGGGAGAGTCTCCTACCCCGCGGGTTGTTCAGGGCGGCCTCCGTGGCCTTGCCCCCCCTCTCCACAGTGGCTCTGGTCGAAGGGCAGACACTGCTCCCCGGTGCCTGCCACTACCTCCAGGTTCCGGGCCGGGTCCTTGGTGGCGCCCAGGTTCCTGACCCGGTACACCCTGCGGCTGCTGGTGTCGGACACGTACAGAACCTCCCCCACCGGATCCATCGCCAGGTAGTACTTATGGGCCGGGCTGGTGCTGGGTACACAACAGGAAGGTAAGGGGTTACTTGTGCGTAGGCGCGGGCGTCCGTGTTTACTGTGTGTTTGTACGTCTGTGTTTGTGTTCCTGTTCGGGAGTGGTATTGTGGGGGATGTTGAAGTGAAAATATGTGTGCGCGGGTGTGAGTGTGTGTCATGTTCATTGGTTTAATCTCAGCGCTGCCTGTTTCTATTCTAATATCAGTGGACTGTACTCCCTCATCCATCGCAATTGGTGTTAATTAAGTACAAATGTACCTGTCTAGATCTCAATTATAGCCTCGCGGCTAACAAAAGAGACACCCCGCAGCGCTAACGGCATAAACACACAACAACATCAACACCCTTGACTCTTCTCCACAACCCGTAATGAAACGCCACGTCGCCACGGTGATCAGAGACGGGGAAGCTTGCCGCCACCACGCCATTATCATCCCTCCTCTTCTCCCCACAGGGTTTTGTCTTTGAGGCATCCGAGTCGGCGGTCCCTCTCCATTTTGCTTTGCTTATATCCCCCCCCACCGCCACCCCCCCCCCACCACCAGCCCCCCCCTCGGAGGCTCTGGCAGGAAACCCTTGAAGTGAAAGAGTAGAAGGAGGTTCACGAGGGGTGCGGGCCCGGGCTCCCCTCGCTGCTGTCGGCTCGCAGGCGTTCTGCTCGGGGAGGGAGAGTGGAAGGGAAGGCACTTTGAAAGCCTGCTAACAATGAATAATGAATGCGTTTGACTTGAGAGAACAATGGTTTGGAGAAAAAGGGAGCTGAAACGACAACATGCTAGGCTAGGGATGGAGCCCGGGGACACTGAGGTAGAGGGGGAGGGAGAGAGGGAGAGGAGGGAGAGGGAGGAGAGAGGGAGGGAGAGAGGGAGACGAGAGAGGAGAGGGAGAGAGAGGAGAGAGAGGGAGGGAGAGAGGGAGGGAGAGAGAGGGGGAGGAGGAGTAGCGAGAGGGAGGGAGGAGAGAGGGATGGAGAGGGAGGAGAGGGGCAGAGAGAGGAGGGACGAGAGGGAGAGAGAGGGAGGTGAGAGACGAGAGAGAGGAGAGGGAGAGCGGAGGCGAGGAGAGGGAGGGAGCGAGAGAGGGAGGGAGAGGGAGGGAGAGAGGGAGGGAGAGAGGAGAGGGAGAGACGAGGGAGAGAGGGGAGAGAGGGAGGGAGGGAGGAGAGAGAGGGAGAGATGAGAGGAGGCAGGGACGAGAGAGAGAGAGGGAGAGGAGCGAGAGGGAGGGAGAGAGAGGCGAGGAGAGAGGGAGGGAGAGAGGGGAGAGATGAGGGAGGGACGAGAGTGGAGGGGGAGCATGAGTAGCCTTAAGTAAAAAAGGCATGTGCACTGACAATCATCGTGTTCGAAGTGCTCGTGTAATGATTTGTGAATAGATGACTGAAGGAGATTAGATCTAATGGGTACTAACACACACTAGTTGAGCCCAGTCAGAGCTCTGAGGCTCGATGTGAACCTTTTGTCGTGTTAAAAGATGGCATCTCAACAAATCCCCTTTCCTGTTTAATCGGATAAAACCCTGATCTCACACACACGCACACACACATTCACCACCACAGACCACCCTGATAACCACCCTGTGGATGCTCTCGCACACACACACATGCAATCACACCCAACTGCACGCACACCAACACTCACCCCACGGCTCGATATAAACCCTGATAGCAACCCTGTCCACACACACACACACCCACACACACAGGTCGTATAACATCAGTCTAATCCTCTCCCTGACACAGTGAGGACTGGCCACATCAAAACCCGTCACCTGAGGCTGGATGCCAGCGTGCCCGCCTTGGGGGGGTGCCAGTTTAACCCTGGCTCAGAGAGCCAACAAACTGACCCCCGCTGGAAAACCCACAGCTGTAATCCCTGACACACACACACACACAACACCTACCAGAGACATGTGTAGGGAGGTCCACACACACACACACACACACACACGCACACACACACACCCACACACACACACACACACACACACAGTGTTCTTAATCTTACTGAATCAGGAGTGGGCCTTAATGAGACTGACCTCAAACGTTGTTGATGGAATCTTCGCGCAGTGAGTGGATTTGTGAGCCATTTAACAGCTGGAGTGTGTGGCCTGTCTGGCAGGGTGTACGGTATGCAGTGTGTGGTGAGTAGTGTGCAGTGTGTAGTGTGTAGTGTAACGTGTAGTGTAAAGAGGAGGTTTCTTGACTCGCACCTGTGTCTGCTGTCCCGGTTCCTGGTATCATTTGTCGTGGAGCATTTGGGGGAAAAGAGAGCGATAGAAAAAGAAAGAGGGAAAGAGAGAAAGATGGAGTGACCAAAACAACATCGATTAGAAAACGTGAATTTGAATCTGAACAAGAATTAAAATCCGTAGCCCACAGCGCCACAATGAACATTAGTCAATTTCTCTCCTCCAAAATTGCAGACGTTTGATTCAGCAACAAAAGAAAATGGATTCGACAACCCTTCTATTCTATAAGCCGTTCCACATGAAATATTCACTCCAGACAGGAAGTTTTCCTATACACTTCCTCCCTAGGGGTGCTAGTGTGTCAAAAGCAGACAGTTGAGAACAGACATCAGATCCTAGAGATGTTCTGTGAGACTATGCAGACAGGCCCATTGCGTAATGGTTGACAAGACTGTAGGAGGTCCATCCTGGTGTCTTGCTTCAAAAACTGACAAACTAGACAAAGCCTGTAACACAGCAGGTGGTATGGTAATTATCATAGTAAAGTCTGTACCACCTGACCCCTCTCTTACCTAGCCAGGGAGATGTGTTATCTATCCCATGAGGGATGAATTCTAAAATAACGTTAGCTGCTAATTAAAGGCCCACACAGAAACAAACACACAATAAACATCCACACACACCTCACCCTCTATGTCAAGATGCTATATTTATCTTGTATTCTAAAATGATCAAATGTGTCATTCTATAAACACATCATACCCCACACAGATCAGAACAAAGCACATTCTGGATCACTCAATGTATTCCGGTCCAGACCAGCCATGACCTAACCCATCCAAACCCAGCCCAGGTCCAACCCCACCCCCAAACCCAACCTCCACCTCAGCCTCTCCTCCTCCTCCATCAGCCCCTCCGGTTCCTCACTTGAGCTCCAGCACGGTGGTGGTGTGTCCATCAGGGTGGACCCTGCGGATCAGGTTGAAGTCCCCCACGTAGAGAGACCCGTCTGGGCCACAGGCCAGTGCCACAGGCCCATACAGCATCATGTCCCGGGCCTGACCACTGCAGCTCGGACCACAGGGGACGCTCCGGAGCAAACCATTCCCCATCACCGTGGAGATGACGGGGGGTTGTTGGGAGAGAAACACGTTCTCCCCGTTCCCTTTGTGGAGGATTCCTGGACAGAGTTAAGAGATATATAGGGCTGGATCATGTGTGTGTGTGTGTGAGTGTGTGTGTGTGTGTGGTGTGTGTGTGCTCACCGCTGTGTATATTGAGAGAGTGGTGTTTGTCCAGAGACCAGCCGCCAGGTCAGACGGCACCATCTCAAAGCCTTGCATCATGGCCGTCCTCCGCTCCCATTGGATGGCATCTGGACAGGCCTCATACTCATATCCCACTGACACTGTACACACACACACACACAGGCATGCACCCGCACACACAGGCATACACACACACACCCATGCACACACACCCACACAGCTGTTAAGTGGACATAAACACACACAACAACAACAAAACTAATTTTCTCAGAAGTCAGAAAGACACATGAAAGGAATGTAATGAGCAGTAATCAGTGTGTGAGGAGAGTCAAGAGAACAGTCCACGTAATCAGGAGACATTTTCCATGAAGCACACAGAATTAGCTCCTTGGCCTCGGTGCTGTAATGACAGT
>CAEFZP010002185.1:0-7500 GCA_903064625.1 Mallotus villosus
TCTCTACAGAACAAGAGTGAAGAGAGGAGAGAGGAGAGAGATATATAGAGTGTATATAGGAGTCTAGAGTATTAGATAGAGAGATATAGAGAGAGAGATAGATAGTGAGCTAGTATATAGATCTAGTATCTCGATCTAGATAGTCGATAAGTCTAATGTGTCAGCGAGTAGATTTTTTTTTTTTGGTTTTTTTTGTTGTTTTTTTGTTTTTTTTTTTTTTTAAGTTTCCTATCTGTCCCTCGCATTTACTTTGTCATTGACGCATTATCATTCCTATCTTTCAATCGTCGTCAAAGCTTTTTTTCCTCCACGTTTCGTCACTTTCAATTACCTTGTCTCTCCCGTTTCTTTTTTTTAAATTTTCGAAAATTATTCTTTTTCCGTCTCAAGCTTTTGCTTTTGTTCTACTCTTGTTCTTTTTCCGCAAACCTTATGTTTTTGTTTCCTCCACTGACGTCATTGGAAAATTTTGATTATTGAGACAAGGCCGCATTATTCATATGCTATTTTAACGGCGCAGCTTGGTCCGTGCGCACTGCTGGCGAGCCAGGGTATTCTTCCTGCGAAACTACGTATTGTTTTGATTTATTGTATGGCTAGCTGTGTTACATTTCGTTCATGTCAATGATTAATAAGATGTTCATGAGAAATCTGTATGTGTATGAAATCTGTATGAAATATGTGGCATTTACCCCCTACGCCTGTTTAAACCGAAGCTAATTTGGGTAGGTTTTCTTCTCCCATGCACATCAGAATCAGAATTCGGTTTTCAATTTACTGTGGCAGGAAGGTGCAAACAGGTCTTAAATTAAGTTAAAAAACAGTTACACTAATTCTAAGAACTAAGCAATTAAAAAAATATATATATGTCAAAATAGGCTACATTTGAATGAGCAGCATGAGTGGGCAACTTAGTGCAATGACACTGCTCTGCCTTTCCCATACAATGTCACTTCTCTATCGTTTACGGTCCTGACAAGAACGTCCGTCTCCTGTGAACCGCTGGCGTGCGCCTGGCAAATCCGCCGTTATAATAGCAATCCGCCATGGAACAAGCGCTGCTCTTAAAGGGAATGTGAGATGACGCTCTGATTGGCTTATTGCACGTTACGCCCAAACCACACCCATTAGTAATGTAGCTACCTCTTTTACATTTGCGTCAGGCGCAAAGTCATTTATCCCGCTGCTAAAATAGCAACCGCACCGGAGTCCCGCCCACTTGCGCTTTGCGCTTTGCGCTTTGATACTTGCGTTTCAGATCGTCAAAATAGGGCCCAGAGAAGGAGAGAGAGATAGAGAGAAAGACAGAGAGATATAGAGAAAAGTGGGTGAGGTTGAGACAGAGATGCACGTCCTCCTACAATGTGAAACATTCAGTGATATAAGAAATGGTTACTGTAACAAATTCCACTCTGTAATCTCAGATTTCAAAGGTCTTAGTGACCTCTCAAAGATAAGATCCTCCTAGTAGAAGCAGACAGGGAATACCTTGCGGCCCAGTATGTATCTATATGCCACAACCTGAGAGACAGTGAGTGACCTAGACACACAATGCACACAAACAAAGCACACACACAACATATACCGTGTGTGTGACTGACATGTGCATGTATATGTATATATAATAACCAATCTTAAGGTTATGTTAAGGTTTCCTTTAACCTTTCAACTGAATTTGCTATGTTTGGTTGATATTGTATTATCTGGTAACATTGATAGTATACCGACGTCCATAGTAATGGTACGAATATTGTTTCTGTGTTCTGTGGTTCCCACCGTTGCTTTGGCATAGAGATAGAGAGAAGAGGAGAGAGATAAAGAGATAGAGAGAGAGAGAGATGTATACATAGTGTCCTCACCTCCTCTGCAGCTCCTTGATACGGACCATCATGTTGAGATGTCCTTGGGAGTACTGTTCTAATCACGTCACGCACGTCATAGGGCTTCCTCGCTTGCTGTGGAGCCACACACACACACACACACACACACACACACACACACACACACACACCACACACACGTGAGCCATGGTCACCATTATCCAGTCATTCCCTGCCCCAGAGTTCTTCCGTTCTCTTTTCCCAGACCCTGGATCTGCTGGAGAGAGATCTGCCGTGGGGAATTTCTCTACAGGCACGTTTTGTGTGGCTAGGCGAGCTAAAGGCAAAGGTCGCATCATCGTTCATAACCTGTCAGCCTGACTGTGAGCCCTGGAGAGACGTGAGTGAGGCAGGAGGCAGGAGACAGGAGACAGGAGGCAGGAGGCAGGAGGCAGAGGCAGGAGGCAGGAGGCAGGAGGCAGGAGGCAGGAGGCAGGAGGCAGGAGGCAGTGAGGCAGGAGGCAGGAGGCAGGAGGCAGGAGGCAGGAGGCAGGAGGCAGGAGGGCAGGAGGCAGGGCAGCAAAACAAGAGGAGCTAGGAAATACTAACTCTGGAAACTGAATGTGAGTTGGTGTTCTAACTTGAAAATATTAGTTTGTTGCCTAAGGAACACTTGGCTTGGTGCAAGGGCAGCTTGTGGTGCTGTGGTGTTTGTTAGGGCTGCAGCGAGGCCTGGGGGAGGGGGGCCCAGACGGGGGGGTTGTGTGGTGATGCAGCTGTATGGAGACAGAACAGCCATGCAGGTGCAAGCTGCAGCCACACACACACACACTCACGTTCACACACACACACACTCACATATACACACACACACACACACACCACACACACACTCACGTACATGCTCACAAAGCATGACCTACGCAGAAATAACGGCGTGCTCTGACACACACAACCACACATACACACACACAGAAACACACAACCACACAATACATTACACTATCTTACACATACACACACTCACAAGCACACACACACACACTCGCAAGCACAGACACACACAACCACACACACTGCAGCTGCATATATGCCCTGGGGCCAACCCTCCCCTTCCAGAAAAACCACAAAACTCAAGAGAAGCTCTCTCCTCTCCCCTCCTTTCCTCCCCTCCTTTCCTCCCCTCCTACCTGAAATTTTCTCCTGGCCACAAAGTACTGCATTCTGCGGAGAACTTTGACAGCAGACCTGTGGGCGTGCGACAACCTGAGAGAATGAGAGAGAGAGACACACACACATACACGCACACACAGACACACACACACACAGACAGACAGACAATAAGGTCAAAATTGTTTTCATCATTCCACAATGTGTTAACGCACCCACACACAAACAGCCGCAAACATTCTGTCACACACACACACACACAGATAGACATCTATCAAGCCTACACTTTTAAACTCCTCGCTCAAGTTCACACGGGATGACAGACAGACAGTTTATCAACAGGGTTGTTTTTCACAGCAGAGGAGGGTCAGGAGCACAGATGTTTCTCAGGTTCTCCTCGTGCGAGTGGCCTGGTGTAGAGGTCTGAAGTAGGGAGACAGGACAGGGAGGATGTGAGGGTGAGGTAGGGAGGGTGTGGAGGTCTGAGGTAGGGAGACAGGACAGGGAGGATGTGAGGGTGAGGTAGGGAGGATGTGGAGGTCTGAGATAGGGAGACAGGACAGGGAGGATGTGAGGGTGAGGTAGGGAGGGTGCAGAGGTCTGAGATAGGGAGACAGGACAGGGAGGATGTGAGGGTGAGGTAGGGAGGGTGTGGAGGTCTGAGGTAGGGAGACAGGACAGGGAGGATTAGGGGAGTAGGGAGGGTGTGGAGTCGAGTAGGGGAGACAGGGAGGATGTGAGGGTGAGGTGGGAGGGTGCAGAGGTCTGAGATAGGGAGACAGGACAGGGAGGATGTGAGGGTGAGGTAGGGAGGGTGCAGAGGTCTGAGATAGGGAGACAGGACAGGGAGGATGTGAGGGTGAGGTAGGGAGGGTGTGGAGGTCTGAGGTAGGGAGACAGGACAGGGAGGATGTGAGGGTGAGGTAGGGAGGGTGCGGAGGTCTGAGATAGGGAGACAGGACAGGGAGGATGTGAGGGTGAGGTAGGGAGGGTGCAGAGGTCTGAGATAGGGAGACAGGACAGGGAGGATGTGAGGGTGGAGTTAGGGATGGGTGTGGAGGTCTGAGGTAGGGAGACAGGACAGGGAGGATGTGAGGGTGAGGTAGGGAGGGTGTGGAGGTCTGAGGTAGGGAGACAGACAGGGAGGATGTGAGGGTGAGGTAGGGAGGGTGCAGAGGTCTGAGATAGGGAGACAGGACAGGGAGGATGTGAGGGTGAGGTAGGGAGGGTGTGGAGGTCTGAGATAGGGAGACAGGACAGGGAGGATGTGAGGGTGAGGTAGGGAGGGTGCAGAGGTCTGAGATAGGGAGACAGGACAGGGAGGATGTGAGGGTGAGGTAGGGAGGGTGCAGAGGTCTGAGATAGGGAGACAGGACAGGGAGGATGTGAGGGTGAGGTAGGGAGGGTGTGGAGGTCTGAGGTAGGGAGACAGGACAGGGAGGATGTGAGGGTGAGGTAGGGAGGGTGTGGAGGTCTGAGATAGGGAGACAGGACAGGGAGGATGTGAGGGTGAGGTAGGGAGGGTGCAGAGGTCTGAGATAGGGAGACAGGACAGGGAGGATGTGAGGGTGAGGTAGGGAGGGTGTGGAGGTCTGAGGTAGGGAGACAGGACAGGGAGGATGTGAGGGTGAGGTAGGGAGGGTGTGGAGGTCTGAGGTAGGGAGACAGGACAGGGAGGATGTGAGAGTGAGGTAGGGAGGGTGTGGAGGTCTAGGACAGGGAGACAGGACAGGGAGGGTGTGAGGGTGAGGTAGGGAGGGTGCAGAGGTCTGAGATAGGGGAGACAGGACAGGGAGGATGTGAGGGTGAGGTAGGGAGGGTGCAGAGGTCTGAGATAGGGAGACAGGACAGAGGAGGATGTGAGGGAGAGGTAGGGAGGGTGCAGAGGTCTGAGATAGGGAGACAGGACAGGGAGGATGTGAGGGTGAGGTAGGGAGGGTGTGAGGGTGAGGTAGGGAGGGTGTGGAGGTCTGAGGTAGGGAGACAGGACAGGGAGGATGTGAGGGTGAGGTAGGGAGGGTGCAGAGGTCTGAGATAGGGAGACAGGACAGGGAGGATGTGAGGGTGAGGTAGGGAGGGTGTGGAGGTCTGAGATAGGGAGACAGGACAGGGAGGATGTGAGGGTGAGGTAGGGAGGGTGCAGAGGTCTGAGATAGGGAGACAGGACAGGGAGGATGTGAGGGTGAGGTAGGGAGGGTGCAGAGGTCTGAGATAGGGAGACAGGACAGGGAGGATGTGAGGGTGAGGTAGGGAGGGTGTGGAGGTCTGAGGTAGGGAGACAGGACAGGGAGGATGTGAGGGTGAGGTAGGGAGGGTGTGGAGGTCTGAGATAGGGAGACAGGACAGGGAGGATGTGAGGGTGAGGTAGGGAGGGTGCAGAGGTCTGAGATAGGGAGACAGGACAGGGAGGATGTGAGGGTGAGGTAGGGAGGGTGCAGAGGTCTGAGATAGGGAGACAGGACAGGGAGGATGTGAGGGAGAGGTAGGGAGGGTGCAGAGGTCTGAGATAGGGAACAGGACAGGGAGGATGTGAGGGTGAGGTAGGGAGGGTGTGAGGGTGAGGTAGGGAGGGTGTGGAGGTCTGAGGTAGGGAGACAGGACAGGGAGGATGTGAGGGTGAGGTAGGGAGGGTGCAGAGGTCTGAGATAGGGAGACAGGACAGGGAGGATGTGAGGGTGAGGTAGGGAGGGTGTGGAGTCTGAGATAGGGAGACAGGACAGGGAGGATGTGAGGGTGAGGTAGGGAGGGTGCAGAGGTCTGAGATAGGGAGACAGGACAGGGAGGATGTGAGGGTGAGGTAGGGAGGGTGCAGAGGTCTGAGATAGGGAGACAGGACAGGGAGGATGTGAGGGTGAGGTAGGGAGGGTGTGGAGGTCTGAGGTAGGGAGACAGGACAGGGAGGATGTGAGGGTGAGGTAGGGAGGGTGTGGAGGTCTGAGATAGGGAGACAGGACAGGGAGGATGTGAGGGTGAGGTAGGGAGGGTGCAGAGGTCTGAGATAGGGAGACAGGACAGGGAGGATGTGAGGGTGAGGTAGGGAGGGTGTGGAGGTCTGAGGTAGGGAGACAGGACAGGGAGGATGTGAGGGTGAGGTAGGGAGGATGTGGAGGTCTGAGATAGGGAGACAGGACAGGGAGGATGTGAGGGTGAGGTAGGGAGGGTGTGGAGGTCTGAGGTAGGGAGACAGGAACAGGGAGGATGTGAGAGTGAGGTAGGGAGGGTGTGGAGGTCTAGGACAGGGAGACAGGACAGGGAGGTGTGTGAGGGTGAGGTAGGGAGGGTGCAGAGGTCTGAGATAGGGAGACAGGACAGGGAGGATGTGAGGGTGAGGTAGGGAGGGTGCAGAGGTCTGAGATAGGGAGACAGACAGGGAGGATGTGAGGGAGAGGTAGGAGGGTGCAGAGGTCTGAGATAGGGAGACAGGACAGGGAGGATGTGAGGGTGAGGTAGGGAGGGTGTGGAGGTCTGAGATAGGGAGACAGGACAGGGGGATGTGAGGGTGAGGTAGGGAGGGTGTGGAGGTCTGAGATAGGGAGACAGACAGGAGGATGTGAGGGTGAGGTAGGGAGGGTGTGGAGGTCTGAGGTAGGGAGACAGGACAGGGAGGATGTGAGGGTGAGGTAGGGAGGGTGCAGAGGTCTGAGATAGGGAGACAGGACAGGGAGGATGTGAGAGTGAGGTAGGGAGGGTGTGGAGGTCTAGGACAGGGAGACAGGACAGGGAGGGTGTGAGGGTGAGGTAGGGAGGGTGCAGAGGTCTGAGATAGGGAGACAGGACAGGGAGGATGTGAGGGTGATGTAGGGAGGGTGCAGAGGTCTGAGATAGGGAGACAGGACAGGAGGATGTGAGGGAGAGGTAGGGAGGGTGCAGAGGTCTGAGATAGGGAGACAGTGACAGGGAGGATGTGAGGGTGAGGTAGGGAGGGTGTGGAGGTCTGAGATAGGGAGACAGGACAGGGAGGATGTGAGGGTGAGGTAGGGAGGGTGTGGAGGTCTGAGATAGGGAGACAGGACAGGGAGGATGTGAGGGTGAGGTAGGGAGGGTGTGGAGCTCTGAGATAGGGAGACAGGACAGGGAGGATGTGAGGGTGAGGTAGGGAGGGTGTGGAGGTCTGAGATAGGGAGACAGGACAGGGAGGATGTGAGGGTGAGGTAGGTAGGGTGTGGAGCTCTGAGGTAGGGAGACAGGACAGGGAGGATGTGAGAGTGAGGTAGGGAGGGTGTGGAGGTCTGGGACAGGGAGACAGGACAGGGAGGGTGTGAGGGTGAGGTAGGGAGGGTGTGGAGGTCTGCAAGCAGAGCATTGGAGGACACAGCCGCACGCAGCAGTGGAGGACACCCCCCCGTCCTGTCCTATCCCCCGCCCCCTAAGGCACTACCAACATGATGCCCTCCCTGTGCACACACACACACACACACACACAGACAGGCTTAACTGACATGATGTGTTAACAGTTTGAAAAGAATAAGCATTTGCACATCGTAACACACCAGAACTGTAACTGCAGACC
>CAEFZP010002185.1:12500-40000 GCA_903064625.1 Mallotus villosus
AAGCAGGGCTGCAGACACATGCAAGCAGGGCTGCAGACACATGCAAGCAGGGCTGCAGACACATGCAAGCAGGGCTGCAGACACATGCAAGCAGGGCTGCAGACACATAGATGACTGTGGCTATACCTGCTCTGCTGGCACTGTCATGTCACTGGTCGCTCTGGGCTCTTCTGGGGGGTTCTTCTGTGACAAGGGCCCCGGGGGGGCCGAGGCGAGGGGGGGTTTCAGTGCCTGGAGTACCTCCTCTCCTCAGGTAGCCCCACCCAGGACCTCCAGGGAGGGGTCGCACACCCTGAAAAGCCCCCAGGTGGAGCAGGCGATCCCGGGGGCCGAGGCAGCAATGTCCCTCCTGGCTGGGGCTCCAGAGTGTCTCTTGGCCATCAGAGAGATGCCCTGATCGAAGCCAGATGACACCTCCCTCTCTCTCTCCTGTCAGGGAGACAGGACCCAGAGACGGCACTATCTACTGTGATAAAACTGCTCTACATCACACAGCCTTCATAAACCTGACTGGTGCCATATTGTCCTTCTACCCCGTAAATCTTTATCTTTTTTGTCGGCATTAGTTTGACTGTTTGAAGTGACCTACTATCGGAATAGTTACTCCACCGTAACCGGCTACGCCATCGAAAACGAGCTTTCCATGGCGCGGACGGCCGATGTTTCTGAGGAGGGAGTGGAGCCAGTTCGACCGTGTTACAGACAGAAGGCCTCGAATGAAACCTCGGTCGTTAGAAGCGGCGGGCCAAACGTCTCTGCCATGAGGACGCAGCGTGTGGCTTCAGTCAGACATCTGTTTGTTCAAACGATGCCTCTGTCCTTCCCTGCGTCGGCCGACCCACTGGCTGGCTGTGCGTTTGTGTTTGTGTCTGCGCGTGTGTGCGTGTGCAGGCGTGCGTGTGTGTGTGTGTGACAACGTCAGCTGTCATGTCCCCAGGCCCAGGCAGACCCAGCCCCTTGATCAGTACGTGCTGGAGACGACACAGAGAGAGGCGTTCTGGAACACATGAAAGACCTGCTGTAACCACTGACTACAACAAAGAGCCGGGTCGGCCATGTTTGATGTTGTGGTGGCGTGTCACCATCGAGGGGGGGGGAGGGAGCGGAGGGGGGAGGGAGGGAAAGAAATAGGGAGGAAGGGAGGGGGTAGGGAGTGGAGGGAGGGAGGGGGGGGGTGGCTGACACATGTGTAACCCAGATCTATCTGCCAGACTCTGTGGAGAAGGATGGTGCAGCAGCAGGCCTTCAGCAGTCACTCTCTCTCTCAAATCAAACCAGGCTTTGTTCCTGGAGCTTTTCACATCGCCAACGTCACAAAGGACTTCCCAGCAGCCCACAGACCAACAAGCATGTCCAGATACACCCTCAGACGACACGGCCTCCACACACTACACACACACACACACACACATTCAACCAGTACACACACACACACACACACATACACACACACAATCATCCCGCCTGGTTGCAGTTCTAAAGGTACGAGCGATTAGTGGTTGGCTGTCAGGATGACTACAGGAGAGAACCTCACCAGACTAATTGCCCCTCTAGAATAACTGATGTGTATCATTGTGACCCGGGACACGCCCACATTTAATGAACACGTTCTCTCAAACCTATTATTACCTTGACAACGAAGGGGGGTGAGGGGGGCTGCTAACCTGCCACTCCTGGAACAGAGAACAGAGAACAGCACTCGGAGAGTGTTACAGTCCAGACACACAGAACCAGGAAGAGCTAGGCGCCAGACAACAGGCGCCAGGAGTGTGAGACCTCAGATTGACCTCAGGGTTCCTGTTATGATGTACTGTAACACAGCAGCACCGAGGTCAGGCTGGGCAGAAACAGGCCGGAACCAGGGTACTTCCTGGTAGGACAGGGTACTTCCTGGTAGGACAGGGTACTTCCTGGTAGGACAGGGTACTTCCTAGTAGGACAGAGTACTTCCTGGTAGGACCAGGGTACTTCCTAGTAGGACAGGGTACTTCCTAGTAGGACCAGAGTACTTCCTGGTAGGACAGGGTACTTCCTGGTAGGACAGGGGTACTTCCTGGTAGGACAGGGTACTTCCTGGTAGGACAGGGTAATTCCTGGTAGGACAGGGTACTTCCTGGTAGGACAGGCGTACTTCCTGGTAGGACAGGGTACTTCCTGATACGACAGGGTACTTCCTGGTAGGACAGAGTACTTCTTGGTAGGACAGAGTACTTCTTGGTAGGACAGGGTACTTCCTGGTAGAACAGGGGTCACTTCCTGGTAGGACAGGGTACTTCCTGGTAGGACAGGGTACTTCCTGGTAGAACCAGGGGCACTTCCTGGTAGGACAGGGTACTTCCTGGTAGGAAAGAGTACTTCCTGGTAGGACAGGGCACTTCCTGGTAGGAGAGTACTTCCTTGTAGGACAGGGCACTTCCTGGTAGGAAAGAGTACTTCCTGGTAGGACAGGGCACTTCCTGGTAGGAAAGAGTACTTCCTGGTAGGACAGGGTACTTTCTGGCGACTTCAGGTGTCCAGGGAGTAGCCTTGTCCCAGTCAGGACTGGTGTTAACTGACAGCTGTTGTTTATAGCGAGACCAATAAAAGAATAGTTGGAGAAGCTTATGGGGTAATGACCTGTTCCCAGGTGCCAGACCTTCCTCTAGGCTGTAATAATACCAGGTGTGTGTCTAGTGTGTGTGTGTGTGTGTGTGTGTATGTGTGTGTGTGTGTGTGTGTGTGTGTGTGTGTGTGTGGAGGCATGTGTATGTGTGTGTCCTGCTCTGCGAAGCTGAGCTGAAATTGTGTGTGTGTGTGTGTGCTGGGGAGAGAGATTGGGGCTGAAGCAAGCCCCACTCTCTGTTCTCCGTAAAGCGTGTGTGTGTGTGTGTGTGTGCTGGGGAGAGAGATTGGGGCTGAAGCAAGCCCCACTCTCTGTTCTCCGTAAAGCGTGTGTGTGTGTGTGTGTGTGCTGGGGAGAGAGATTGGGGCTGAAGCAAGCCCCACTCTCTGTTCTCCGTAAAGCCAGCTTGGACAACATTCTTGAGGAAACGGGTGCCGTGACTCCATGGAGTGTGTGTGGTGTGTGTGTGTGTGGTGTGTGTGTTTGGTGTGTGTGGTGTGTGTGGTATGTGTGTGTGGTGTGCGTGTCTGGTGTGTGTGTGTGTGGTGTGTGTGTCTGGTGTGTGTGTGTGGTGTGTGTGTCTGGTGTATGTGTGTGGTGTGTGTAGCTGTCGGCTTGAAGGGAGGGAGAGAGAGAGAGAGAAAGCCAGAAAGAGACACAGAAAGAGAGAGGAGACAAGGGGAGACAGAAAGAAGAACGAGTTACAGGAAAAGGAGAGGCGAGATGAAGACAGAGAGACAGAGGGAGAGATGAAGACAGAGAGACAGAGGGAGAGATGAAGACAGAGAGACAGAGGGAGAGATGAAGACAGAGAGGGAGAGGGAGAGATGAAGACAGAGAGACAGAGGGAGAGATGAAGACAGAGAGAGAGAGGTAGAGATGAAGACAGAGAGACAGAGGGAGAGATGAAGACAGAGAGACAGAGGGAGAGATGAAGACAGAGAGACAGAGGGAGAGATGAAGACAGAGAGAGAGAGAGAGAGGAGAGAGAGAGAGAGACACAGAAAGAGGGAGAAACAGAGTGAGAGACAGAATGAGAGTGAGAGAGAGAAAAGGAGTCAGAGAGAGAGAGTCGGAGAGAGAAGGAGTATTGAGTTTCCTCAGGGAAGGAGGAGGGTGAGAGGCTGCAGTGGAAGGATTTATAATTCATGGACTAATAGGATTTGGTGCTGTTTAGCAGGATTAGGCATGTCAGAGAAAGAATCTATTTATTGCTGCCAGTCAGGGGGTCTCTGCATGGAGGAGCAGGCACACACTGGACCCTTGTTTTTATAAGCAATTTCTGGGATTACCTCAGGACGAAGGCTCCCTGTCACCACAGCCCCCCCGTTACCCGCCATATTGGGATTAAACTGCCTGCTTCTTTTATGGACATATGATAATACCAGCACATGAGCCCAGCATGGGCCGAGAGGGGCAGGCACAATGTGTGTGTGTGTGTGTGTGTGTGTGAGAGAGAAATTAGTGCCACCTTCTCGTTGGGGAGCGAGGGACAGCTGGAGGGTAAGGTCACAGGCTCGGTCTCTATAGACCCAGCAGGAGAGAGGGGAAAAGAGAGAGGTAAAGAGAGGTAGAGTCAGTGAGAAAGAGAGAGAGAGCCTTCAGCTAAGGATGGTCTCTTTCAGGGTCCAGTAGGATTATAAAACCATGCTTTCTTCCGTCGTGGTGTTGGTGGGTAACCATGGGGCCTGGATGATCTTAAAGCCTGGTGTTTAATTAGTCCCTTCTCTCCCCATCAGCACCTCCCTCTGTCAGCCCTGCACCCAGGGAGGGCGAGACAGTATTTTCCTCACTGAAAACTGCTCTGCAGACACCAGCTCCCCCAACACACTCCCCCCAGCGCCACACCGCCAGACACCTGACACTTGACTGGAGCGTGTGTGTGTGTGTGTGTGTGTGTGTGTGTGTGTGTGTGTGCGCGCGTGTCTGAGATGGTATCTGTTTTTCTAGAAATCCTCCCCAGGGCTGCAGGTTTTACAGGCTCTCACTCCCTCCATTTGACTTTAATAGAGTCGCCCATTACTGTGCAGAGTGATGCCTTTCCAGTGTGTGTGTGACACGGCCCTTTGGCCCGGAGGAAACAGAGAGAGAGAGGGAGAGAGGGAGGGAGGGAGAGGGAGAGAGAGAGGGAGGGAGAGAGAGGGGGCCACTCCTTCAGCGAGTCAGTCAACCTTACAGGAGAGACTGTGTGTGAGTGTGTGTGTGTGTGTGTGTGTGTGAGTGTGAGTGTGTATGTAGGTCTGACAGATAGAGACAGAAAGGCAAACAGATCATGAATGAGGAACAGATATAGAAATAGAGATTTAGAGAGAGAGAGAAATATTTAAATACATAGAGAGAGAGAGAGAGAGAGAGAGAGAGAGAGAGAGAGAGAGAGAGAGAGAGAGAGAGGAGGGATGCCATTGACAGTGAACACTTATCTCTTCCGAGGGACCATGGAGGAGGAGGAGAGGAGGAGAGGAGGAGAGGAGGTGAGGAGGTGAGGAGGTGAGGAGGAGGAGGAGGAGGAGAGGAGGAGGAGAGGAGAGAGAGGAGGAGAGGAGCAGGGGCCCAGTGTTGTGAGGAGCCCCTTGGCCCCTGAGCCTCAGCAGTCATCCATCACATACACACACACACACACAGCTACACACACATTCACACACACCTACACACACACACTGTGTAATTAGGCTAGCAGTCGCGCCACTTCACCAGACAAGGTGCCAGTGATATAGCAGCAGGGCTGGGTCTGGCTTTGTGAAGGGGTGTGTGTATGTGTGTGTGTGTGTGTGTGTGTGTGCTTTTGCGCACTATATCATTGTGGCCTTGTGCGTGTGATCCTGGGTAATTTTCCGTGCGGTGTGTGCACGCGTGCAGCCGGGCCTGCGTGAGCGTAGGCATGCATTAATAACAGCTGACAGGCCTCACAGACACAACGCAGATAAACGCAGTGGTGAACACAGGAGACAAAGAGCGAGCGGGCCAGCCCTGGGCCTGGCTCCCCGCCACAGCAGCCTGCCAGCTGGGGGGAGGCTGGGGGGAGGCTGTGTGCTGCGCCAGGCACGCCAGGGGGACAGCAGGATAGCCTTACAGGTAAACCAGGCCAGCACCATCAGCAACCCCAGTCCCAGACGAGCAGGAAATCACTGTGAACAGGCTGGCCAGCCACCAGCTCTCCCTGCTGCTAGTCTGAGACCCTCTCTCTCTCTCTCTCTTGCTCTCTCTCTTGCTCTCTCTCTTGCTCTCTCTCCCTGCTTCTGGTCTGAGCCATTCTCTCTCTCTTTCTCTCTCTATACCCCTGAGGAGTGATGGGCGGGGTTAGATGAGGGAAGCAATAACATGAGATGTTATCTGAACGAGAGATTGATATGAGGGAGAGAGGGAGAGCAGGAGAGAGACAGGGATGGAGGAAGAGAAAGGGAGGGGGGTAGGGAGGGGGAAAGAGGGAGAGGAAGGTGAGAAAGAGAGGTATAGGAGGTGGGGGGAGGAGAGGAAGGGGGAGGAGATGAAGGGGGAGGGTGTGGAGGAGAGAAGAGGGAGGGGGAGGTGGGAGGAGAGGAGGGGGGGAGGACAGGGAGGGGGAGGTGGGAGGAGAGGAGGGGGAGGGGGAGGTGGGAGGAGAGGAGGAAGGGTTTACAGCAGTGTTATATGATCGTGTGTCAACAGAGACAACCAGCTTGCTATGTTGTTCATGGTCCAGTTCTGCCATATAATCTCTCTCTCTGAGACAGAGAGACAGAGAGGAGAGAGACAAAGAGAGATAGAGAGAGGAGGAGAGAGACAGAGAGGAATAGAGACAGAGAGAAAGAGAGACAGAAAGAGAGACAGAGAGAGAGAGACAGAGAGAGAGAGAGAGGAAGAGAAAGGGGGAGGTCTATGTTCATGTCTCCCTCCAGCTCCAGTCTACCATCCGAGGTAAAGGATAACAGTGATAAGGACACTTGTAGATAAGTGAGCTGGTGAGTGTTTTGAACTACTGTTTAAGTGTGAACTTTGACCCCACTTATCAGATGACCCTTGACCTCACTGGCCCCAACACATGACCTCATCCTCTACATCCTATTGGTTGTAACCCATGCCAGGGATTCTCCATTCCTAGCTGACTGGCCAATGAGAGCACGGCTCTCTCCGTAAGACCTGCCCCCTGCCCAGCAGCAAGTTGGTGTGAGAGATCAGGTGATGGTACAGGCAGAGATCGCACCACATGAGACATGACCATCAGAGATGTCTACTGTGTCCGTCCGGTCGGCCAGTCAGCGAACCCACTTTGGGATCGTTCCTGTGTGGAGGGGGATTTGAGGCAGAGTGTCAGAATGCATTACGGCTCTGGCTCCTGACCTCTGACCTCCTGTTGCACACGGAGCGAGATGCCCAGAGAATGTTCTGTCAACAAACCTTGTGTGTTGTTTCAACATGCTGGATGGACGACAACTCTGGATCTCCAGATTAAGCTCTGAAATGTTCGTATTTTTCAATTTTTTTATTGTACGATTTTATCGTTTTTTTTTATTGTACGTGTGTTATCGTGTTTTTTTATTGTACGATTTTATCGTGTATCTTTATTGTACGATTTTATCGTGTATTTTTATTGTATGATTTTATCGTGTTTTGTATTGTCTTGTATTCTATAGTTTTTACCATGCTGTCCTGAGAGGAATGGACAAAATAAGAACTTCACTTTACCAAAATGTACGTATGACAATAAAGATCTTTCTGTCCTCTCTCGGACAAACACGTCATCTAATCACGGGGCAGAGAACAAACTAAACAGCCAGAACGTTTGGGACAAATGTCCAAAACAAGCCCGGCTGCCAACAACAAGAACATTGTGTCCAACTCATAAGCCGCTCTGATAAAACTAATTCCCAATCCAAACAAAAACAAACACTCTGACACTTCCTGTAAGCACAGAGACTCAACACAGCAGACTGAGACCGGGCTCAACACAGAGACTGAGACAGGGCTGAACACAGAGACTGTGACAGGGCTCAACACAGAGACTGAGACAGGGCTCAACACAGAGACTGTGACAGGGCTCAACACAGCAGACTGAGACAGGGCTCAACACAGAGACTGAGACAGGGCTCAACACAGAGACTGTGACAGGGCTCAACACAGCAGACTGAGACAGGGCTCAACACAGAGACTGAGACAGGGCTCAACACAGCAGACTGTGACAGGGCTCAACACAGAGACTGAGACAGGGCTCAACACAGCAGACTGAGACAGGGCTCAACACAGCAGACTGAGACAGGGCTCAACACAGCAGACTGTGACAGGGCTCAACACAGCAGACTGAGACAGGGCTCAACACAGCAGACTGAGACAGGGCTCAACACAGAGACTGAGACAGGGCTCAACACAGCAGACTGAGACAGGGCTCAACACAGCAGACTGAGACAGGGCTCAACACAGAGACTGAGACAGGGTTTAACACAGAGACTGAGATTGCTATATTTCCTACTCAGGACTTGGTCCTGGAGAGCGACAGTGATGCATCTTCTCTCCCTCCCTGTTGAAAAGAACATTCTATGTTTTTCTGAGTCCAGACAGTCAGTGGCTCACTGATCTGACCCTCTCCTGTAAGATCTGAGAGAGGGGGACCTGTGGGGTGACCAGAGCTGACCAGACCTAACCAGACCTAACCAGAGCAAAACAAAGCAAACCAGAGCAGACCAGAGCAAACCAGAGCAGACCAGAGCAAACCAAAGCAGACCAGAGCAGACCAGAGCAGACCAGAGCAAACCAGAGCTGACTAGAGCAAACCAGAGCAGACCAGAGCAGACCAGAGCAGACTATAGATGACCAGAGCAGACTACAGATGACCAGAGCAGACTACAGATGACCAGAGCAGACTACAGATGACCATAGCAGACTACAGATGACCAGAGCAGACTATAGATGACCAGAGCAGACTACAGATGACCAGAGCAGACTATAGATGACCAGAGCAGACCAGAGCAGACTACAGATGACCAGAGCAAACCAGAGCAGACCAGAGCAGACTACAGATGACTAGAGCAGACTACAGATGACCAGAGCAGACCAGAGCAGACCAGAGCAGACTACAGATGACCAGAGCAGACCAGAGCAGACTACAGATGACCAGAGCAGACCAGAGCAGACCAGAGCAGACTACAGATGACCAGAGCAGACCAGAGCAGACCAGAGCAGACTACAGATGACCAGAGCAGACCAGAGCAGACCAGAGCAGACTACAGATGACCAGAGCAGACCAGAGCAGACTACAGATGACCAGAGCAGACCAGAGCAGACCAGAGCAGACTACAGATGACCAGAGCAGACCAGAGCAGACCAGAGCAGACTACAGATGACCAGAGCAGACCAGAGAAGACCAGAGCAGACTACAGATGACCAGAGCAGACCAGAGCAGACTACAGATGACCAGAGCAGACCAGAGCAGACCAGAGCAGACCAGAGCAGACCAGAGCAGACTACAGATGACCAGAGCAGACCAGAGCAGACCAGAGCAGACTACAGATGACCAGAGCAGACCAGAGCAGACCAGAGCAGACCAGAGCAGACCAGAGCAGACTACAGATGACCAGAGCAGACTACAGATGACCAGAGCAGACCAGAGCAGACCAGAGCAGACCAGAGCAGACCAGAGCAGACTACAGATGACCAGAGCAGACTACAGATGACCAGAGCAGACTACAGATGACCAGAGCAGACCAGAGCAGACCAGAGCAGACCAGAGCAGACCAGAGCAGACTACAGATGACCAGAGCAGACCAGAGCAGACCAGAGCAGACCAGAGCAGACCAGAGCAGACCAGAGCAGACTACAGATGACCAGAGCAGACCAGAGCAGACTACAGATGACCAGAGCAGACTACAGATGACCAGAGCAGACCAGAGCAGACCAGAGCAGACCAGCAGAGAGGACGAGGGAGGAGAGAGAACAAGAAGAAGAAAATCAAACAAAAGAAGAAGAAGCAGCGCTGGATTGATGGCAGGCAGGGTTATGAGAGAGGTTATCTGAGATGACTCTGGGAACAGTGTTCAAACACATAATTGGGGGCTTGTCCCTGGCCGGTCTTTCAGGGCAAATTATCAACGCATGGCTTGGATTGGCTGGACACATTGTGGAGGTGGGAACAGGGGGAGCTTTGATGGGCCAGTGTGACGCGCTATAATGGAATAATTTAGCACGCTAGGATAATGAGTGACTGAGATGGATGGGACAAGGCCTAGCATCTGCTGCTGATGTTAGCCTGGTGGCTAGCTAGCCCTGACTGAAGGAGGAGAAATGTTGTTATCGACGATGTGTGTGTGTGTGTGTGTGCGTGCGTACTTGCATTAGTGTGTGTGTGTATGTGTGAGAGTGTCTTTTTGAGCAAGGTCTTGTTGGTTTAGCAGCTCTGTGTTTCACCTCCTTCACCACCCCATATCCCCCTCCTCGCCTTCACCACCCTCCTCCCCCCCCCATCTCCCCCTCCTCTCGCTTCTCTCTCTCCAGGTGTCTTCCCCACCTCTGGTCACACCACCCCTCCAGCTGCCCCTTCACATGGGATGACTATCCTCATTCACAACGGCCATCCAGACATGCAAAATATGGAACATTTCGTTAAACCCGTAAAATACCTGTGGAATGACCTAAGTGCCCATGTGAGACGGTGGATTGCAGAGATTCCCCCCTGGATTGGATGACTAGATTACCTCAGGACATCAAATCAGCATGTATATCTCATATATACAGAAGTTGGCACTGTCTGGCCAGCTGAGAGAACACCTTATGGCCATGATCAAATCTTGATATATATTGACATCTCTCCCTCCACCTCTCTAGCATCTCTGCATAGCTGCCATCGTCCCGCCTCCGCCCAAGACAGATCCATGCACGGAGCCACGCACTCACCGTCCACACACACACACACACACACGCACACTCACCGTCCACACACACACTCACCGTCCACACACACCACACACTCACCGTCCACACACACACACACACGCACACACTCACCGTCCACACACACACGCACACACTCACCGTCCACACCACACACACACACTCACCGTCCACACACACACACACACTCACCGTCCACACACAACACACTCACCGTCCACACACAGTCATACAAAGACATGAACACACACACCAAAGAGAGAGAGAGAGAGAGACAGAGAGAGAGAGTGAAGGACTGAAAAAAGAAAGAGAAAAATAGGAAAAAGGTGATGTTGAAGAAGTACGGAGGATGAGGAGAGGGAGATGAGGGACAGAGAGGAGAAGAGGGAGGAGGATGAGAGAGATGTGTTAGGACCATGTGATTAAGCCCTGAAAAAGGTGATGTTGAAGAAGTACGAGGATGAGGAGAGGGAGATAGAGGGACAGAGGAGGAGAACGAGGGAGGGAGGGAGAGAGGAGAGAGGAGAGTGTGTTAGGACCATGGTGATTAGCCCTGAAAAGGTGATGTTGAGAATACGAGGGATAGAGAGTAGAGAGGGACAGAGGAGGAAAGAGGAGGAGGGAGTAGAGGGAGAGAGGAAGTGTGTTAGGACCATGGTGATTAAGCCCTGGGTCTCCTCTCTCCAGAAACGTGTGCAGACTTCATCAAGTCCACGCTAGCCAGTGCTGCGTTTCCCCATTACAGTCTGGCCCGGACGCCTGACAGCTCTGTGTATGTGTGTGTGTGTGTGTGTGTGACTGTGTGTGTATTGTGGAGTTGCTTGGACTCCCAAAGGCCCGAGAGCTATTCCAGAACACATGTGGAACCTGAGGGGGAGGCTGGGGGAGTTGAGAGGAGGGGT
This sequence comes from Mallotus villosus, assembly GCA_903064625.1. Taxonomy (NCBI): domain Eukaryota; kingdom Metazoa; phylum Chordata; class Actinopteri; order Osmeriformes; family Salangidae; genus Mallotus; species Mallotus villosus. The sequence goes on from CAEFZP010002185.1 coordinate 23,862, forward strand.
AAAAGCTCAGGCAAATTAAATGTTATTAGAAAGACCACACTCCCAATTCTAAATATATATTTTTTTCCTCTTTCCCTCCCTTCCTCAACCCTCTACCACTCTTCTTTCCCTCTCCCTCGCTCTCCCCCCTACTCCACACTCCCTCCCCTCCCTCCCTCTCTCTCTCTCTCTGTATCTCTCTCTCTTCTCTCTCTCTCTCGCCTCATGTTCTGCGGCTGCTGGTCTTGTCAGGGGGCGTGCAGCTTATCAGAGGCACACAGCAGGATCTAGGTTGGCTGAACGAGCCTTCGGAGAACCCAGTCCTCCTTACAGGGGCAGGTCACCTCCGAAAGGCCCTCTCTCGGTTCTACGCTTGGAGAACCAGCGGGGCCGGTTCTGTCAGAAGTGCTGCCACAGTCCTCACATCAGCCCACTCCAGCACGCTTCTTAGCAAGCTTCACCTGGACTCAATTATCAACAGGTGGTTTGTTGATAAGGTTGGTGCAGAGGGGGAGGTGGAGACTGTGTGTGTGTGGTGTGTGTGTGCCATGTATTTGATATGCCGACTTGGTGGAGACGCACGCGCGCGCACACACACACACACACACACACAGGGCTGTCAGAGACCCTCTGAACTATGAGTGAGAGCTCATTAAGTTGAAGGAGATGACAATGAACAAGGGGCTCCCATAGGCCAAGCCATCACTCAGGCCCCTGTGTAATGAACACCCACATTCAGGTGTGCTGATGCCTGGACAGGCCTACACACACACAACACACACACACACACACCACTCACAGACACACACACGACACACTCCTCCTCTCCTCTTCCACCCTGATCCTAACCCTTAGTCATGGTATGCAGGCTGATGTAGCTCCTCTCCTCCTCCTCTACCCTGATCCTAACCCTTAGTCATGGGGTTAGGGTTAGGCTGCAGGCCGATGGAGGCACCATGTAGACTGCGGCCTTACCACAGCGGCCTGGGTTTGAATCCAACCTTGGCCCTTTGCTGCATGTCTTCCCCCTTCCCCCCCCTCTCTCTCTATCTCCCTCCCTCCTCTCTCTCTCTCTCTCTCTCTCTCTCTCTCTCTCCCTGCCTTTCCTGTCACACTTCACTTAAAAGCTGCCCAATAAAGCATGAAAAATGCCCCAAAATATATCTTACTAAAATAAATCCTAATAAAGGGCTGAGGTCTGCTCTAGCGCCATCTGTAACAGCCTTCATTAACGCATCCTCATCACCCTTACTAAGAGCTATCTGGCGGAGTGCGGCCTGCAGTTCCAAACTAGCTAACCGATTATTTCCTCTCTTTGATACAATAACAGAATGTTCTTTTGGGTGGTTCCCCAGGGGCTTGTTGGAGACGGAGAGAGAGGGCGAGAGAGGGAGAGGGAGAGAGATAGAGAGAGTGGGGAGAGGCGAGGAGAGAGAGAGAGAGAGCAGATACGAGTATGCGTAGCTATTCGATATCAGATCTATCTCTGCTCGATGGCGACGCACTAGCTATATAGCGACTCGAGAGCGAGAGACTCAGAGCTATGCGATGTGTCGTGCACCGCATATATAGTATATCTCTCTACACACCCTCTACCATATAGCGACTACGAGAGAGAGAGAGGAGATGCTGAGACAGCTTGGCTTCATTGTACAAAGTTTGATGTAAAAAAATTGATTGAAAGGTAATTGAGCAGATTAAATGTCATAAACTGTATAAAAGCTCAAATTTTCCTACGCTACGGAATGTGTTCGTTTGGGAAGTATAGTAGCCGTACTTCAAACAACTCTATAAACGGATTTGAACCTCACGCACTGTCGTTAGTCCAACATGTAACCAACTGCATCATTCTTCAGTCTAATGAAGGAGCTGGACCCGGAGCCAGAACGCAGCACTCGAAAACTTGGAAAAACATCTTCCCCTGTTCCCCTCCGCTCCTGCCACAGAGGGAAATGAGTCCTGACTTCAAAGCCCAGAAGAGGAAGTGTGTTCCCCCCCCCTCCCTCCCCCCCTCCTCCCTTCCCTCCCTCCCTAGCTCGCTCCCTCCCTTCACTGCACCTGACCAAGGCAAACCAGGAGGACGTAGTGTTTCCATCTCCTCACCCAGCGTCCAGATGATGTCATGCTCTGGTGTCGTGGCAGGTTTCCCCAGGGGCCTCTCTCAGGCTGAGGAAGGGGGGAGTTTGATCCAGGAGAGAGTTTCAAACTCGGGGCTTTTTACCCGGGTGTCAGTCCATACGGCGTCCGGAGGGCCGCTGGTCTGTGACGGAATGCAAATATTGAGCTTGTCCGTGGTATGAACTGAAAATTACACATCGTAACGCAAATACCGTTTTGGCTGCCCAGGTGACCGCCGCCTGTCTCCTGGGTCGATGTAAACACAGTAATTACCCAGAGGCCTGCGGGGCGGGAGGGAGGGGAGGAGGGAGGGAGGGAGGCGAGGAGGGAGGCGAGGAGGGAGGGGTGAAGGATCTGGGTGATTCATGGGGCGCAGGCTCTTGGACATGACCTGTATGACTGGAACAGGCCCTGTGAATGTTTCCTCGGGACTCTGGCGAGACGTAAATGTTTGTTTCTTCGCAGTCTACGTTGTTTGTGCTCTGATGCAGCAGCAGAGTTTGTGTGTGCACGCGTGTGTGTGTGTATGTGTGTGTGTGTGTGTGTGCAGGCGTGTGTGTGTGTGCAGTCGTGCGTGTGTGTGCCGGGGGGATAAACTGCACTAACCTCTGCTAGTGAGACACACACAGACAGTGACAGGACTCGCTGTCTGTGCTGGGTGGTGGTGAAGGCCTGACTCTAATGTCCCCTCTGACATAAACACCAAGACCCGTCCAAGGAAAGAGAGAGAGGATGTGTACATCTTGTGTCTAAATATAATAATAATAATTTATTTTATTTGTAACGCGCACTTCATTCATAAGAATCTCAGAGTGCCAGAATATGCATGAGTGAGGGGCGTGGTGTTAGTTAGCCTGGGGGCAGAGGCTAGCGTGAGGGGCGGTGTTAGTTAGCCTGGGGGCAGAAGCTAGCATGAGGGGCGGTGTTAGTTAGCCTGGGGGCAGAAGCTAGCATGAGGGGCGGTGTTAGTTAGCCTGGGGGCAGAGGCTAGCGTGAGGGGCAGTGTTAGTTAGCCTGGGGGCAGAGGCTAGCGTGAGGGGCGGTGTTAGTTAGCCTGGGGGCAGAGGCTAGCGTAAAACACACCTCACCACACTGTGACAGACTACACTATTAAACCCCTGAGTCTCAACATGTGCAAGCCTGTCCTACATGAGAGAGAGAGAGAGAGAGGAAGAGAGAAAGAGAGAGAGTGGGAGGGAGGAAGAGAAACGAGAGAGGGGGGAGAGAGAGGAAGCGATAAAGAGAGATAGATACTGAGAGGAGAGGGAAGATAACACTGCCCTCTACTGTGTGACTGAACAGATGAACTACAGAAGAAGCCTTGAGAAGGAAGGAGAGGTCAAAACACACAGAGACATTATTCACTAGAACTAGACTATATGTAAATAAATATTATCACTTTGATATGGAGTCAGTATCAGAAAGGCTGTTGGTCGTTTGTGCAGACCTTTAACCATAAGGCACAGCTGACCTGACAGAAATGTGTTGGCGGCCCTGGAAATAGGTCAAAATGTGTGTGTGCGCGCGCGCTTGTGTGTGTGTGTGTGGACCATAGATAGATTTACCAGAGCCAACCAGTGACATCTGGTTGGGGGTTCTTCACAGGTTTTATAGGCCATGACACCCTCCCCTAACAACAGGAGGGCAGGAACACCTGTCTAATCATAAACACACCTGCAGCTAGCTATACTAACGCTAGCTCCAGCCTGGCCCACACAGAGAACACACACTTACAAGCTAACGAAACACACCTGCAGCTAGCGATGCTAGCGCTAGCTTCAGCCTGGCCCACACAGAGAACACACACTTACAAGCTAACGAAACACACCTGCAGCTAGCGATGCTAACGCTAGCTCCAGCCTGGCCCACACAGAGAACACACACTTACAAGCTAACCAAAGTGAAAGCCCAGTGGTGGTGTCAGTTAGCATCGGGTCAGCCAACACTGCTAGCGTGTGAGGGTCGTGGAAGAACGGAGCAATGAAACTCAACGAAACGCCACCTTTCCACACCGTGACGGACTAAATAGCTCGTATAAACTACCCGCCCTGACGTTAAACGGGCCGCTTATAAACACACATGCTCCCCATAACAATTAAAGCCCAAATGAAGGAATGGAGAAGAGCCAGCGTCAGGCAGGAGTTACGAGTTGTCTTTCCAGACGCTCATTTGCCCGACCGAAAAAAGCAGAGGAGGTAAGATATCGCGCAGGACGAAACTCGCAGCAAATGTCTAATTCTCGGGTTTGTGTTTATTTGGGTTTAGGGATGTCTAGACAATCGGCAGCAGGTCTGCTGTCCTGTCATACGACCCTTCAGATTGTCCTACCAGGGCATGGTTAGGGTTCGGGTTAGACCTACAGTAGGAAACTCTGACGAGGTAAGAGGACAAAATCAACTGAACGCTGGTTCTGGGTCTAAAATGAAGTGGAACGGCTTGTGATGGTTTACAGAAGCTGTTATCCAGAACTCCTGGGTTCTGGACTGGGCCCAGTTGGCATCAACGGAACATGCACTGTGTTTGCTCAATGTTGCACGGGACCTGCAGGGTGTGTGTGTGTGTGTGTGTGTGTGTGTGTGTGTGTACGGGGGGATGCAGTGCTATCAAGGTGTAGCAGAAGGTTCCCTCCCAGCCATCTTCTGTCCAATGACACATGACACACTGTATCTGGACGGAGAGACACCACACTGTATCTGAACAGAGAGACACCACACTGTATCTGGACGGAGAGACACCACACTGTATCTGGACAGAGAGACACCACACTGTATCTGGACAGAGAGACACCACACTGTATCTGGACAGAGAGACACCATACTGTATCTGGACAGAGAGACACCACACTGTATCTGAACAGAGAGACACCACACTGTATATGGACGGAGAGACACCACACTGTATCTGAACAGAGAGACACCACACTGTATCTGGACGGAGAGACACCACACTGTATCTGGACAGAGAGACACCACACTGTATCTGGACGGAGAGACCAGTTTTCCAGCCAAGCACAAACCAGGCTGAAGTTCTGTTCTGACAGAAGGGAAGGGAGAGTGTCTACCTTGCTCTTCTAAATAGAACACCTTCATTGTTACTTATTGTTCTATGCAGAGTCCCCACTCATCACAGATAGGAAGAGTGTGTGTGTGTGTGTGTGTGTGTGAGAGAGAGAGAGAGAGAGAGAGAGAGGGAGAGAAAGAGAGAGGGAGAGAGAGAAAGAGAGATAAACGAGGGAGAGAGAGAGAGAGAGGGAGAGAGGAGAGCACGCAATGGTGCTGAAAACCTCTGGAGATTTACGGCTCCCAGATGTGGGAGGACTGCTCGTGTGTGTGTTACTAGTATTAAGTGGTCCTCAGTGTGTGTGTGTGTGTGTGTGTGTGTGTGTGTCCAGGCCCCTCCACCAGGCCCTGTGTGTGTGTGGTGTGTGTGTGTGTGTCCAGCCCCTCCACCAGACCCAGTCACGCAGGTCATTAGGAGCGGGGCCCATCACTGGCAGACCTGCAGGCTGTTCATCACCTGATTGGTCGTCATGACAGGGAACAGTGAGTGCGGACGCACGCTCCTTATCGCCACAGCAGCAGGCAAATCTGAGCCACCTGTAGGGAGCCGGGGGCCAGGGGGCTGAGGCAGGGGGCTAGGGGGCTAGGGGGCTGGGGGGGGGCAGGGGGCCTGGGGGGGAGGGGGGGCCAGGGGGCTGCTCTCCGTCACAGGCCAAGAGGAGCTATGCTGCTGTAACCTGACCCCCCAGCTGGCTTCACGGTCATGCATTCATACACACACATTCACACACACACCTTTCATATAGACACACACACACAGAGGGGCCAGTCACTTTACACAGAAACACATACGTGTGCAGGGGGGCAGTTTTTGCTCAGACACACACGGTCATGCATTCATACACACACACTTCCACACACACACACACACACACACGCACACACTGTAACTAAGTGTGTTAACTTGTTGCAGGTTTCTGTCCTCTCAGTATGATTTTTATTGTAAGTGTAACAATATTTGTCACGTAATAAAATGGCTTTTACAGCGCTCGGCTCATCATGACGGGGCCTCTGGTCCGGAGCGGGCCACATCACCACTCCCCTGCCGCCCCACGCCTGGATAATTCATCACACATGACTCCATCTCTCCCATATAAAATACAATTAAACGCTTCAATTTGCCCGCCAGTCAACCTGTTGTTTGCCAGTCAACCATATCAACACCCATTGAAACGTTTGTAAAAGAAACGTATTTGCTCAGCAGAAAAGGTTTGCATATGCTGCAATGGGGTTATCTCATCCCTGCTAACTTATCTGGAAACAGGCTTGATAGCCGTGGTAATAGCAGTTTGAATAGTTCTTCAGTCCACAGTTACTGAGGTACTACTTACAGGACAAAAGAGTCAATCCTGTTTTTTAACCCTTGTGCTGCCTTCGGTCACAATGACCCGAAGGTTCACAACGACCCCTCATTCTGCTGCGACAATTTTACCCAATACAAAAACGAATAAAAAGCATTTTCTTTTAACATTTGCGCTGTGGGGGGGTGTGAGACAGCCCGACGGTTTAAAAGAAAATGCTTCACTTTATTTTTGTATGAGGTACAGTTGTCACAACACGTGGGGGGGTCCAATGACTGATGGGTCACAATGACCCGAAGAGAACACAAGGGTTAAGAGATATAAAAACAGTACATAGATTTTGAAATCGTTTTTCATTCGGAAAGGCAGTGTTCTTCTAACATTACAGTGTCTTTCTCACATACACACACACAGAGGCAACACACACAACGCACATACACACACACACACACACAGAGGCAACACACACAACACACACACACACACACAGGCAACACACGAGTGCGCGGGTGTGAGCGCCCGGCCTGCCGTCTCACCCCAGCTTCACACACAGAGTGGAGCCAGGCGACCACAGACCCACGAGGACTGTTGTGACTGCGAGAGGAAGGGGTGGGATCAAGCCAGAGCCACCCTGTCCTATTCAGCCTGTGATACCATCTCTACTCTCTCTTTCTCTCTCTCTCTATCTCTCTATTCTCTCTCTCCCTCTCTCTGTGCGTTCTCCCTTTCTCTTCCCCTCTCCCTGTGAGTTCTCTTTCTCTCTCTGTGATTTCTCTCTCTCTTCCTACAAACAGGACTGTGCAAATAAGTCTAACTATGTTTATATTGGGCTCTTCCAATCACAACAGCTTCCTTCCTCTCCTCCTGACACAAAATGGCAGCCAGTCTCTCACTGGCAGTGTCACCTGACCTGGAGAGCAGTGCCACTGTCCCCCCGTGTCGCCGAGGGCAGATTAGCCTGAGATAACAGCGAGGCAGGGTCACAGCCTGGGGAGAGGTGTGTGTGTGTGCGTGTGTGTGTGTGTGTGTAGGGGTGGTCCGGGCAGGGCTAGCGTGTGACCGGACGGGACTCTCATTGTCTCTGGGATGGGAAATGGGGAAGTGGGGGAATCCCATCCACATGACTGGCTCGCTCTGCTACATGTAGCCGCTCCAACTGGAGTTGGGATTAGTCCTGAAAACACCCGCCAGGGGATGAGGAGGATGAGGAGCTGGGGATGAGGAGGATGAGGAGCTGGGGATGAGGAGGGTGAGGAGCATGAGGAGGATGAGGAGCTGGGGATGAGGAGCTGGGGATGAGGAGCTGGGGATGAGGAGGATGGGGAGGGATGAGGAGGATGAGGAGGATGAGGAGGATGAGGAGGATGAGGAGGATGAGGAGGATGAGGAGGATGAGGAGGATGAGGAGGATGGGGATGAGGAGCTGGGGATGAGGAGCTGGGGATGAGGAGGATGGGGAGGATGAGGAGGATGAGGAGGATGAGGAGGATGAGGAGGATGAGGAGGATGAGGAGGATGGGGATGAGGAGCTGGGGATGAGGAGCTGGGGATGAGGAGCTGGGGATGAGGAGGATGGGGAGGATGAGGAGGATGAGGAGGATGAGGAGGATGAGGAGGATGAGGAGCATGAGGAGGATGAGGAGGATGGGGAGGATGAGGAGCATGAGGAGGATGGGGATGAGGAGGATGGGGATGAGGAGGATGAGGAGGATGAGGAGCATGAGGAGGATGAGGAGCATGAGGAGGATGGGGATGAGGAGGATGGGGATGAGGAGGATGGGGATGAGGAGGATGAGGAGCATGAGGAGGATGGGGATGAGGAGGATGGGGTTTCAAATGAGGATGATGATGGTGATGATGATGGTAAAGATGATGATGGTGATCATGACATGGGATACCAGAAGGCTTTCCGCAAAATGAGGAATCATTCATAGAAAGTAGCTGTTGCCAAGTCACTAAGTTAGTTATTATAACGCATGAAAGGTTACAGTTCCCCCCCCACCCACACACCACACACACCCAAACACACATTCCTCCACACACGTGTGTGTTCCGTGCATGACGGAGGGCCCGCACGGCCAGCGAGCTCAGATAGGCTGGAGGGTGTGGCAAGATGCATCCCTGCTGTGTGTGTGTGTGTGTGTGTGTCTGTGTGTGTGCCCTCTGCATAGCAGATGTTCCTGGCTACCCACCTCTCTCTCAAACACCCACACACACCTTCCCTGCAGCCATATCCCAAGAGCACACACACACACCCTCACAACCCACACACACTCCCTCACCCTCCCACACACCCTCACACCCACACAAACTCCCTCACCCTCCCACACACCCTCACACCCCACCCACACCACACTCCCTCACCCTGCCCCACCCTCCCCACACACCCTCACCCCACACACCACACCACCCCACACAAACTCCCCACCCTCCCACACCACCCTCACCCCCACCCCACACACTGCCCTCACCCTCCCACCCTCCCACACACCCTCACACCCCACCCACACTCCCTCACCCTCCCAGCCATCCTCACACCACTCCCTCACCCTCCCTCACACCCACACACACTCCCTCACCCTCCCACACACCCCTCACACCCACACACACCCTCACCCTCACACACAGCCCCAGGCAGGCTGAACAGACCCTGGTGTGGTACAGATGAGCACAGTGACTCTGGGGGCCGTGACAGAGCTGGCTGCTGCTCTACTGTTTCACTGTCCGCCTGCAGACATTCATCACACACATGTTTTCTTGTTTGGCTTTAGGTTCCTCTCTCACATTATCCATCAAAGAGCCCCAGAAACTCTCTTTACTTTTGTGAAGAAGTATCTGCCTCTCTCCCCCCCTCTCTCTCTCTCCCTCCCCCTCTCTCTCCCTCCTCTCTCTCTCTCTCTCTCTCTCCTCTCTCTCTCTCTCTCTCTCTCGGCCTGTGTATTTTTCTCTTTACTCTCTGTGTCATTCCCTCCTTTGTTGTTGCGTTTCTCTCTCTCTCTCTCTCTCCTTGATCTTCCTCCTCTCTGTCTAAGGGCAATGTGTTTGTAGTTAACGGATGTGTGGTGATGTAGGAGAATCTGTGAGACAAGCATTTCTATTCCAGTCGCAGTTTGATTTTAAACAGACACGTCTAATTCGATTATTTGTGTGTTTTGGAAGAAGGGAGAAAATCAAGTGAAAGGCGAGGGGAGTGCGTGTGTTTACGTGTTGCGACATTGCGAGGACAAATACAGAAGATGTTGGCTGGACTGCAGTTTCTGGATTATCTCTGATTTCCCTCGTTGGCTGATTGTGAGTGTAGGAAGCTTCTGGTGATAGTAATGAGTTTGTCAAGACACGATGACATTGCAGCGGAGAGCTGAAGGGACACACACACACACACACACACACACTTGGGAGTGTGTGTAACTCAATCCTGACCCCTTGACTCTCAGGGTGCCCTGAAACACTAGCCTAGCCTTCACCAGTGCCCCACACACACACACACACACACACACACACACACACACGCACGCAGCATCTATAATGGATGCCTGGAAACATATGCAGAAGGGGGGCTTGTGAACAGGCTCCCTTCTATACTGCCACAGGCCATATGGTGACCAGGGGACTGGCCTGGTCATTGATGCTATCTGTCGTGGGTCTGGGGGCCCGGGCACTCAAACATACAGGGACCCACGGTGTGTGTGTGTGTGTGTGGGAGGAACACGTTGGTGGGGGGCTAGTGTTTCAGCCCTCCTCTATTCATCCACACAAAGAGTTAAACCCCCCCCATGCCCCCACCCCCCCATGCCCCCACCCCCTACCCCCCTGCCCACCAATCCACCATTGTGCGTGGGGCTGGCTGATGAAGGGTCCTCTCTATGCCTGGCTGAGACCCCTCTCTGTGGGCTGTGGTGAGGGGGTTAACAGGCCCCGATCCTGGCTGCCTGGCCTGCTGGCTGGCTGGTCCCTACCCCCCCCCTCTCCTCCTACGGTTAACCCCCAGAAAGAGCTCCCAGAATGGGGCACGGTCAGCCAGATGGCACCCGCTGTCCCTGGAAGTCCTGGAGAACAGATTGAGAATGGGACGATAATGTGATCCTGGTACGATCGTCAAAGTCATCAAACAGGCTTTTTGTCTTCTTGTGTTCATGTTTTGTCATTAGGCAAACTTTTCAATAATTAATAAGTAGCCATCGACCATCGCTGGATATTGCAGAGAGTGTGTAGTAGCTTCAGCGAGGGCTAGTGTGCGTTGGTGTGTGAAGGCTGGACAGACAAACATCAACATGTTTCTCATCTGAGTGTGGTGCATGGTTCCACAAGCTTGACAGCTGAGCGCTATACACAGCAGAGACAGCATGGGGCTGTGGAAAGTACACACTCAGACGCACACACAACACTCAACACACACACATCCTTTTTTCTCAGGGTGTCATACCCTTTACACATGTGATTTTTTCCACGGCAGCATCCAGCCACCCCCCCGCTCCCTGACCCACACAAACACACACACACTCTCTCTCTCCCTCTCTCTCTGTCTCTCTCCCCTCTCCCCTCCCTCTCTCCCTCTCTCTCTCTGTCTCTCTCACACACACACACACACTCTCTCTAAGGGTGAACTGCAGCCCACAGTGGTGAGGGTGAAAGCGTGGGAGAGGACACAAGTAAGGGCCGGTTCCCACAGGCGTGACTCATGACTAAACTCACAACAAAGACCCCACCCGGGCCAGCTGCAACATGGGGGGTATAAAACCAACACACACACGAGCCACAATGCACCAGTAAAGGCTACAAAGCCGTCTTGACTGAGAGAATGTCAGTGTGGTGAATTAGTAAACTCATGCTGACTGATGTCAATGACGAACTTGAAGGATGAAGACATCATAACAGAAGACCTCCCCCCAGAACCTGATCTAAGATCTGCCGTGCAGAGTTATTCCATTCTTATTCCCGTTATTTTGAAGCTTCTGCCTACATTCTCCTTCCTTTTTGCATCCCGAGGTTTCGATGTGTCTTTTGAGCTGCAGGTTGCTGAGAGAGTCTCTTTTCACACACCGAGCAGCCGTCTGGACATGTGACCCTCCTGGTCCTGGCTGGGTGTCATGGTCGTCATGACGATGTGACCACCTGATCGTCTACGTGTGGCAGCAGACACACGCAGCGCAGACCACCGTCTCTAACGGGATCAGGCTCTCGTTTTCACTCCTTTCACTACTCTCTACTCTCTCTCTCTCCCTCCTCTTTCTCTCTCTCTCTCTCTCGACATCCCTTCTCTCTCTCTCTCCCCCCTCTCTCCCTCCTCTTTCTCTTTCTCTCTCTCTCCCCTCCCTCTTCTTTTTCCCTCCCTTCTCTCTCCCCCTCTCTCTCTCTCCTCTCTCCCCCCACCCCTCCCTTCCCTCCCTCCTCTCTCTCTCCCCTCCCTCTCTCTCTCTCTTTCCCTCTCTCTCTCTCCCCTCCTCTCTCCCCCTACCCCGTTTCTCTCTCTTTCTACAGTATCGATCACTCCTTTCTTTCTTCACCCCCCCCCTCTCTCTCTCTGTCTCTTTCTCCATCTCTGTCTCTCTTTCTCTCTCTCTCTGTCTCTCTTTCTCCCTCTCTCTAGAGATCAATAGTTGACTGTTCTTATCAAGAAGGGGGTGGGGAGGGAGGGGGGGGGGTGTAGCCAGTAGCTACCCCCCCCTCCCCTCCTCTCTGGTGCTTCCAGAAGTCAGGGGGCACCTGCTAGGGAGCTCTCCCTGGCCGGGGCTGCTTTGTTGGGGCCGGTGTTTGCCCTGGTGGGCCCTGGGCCCGGCTGTTTGCTCGGGGGGCCGGGAGGCGCTGCGTTTGCTCTGCTCCTTTCAGACCCAGCAGCTCTGACCCAGCAGCTCTGACAGATGAGGCAATAAAGAGGGCTGGACTGGCAGGGGCTCAATTAACCACTGGTGGAGGGGTAAGAGTGTGTGTGTGTGTGTGTGATGGGAGGGGTGGAGAACAAGAGAGTGTGTGATGGGGGGGGGGAGTGGTGGGGCTATTAGAGTGCCTTTGTCTCCCTCTCTGTCAGTCTGTCTACAACACAATCTTAACTTGGCTTCTCCTAATGAGACAGAGTACAGAGGAGATCCACATGGCTGCACCCACTAGGAGGGATGAGAGGCCTAGCTAGCTCTCCCCTCCCTGGACCTGGACACAGCCCTGCCTCCCTTCTCCCCTCCCTGGACACAGCCTATCTCCCTCTCCCCTCCCTGGACACAGCCTATCTCCCTCTCCCCTTCCCTGGACACAGCCCTGCCTCCCTTCTCCCCTCCCTGGACACAGCCTATCTCCCTCTCCCCTCCCTGGACACAGCCTATCTCCCTCTCCCCTTCCCTGGACAGAGCCCTGCCTCCCCTCTCCCCTCCCTGGACCGCCTCCCCTCCCTGGACACAGCCCTGCCTCCCCTATCCCTTCCCTGGACACAGCTCTCCCCTCCCTGGACACAGCCCTGCCTCCCCTATCCCTTCCCTGGACCCAGCCCTGCCTCCCTTCTCCCCTCCCTGGACACAGCCCTGCCTCCCTCTCCCTTCCCTGGACACAACCCTGCCTCCCTTCTCCCCTCCCTGGACACAGCCTCTGCCTCCCTCTCCCCTTCCCTGGACACAGCCCTGCCTCCCCTCTCCCCTCCCTGGACACAGCCCTGCCTCCATCTCCCATCCACAAGCCTGGGCGCCATTCACATTCAAATCCAACACCAAGAGCAGACAATGGTTCGTGCCCTGCTCCTGGTCCCAGACGGCCCCTTAACTAGCGTGTCCTCTCCCTGCCTGGCCCATGTTTCCAGCTGCAGGAGGAACAACAGGCTGCCTAGCGACTGAGAGAGGGTGTCACAGGGAGGGCAGTCTGGGGCTCCTCTGCTTGTTGGGACCGGGCAGGTTGTGAAGACCACAGACATTCGTCAACCAATCAGAGAGCTAGGTCAAAGCCCAGGTCCTTGTTGTTTATGAAAGTATCGGAGGGTCACATGATAGATGACCCTTCCGCTGGGAGTATAGAGAACGTACGGTGTCTAACTGATCTCTCCAACCTGTCTAAGCTGCCCACATCTCCCAGAGCAGAGAGAGTTGGGTGGAAGAGAGAGAGAAGGGTTGGAGGGAGACAGAGAGAGAGAGAGAGAGAGAGAGGGAGACAGAGAGAGAGAGTGTGGGAGGAAGAGAGAAGGGTGGAAGACCGAGAGACAGAGAGAGAGAAACAGAGAAGAGAGAGAGAGAGAGAGAGAGAGATAGAGAGTGTTTCATGTGGGGCTTGTTTAACCGTTGGTGCTGAGTCTCACCACAGCAGCAATGTGCTTCCTGTTCTAGAGAGTCAAGAGATGGAGAAGGAACTTCCCTACTCACACACGCTACACTACACCACGCTAACACACACACCGCGCTAACACGCACACACGCTAACACTACACACACACACACACACACCGCTCCACAGCTGTCTTACAAGGCTCAGACACACATACTAACACACACATACCCTGACACACAGACACTCGCTAAAACACACACACGATCACAGTGCTGTTATGGTCTGAGTACCTTTGTTAACTACGGGGGGTGATATAATGCGTACCTTTACGCTGGATCATTATGACATTATCTGAAATTATGCTTCAGGGAAGGAATCTTTTTTTGTCTTGAAAACTCGTGAGGGTGGAGCACTTCTGTGCATGACAAGAAAATCATCAATCACAAGCTCTTAGAAACACATGCGCGCACACACACACACACATTCTGTAGACAGGCACACACATATATTCACACAACACCACTTACAGAGGTAGCCTTGCAGACAAACAGCTTCCAAGATCACCTTCACCAAACACACACAGCTCATCCACTGTTCTAACGCAGTGACAGATTCCTGTGAGACACTGCACGCCCTTGCTAATAACCTGTGTTCTGTGTGTGAGTGGTGTGTGTGAGTGTGAGTGTGTGTGGCGTGTGAGTGTGGGGTGTCTGTGTGGCGTGTGATTCTCTGGGTGGCTTTCTGAATGTGTGTGTGTGGTGTCTTTGTGAGTGTGATCGTGTGTGTGATTCTGTGAGTGTGTGTGTGTGTGTGTGTGTGGTGTCTTTGTGAGTGTGATCGTGTGTGTGATTCTGTGAGTGTGTGTGTGTGTGTGGTGTCCTTGTGAGTGTGATCGTGTGTGTGATTCTGTAAGTGTGTGTGTGTGTGGTGTTCTTGTGAGTGTGATCGTGTGTGTGATTCTGGGAGTGTGTGTGTGTGAGTTCAGGTTTTCCACTGAGCCTTGAGTGACAGGAGCTGTGGCCCCACCCTGACGGATGTGGGATGTTTGCACAGGACGACAGGCGATAGCCACCCCAGACCTGCTAATTCACTTCATCTTTGAAAAACAACGGAAATCAAGCGAACCTTTCCATCATGGAAGCAGAGGTTAGCCACATGGACGCAGGGCTGCACACCTCTTCAGAGGGTGTGCTGTGTGTGTGTGCTGTGTGTGTGTGTGTGTGTGCGTGTGTGTGTGTGCTGTGTGTGTGTGCTGTGTGACTAGCAGTGAAATCTGACCTCTGGAAACATCCAGCTCAACAGGTTCCCCCTCAATCCTGTCACCCTCGACAGTAACGTTCTGTCACTTCAGATCAGCCTGAACCCTCCTCTCCTCTCTCGCCCCCCCCCTCTCCTGTCAAGAAAACAATCGACAAGTTGTCAGCCACTTCAGCCAGCTGTTGATGTTGATACAAACCAGCTCGTCACAGCGGGACGAGCGACAGCTCCGAGTAAGAGCTCGACAGGTTTTTGCGAAACCACAGTTCTTGTCTCGACGCTCCTACATCGTCGTACCGTTTCTTCTTCCCAGGTTTCCGTGTTCCTTCCATGTTTCCCTCTCGGAGTCCTCCTGGGACTGTTTCCTCGTCCTTCCTCCAGGGTCTAGGTTGGTTTAGGTGCAGCTCTCCGCCCCCGCCAAGCCCTCCGCGACACGGCTTGTCAAAGGGGCTGTTCAAATCACGTTCGGTCCGATTCATCCCGTCACTGTGCACCCCCGCACCCTCCTGACAGGACGAGCCCCCCCTGCGGTGAGCCTTTCTCCCCCCCCGGGGGGGCGTCTGAGGCCAGCCTCGTCTGGAGGCTAGGGCCAGCGGGGCGCCTGGTGAGGTCAGACGGGGGTCGGCGTCATAAAGGCTGAACTCCTGACACCCGTTTGGTGGAGACGGATCACTGTGAGAGCCGGCTAGCGGGGACAAAGAGCCCGTCCCAGCAGCGCTCTCGCTCGACATGGTGCTGCTTTAAAACGCTGGGCGGCTTACAGGCACGGCTTTTATGACTGGCCGCTGACCCCGCCCTGGTTAGGTCGCTCTGCAGACGAACCTCCTCAGACTTCATATCCATGCTAATGAGCTGGAGAGGCGGACGACGCCTGGAGGGATGAGGTTTCTGGGGGAGAGGGATGGGTGAGTTTCTGGGGGAGAGGGATGGGTGAGTTTCTGGCGGAGAGGGATGGGTGAGTTTCTGGGGGAGAGGGATGGATGAGTTTCTGGGGGAGAGGGATGGATGAGTTTCTGGGGAAGAGGGATGGATGGTGGGGAGATGGTTTCTCGTCTCTGTTGGAACACAGTCGTCAAATAACAAGCTACTCAGCCTTCTTCTTCGCTGTTTTCCAAAACAACCGGAGCCTGGAGAATCCCTGAGGACGTCGCCCAATCACAACGCTTCTAAGCTGGACGTCGCCCAA
>CAEFZP010002185.1:45000-140000 GCA_903064625.1 Mallotus villosus
TACAAACATGTTACTAGGGAGGAGAGGGAGGAGAGGGAGGGGAGGGAGGAGAGGGAGGGAGTGAGGGGAGGGAGCAGAGGGAGGGAGGGGAGGGATGGGATGGGAGGCGTGCTGATGGAGGGCTGACAGGTGAGTGAGGGAGGGGCAGGACGGGAGTCTGTGAGGGTGTGTCTGTCGTGGACGCTGCTCTTTGTCGTGCTGTTTCTGTGTCTTTTCTTTTCTGCGCGTCTCGTGCTGATAGGGTCGAGCGACAGGTTATCTAACCCTCCTCCTTTTCTCGCTCTCTCTTTCTGGCACAAATAGAAATCAAGCTCCATCTAGATTGAGGTGGTTCAGACCTTGTGGAGTTCATCGCAAATTCCCCCCCCGACACACACACACACACACACAACACACACAAACCCTCACTCTCACTCTTATCCCCCTTTATATCTAACCCCAATCTCCCTCGATCCCTTTCTCTATCTCTCTTCAATCTCCCTCCCTCTCAATCTCTGTCTAACAACCCCCCCCCCTCTTGAACTCCCCTCCTCCCCCCCCCGCCCCCCCCCACTCTCTCTAACCCTACTCCACTCTCGAACCCCCCATCCGCTCTCTCCCCCCCCCGCCGCCCACTCCCTATCCCAGACACCAGGTCACGTCCCAGAGGTCATTTAATATAAGCCATCGACTACACGGCCAATTCACACCTGAAATGAGCCCCTGGAGCCCTGGGGACCCTGAATGGAGCCTTTGTCGTCCGTCGGGAGCTCAGACAGTCCCTGGCTCTATGAGAGCCTTAAGGCTCAGAATAATTTGACTAAACGCATGGGATTTGCAAGCGCAGATTATCACTGGCTAGCCCCCAGCCCCCACGGGCCAGTCCGACCAGTTAAACCATCATTGTTTTGGGGTTGGCCACTGTGCCCAGTGGAGCTCGCCTGCTAGCTAGCCGCTCTCAGTGGAAAATACAGGAAAGGCTAAACCATAGCTAATCCAGAAACGCGAGGGAAAGTTGGAAGCCTAAACCTATTTGCGGTTTCTTTTTGTTTTTTAATCAGATCGTTTTTGGGGGTTATCAAGCGCATTACCTCTAGACTGTTTCTGGTTGGCCTGTTTGGAGCACGCGTTCACTTTCCATTCGTTCATGCTTGCACCTCCTTCTGCACCTCCTCCAGATCTTCCTCTTTTGTCCCAGTTCCTGGTCCACCTCCTCCTCCTCCTGTTCTACCTCCTCCTCCTCCTGTTCTACTCTACCCCCTCCTCCTCCTCCTCCTCCTCCTCCTCCTCCTCCTCATGTTCTACTCCCTCCTCCTCCTGCTCCTGTTCTACTACCCCCCTCCTCCTCCTCCTCCTGTTCTAAACCCCCCTCCTCCTTCTGTTCTAACCCCCTCCTCCTCCTCCTCATGTTCTACTCCCTCCTCCTCCTCCTGCTCCTGTTCTACCCCCCTCCTCCTCCTCCTCCTGTTCTACTCCCCCTCCTTCGCCTCCTCCTGTTCTACTACCCCCCCTCCTCCTCCTCCTCCTGTTTCTACCCCCTCCTTCGCCTCCTCCTGTTCTACCCCCCTCCTCCTCCTCCTCCTCCTCCTGCTCCTGTTCTACACACCCTCCTCCTCCTCCTCCTCCTCCTGTTCTACCCTCACCCCCCCCCTCCTCCTCTCCTCCTGCTCCTGTTCTACTACCCCCCCCCTCCTCCTCCTCCTCCTCCTTCTGTTCCGGGCCTTTCTGCTCATGATAGCTCTCCTACACGCTCTCCCAGCTCATTAGACTGAATGTCCAAACGTCACAAGAATGTTTTATGGACTCTTGAGAAATCACTCCCAGCACAAGTCACTCACTGTTCTTCAGTGCGGGGGGAAGATAAGGGGTTTATATTCTTAAAGTGGTGTGTGTGTGTGTGTGTGTGTGTGTGTATGTGTGTGTGTGGTGTGTGTGTGGGGCAGGGTCTTAGAGCCCAGTGTGGAGAATGAAACAGAATGCCCAGACAGAATTAGTTCCAAGCAAACTAAGGACCGTTCTATGAAACTGAACAATTAGGAGGATTAAAAGTAATAATTCTATCTTGGCTGCAGCTGCATTATGGTTGCCTGGCACCCAGAAAGGTGTGCATGTGTGTGCGTGTGTGTGTTCTGTGTGTGCATGAGTGTGTGCGTGTATGTGTGTATGTGTATGTGTGTGTCATACTTCTTGTGTGTCTGAAAAGTGGCGTCTGGCCGTGAGTCTGTGATACAGCTGGAAGCAGAAATGTAAACACTGAGCATGCTCCGTAGTAGGCTCCGCCCACGTCAGAGCTCTCAGCTCTCACTACATACTGAGCATGCTCCGTACAGGCTCCGCCCACGTCAGAGCTCTCAGCACTCACTACATACTGAGCATGCTCCGTACAGGCTCCGCCCTCGTCAGAGCTTTCAGCACTCGCTACATACTGAGCATGCTCCGTACAGGCTCCGCCCACCTCACAGCTCTCGCTACATACTGAGCATGCTCCGTACAGGCTCCGCCCACGTCAGAGCTCTCAACACTCGCTAAATACTGAGCATGCTCCGTACAGGCTCCGCCCACATCAGAGCTCTCAGCACTCGCTACATACTGAGCATGCTCCGTACAGGCTCCGCCCACATCAGAGCTCTCAGCACTCGCTACATACTGAGCATGCTCCTTACAGGCTCCGCCCACGTCAGATCTCTCAGCACTCGCTACATACTGAGCATGCTCCGTACAGGCTCCGCCCACCTCACAGCTCTCGCTACATACTGAGCATGCTCCGTACAGGCTCCGCCCACCTCACAGCTCTCGCTACATACTGAGCATGCTCCGTACAGGCTCCGCCCACGTCAGAGCTCTCAGCACTCGCTACATACTGAGCATGCTCCGTACAGGTGCTCTCTCAGCACTCATTACATGTTACACACGGAGCACAATGTGTCACATCATTTATTTAGATAGCACCTTTCCACTTCACATCAGCAGATAATACTCGTAAGAGGGAAACTGATATTGCCTTTGTTGCTGAGTAGCGTGTTGGGGGTAAGTGACTAAGCCGACTGACTGACTGGCTGGCTGGTCGTCTGACTGGCTGGCTGGTCACCTAGCTGACTATCTGGCTGGCTGGCTGGTGGCCTGGCTGACTGGCTGGTGGCCTGGCTGCAGTCCCATCCCCCTGTCATCCACCTGTGAGTAAAAGGACCTTTGTCAGAGCGGCCTAATGTAACCTGACGTCCTCTCCACATGTGGAACAGCTCAGCCCTGCACTCACTCCTGCTGATTATACTGAGAGAGAGAGGGGAGAGAGAGGTAGACACACAGCCAGGGAGAGGGGGGAGAGAGGTTGGACACACAGCCAGGGAGAGGGGGAAAGAGGTAGACACACAGCCAGGGAGAGGGGGAGAGAGGTGGACACACAGCCAGAGAGAGGGGGAGAGAGAGGTAGACACAGCCAGAGAGAGGGGAGAGAGAGGTAGACACACAGCCAGAGAGAGGGGAGAGAGAGGAGACACACAGCCAGAGAGAGGGGAGAGAGAGGTAGACACACAGCCAGAGAGAGGGGTGAGAGAGGTAGACACAGCCAGAGAGAGGGGAGAGAGAGGTAGACACACAGCCAGAGAGAGGGGAGAGAGAGGTAGACACACAGCCAGAGAGAGGGGGAGAGAGGTAGACACAGTGTGTATGTGAGGTGTGTTTGTGTGTGTGTGAAGTGTGTGTGTGAGGTGTGTATGTACGGTGTGTGTGTGTGAAGTGTGTGTGTGAGTGTGTGTATGTGAGTGGGTGTGTGTTTAAGGTGGGACACTAGCGGG
Organism: Mallotus villosus; assembly: GCA_903064625.1. Taxonomy (NCBI): domain Eukaryota; kingdom Metazoa; phylum Chordata; class Actinopteri; order Osmeriformes; family Salangidae; genus Mallotus; species Mallotus villosus. The sequence goes on from CAEFZP010002185.1 coordinate 48,774, forward strand.
CATACAGCAGCTGTTCCGCTCAGCCCCAGTCTCTCTTCTCTAACCACGTCTGACATTTACACTCACATCTCTCCACTCCTCCACCCTCCCTCCATCATCCCTCCCTCCATCATCCCTCCCTCCACCCATCCATCACCCCTCCACCCTCCCTCCATCATCCCTCCCTCCATCCACCCTCCCTCCACCCACCACACCCTCCCACCCCTCCCTCCCTCCATCCCTCCCTCCACCCTCCATCATCCCCCCTCCACCACCCCTCCTCCACTCCTCCATCATCCCTCACCCTCCCTCCATCATCCCTCCCTCCACCCCATCCATCACCCCTCCACCACCCCTCCACCCCCCTCCATCATCCCTCCCTCCACCACCCCTCCACCATCCCTCCACTCCTCCACTCCTCCCTCCACCCCTCCACCCTACCTCTTTGGGTGCTCTGCAGTAGAACCTTGCTGAGGGCAGTGATACTTGCCTCATATTCCTGCTCTGAACCTGCACAGAACAAAGCACAACCAGCCCCGTCCTGCCGCTCTCACGTTACACATGATGTCAGGAGCCTTCCAGCAGGGTCCTGCCACGGCTGATTCTACACCCCCTCTTCTCCTCTCCCCTTCTTCCTCCTTCCTCTCCTCCTCACCGCTCCTCCCCCTGGTTTGGGTGTTTGAGCTGACACCTGCCTCCCCTCCCCACTCTCCCCACCCACCCATCCTCCCTCCCCCCCTCCCCTGACACTACGAGGCCTGTTTGCTGAAGCTCGTCGACACACACTGAAATTCCTCGGCCCACGCTGTCCTGCTAGCACACTGGAGGACACACACAGAGGTGGATGGATAGACAAACGGAGAGAGAGACAGGGTGACCAGGTGACCAGGACACAGACAGGCCGGCAGGGACCCCCCCCTACCCCCTCCCGGAGCAGAGCCTCTGTGCTAGACCATACAAATCCCAAGTCCCTACTCCCCCCCTCCTCCTCCTCCCCCCCTCCTCCTCCCCCCCTCCCTCCCTGCTCCAGCGGGCCCCACAGGTCAGACAGTCTGGGGCTCTCACCAGGATACATGCTAACATGGCTGTTGTTCTGTTGTCCTCTGACTCATGCTGAAGATGTTCACATTAGGAAATACAACCCCGCAAACACACACACGCACCACAACCACACACACACACACACACACAACACACACACACACGCACTCACACACACACGCACACACACACTCACACAAACACCACACAGACCCACGGTTTATTGCTGGGCCACACAATAAGAGTTTTGATATATTGATATTCCTTAGGCTACATTCCCCTACATGACTGTGCATCCTTGGCTGGACAACTTTGTTTCATTGTTGATGATGTGCACCCAAGTGCATTTATTTAGCGTAGTAAAACATTTGATTTTATTGTGCAAAGACGGCAGCAACCAAATAATACGACTGGGTTGAGCAGGATGGAAAGTCTTGGCTTGTAAAATATTTACAAATAATATTTATATAATAACAATGTCTGCTTTTAGGCCCAAATTAGGTTTATAGAGGTTCTGGGAAATAAGCGGAACATAGTTCCATTTCTGATTCCTGGATTCATACCAAAACAAAGAGTTTATTTAAGCAAGATTCATTTTCCTGTAAACGGGTGTTCAAAACCCTATTTTGAAAGTTGAAGGTTTAAACTTCTCACTGTTCCGACTCCTTCACACACAGAGAAAGATGATCCTCACTAACCAACAGCTGACACTATTAAGCACGGCCACATCTCCTCTGCTGTCCTGTCCTCCCATCCATCCTTTCTTCACCTCCTTTTTCTTGTCTTTCATCCCATTGTCTCTCCTCCTCCTCTCTTTCTCCTTCCACCTGTCATTCTCTCACTTTGTAGATGTGTACGTTCGCTGTCTAAAAACCCCAATTCAAATCCCCTCTCTCCTCCTCTCAGGGCAGAATGAAAGCAGGCGTGATGAAGAGGAGAAGACCCTGGAAAAGGCTAAATCTCCATCTCCTACTAGTGTCCAACAGCCGCTGCCAAACACCAGCCTCTTTCCAGCTTCTGCTAATGGTCTTGACAACCACGCAAGCTGAGTAGAGTTACTCAAACACAATCCCTCTCTTCCCTCTCCTCCTCCCCTCTCTTCCTCCTCCTCCTCCCCCCTCCTTCCCCTCTCCCTGGTCTCCACATCACCCTGGCCAAGTCTTCACCCCCTCCTCCCCTCCTCTCTTCCCCCTCCTCCTCTCTTCCCCCTCCTCCTCCTCCTCCCCCCTCCCCCCCTCCTTCCCCTCTCCCTGGTCTCCACATCACCCTGGCCAAGTCTTCACCCCTCCTCCTCCCCTCCTCCTCCTCCTCTCTTCCCTCTCCCCTCCTGCTCCCTTCCCTCCCTCCTCCTCCTCCTCCCTCTCCTCCTCCTCTCTTCCCTCCCTCCTCTCCTCTTCCTCTCTTCACCCTTCTCTCCTCTCTCTCCTCCTCCTTCCTCCTTCCCGCCTCCCTCTCTTCGCCCTCCTCCCCTCCTCCCTCTCCTCCTCCAGACGTTTTCCTTGGCCACTATTTAACCTAAACCAGTTTCCTTGAGTTTCGGACGGCAAGCTCACTTTTCAAAAGAAGAGTCAAAGTTGTATGCCGCATGGATTGAGGCTTGTTTTTGGACACCCTGCATTGTCCAGCTAGTTCAAACAAGTTAAACTGTGTCTACGGTTGAACAGCACAATGAAACACCGACGTCGTGGTGCAGGTTTACTTTGTTAGAGCTCCCAGCTGCAGCGACTTGTCATCGACACCAATAACTTAGTTTCCCTTGACAGAGAGAGTGGGGGAAGGGCGAGGGGGGAGGAGAGGAGAGGGGGGAGGGGAGGAGAGGGGGAGGAGAGGGGGAAAGAAGAGGTTGTTGAGTTCATCATCTGGGAAAGGGGGGAGGGGTGACTTAGCGTGGTTGTGCAGTGCCTGTGGGTGTGTTTATGCATGTATGGTTTGTGTTGTGTATGTGTGTTAATGTCTGTGGGTGTATGTGTGTGGGTACATGTGTGTGTGTGTGTGGGGGGGGGGTATATGTGTGTGTATGTGTGTATGGGTATGTATGTGTGTGTGGGAATGGAGGGGGGTATATATGTGTGTGTGTGTGTGTGTGAGACCACGCAGGGGGTACAGTGTGTCTGCCGCCTCTACTAGTCTTGCCTGTGTGTGGTGTGTGTGTGTGTGTGTGTGTGTGCGTGCGTGGTGTGTTGCCTGTGCGTAGCTCTCTCCTGCAAACAGAGAGACAGGAGGGAGTCTCTCTGTGTACAATATCCTGTTTAGGACCGTAGGCTCCTCTCCCCTCCCCTCTCTCCCCCTCCACCATACATCACTCTATGGCTCCAGCCGAGAGCACAGCTTTGTTATTGCAGAGGTTTTGGCACGCACTTCTGCTCTGCAGATCACGTGAGGGTTCGAGATCACGTGAGGCTTCGGTTCCATGTTTGGCTCACAGCCGCGGTGTGAGAGGAAAAGTGAGACAGCTTGGCACGGGGCCAGCGCGGACACTCAACAACAACACAACCTTTACAATCACAAGTCAAAGTGGAGCAGCGCTTCATTGTGCATAAAGTGTGTGTGTCTGGAATATGCCCGTCCCCTGTCTCTACACACACACACACACACACACACGTGATAAAAGAGTGCAGGGATCAGGGGTACTCCCAGATGTGCAGATCCAGCCTCTGTTTCTGAGTCACAACAAGAAGGAGAGAGAGACATAGAGAAACACACACAGAGAGAGAGAGACACAGAGAGAGAGAGAGAGAGACACAGAGAGAGAGAGACACGACAGAGACACAGAGAGAGAGAGACACAGAGAGAGAGACAAGACAGAGAGACAGAGGGCTCAGCTCTCTCCCTGCTTCCCGTAAGCAGGAGGAAAACAGGGCTGGCCGGCAGCAGGTCTCCCTTCCCAACAGCGGGAGCATTTCCTTAAACTGACAACTACCGAGCGACGCTGGCACAACAAGACATCAGAGTAAGATGGAGGAGGAGATATGGAGGAGGGGAGAGATGGAGGAGGAGTAGATGGAGGAGATGGAGGTGGGAGATATGAGAGGGTATGAGATGGATGCGTGGGCGATTTGAGGAGGAGGAGGATGAGGATGGCGAGCTGATTGAGCTGGCGGTGCGAGTTTGCGTGCTGTGGTGCAGCTTGTCTGCTTGGCTGCTTCGCTGGTCGAGCTTTGGCGTCTTTCGTCTTCTTGTGCGCTCTGCTTCGGGGCTTTCTTCTGTGTCCGCTGGCGGTCGTCTTTGAGCTCTCTGGCTGTCTGCTGCTGGCGGCGTGGGCTCGCTGCGGCGTGGCGTCTTGCGTCGCGCGGCTTCGGATGCTGCTGGCGTCGCTCCATGCGTCGTCTTGCGGCGCCGATCGCTGGCGGCGGTGGGGCGTGCTGCGCGTTGTGTGGGAGGTGCGTGGCGAGCTCGTTGCGGTAGGAGGCCCACCAGATACTGTCCTGACTGTACCTTCAGGACAGCTTACCTCACAGACAGCAGACACACACACACACCACACACACACCACACACACACCCACCCCCCATTACCGGAGAATAGAAAGAAAATAACATAAGCTAGGAGCCCTGTCTGTGATACATACCATCAGAGAAGGAGCTGATGTTATCTTAGAGTCACATATTATTAACTGTTAGAAAACGGGCATGGCTTTTGTTCAGAGCGAGCGAGAACGTGAACTTCTGACATGAAAAGTGAATCCCCTTGGACAGAGTAAGAAAAACATGGTTTCGATATTGGAAACGACGAGAAAAAAAAATGGTTTCGATAGTGGGGAACTTTAATGCAATTCCTCTGTTGGTGAGGGCGCGCTGAGCAGCTGGACAGTAATGAGCGGCGCCGGGCCCGGAGAGGGGCTGACCGAAGCAGGACACACCCTAACAAACCCTGGTAAACCACACGCTCTGACAATAACATTTCCACTTCCCCTGCCTGCGTAGCTCTACTATATTTCCTTGTTATTCACTCTGGAAGTTTGGCCCAATGGGGACACTGAATTAATAAACCGAGACTTTCTTACAGACAAAAACAAAACATATCTGAAGTGATTCTCCTCTGGCTGTCTGGGGTAGTGGAGGGGGGAGGGAGAGAGGGAAGAGAGAGAGAGAGAGAGAGAGAGAAAGAGGAAAGCTGTGAATAGTAACCATGTTGCTACAGCGCAGCCTGCTGGACAGAGGAGGTGCTTCTTCCCCTCCCCCATGCCAGGAGTAATGCTGACGTTGGGACTTTTTTTTCTCTGTTTGATTTTCGGCTTTTCTGTCCAAAATATATCAGTTTTCTCCTCAGGGAAAGGTGCTGTCAGGCGACAAGAGAGAGCGGGAGGACGGCGGGCGTGGGATCTCTGCCTGGTGAGAGAGAGAGAACAAGAGAGAGACAGCGAGAGAGAGAGAGAGAGAGAGGAAGTGTTTGCTAGTAGACAGAGAGAGAGAGAGAGTACATAAGATCGAGATGGGTTTGAACATCTCATATATAGATGGTTGACGATAGAGATGTTTGGGTTGGGGGAGACATAGATATATATAACTCTCCGTCGGCGCGACTCTAGTAGCTATAGCTAGAGCGCTAATGTGTGGGTAGCCAGATATCTCGCTATTTTGTTTGATACCTAGTCTCTTCCTCTCTCTCCTCTCTCTCTTCTCTCCTCTCTCTCTCTTCTCTCTACGCTCTCTGCTCGTCTCTCGCTCTCTCTCATCTCTCTCCTCCTACTCGAGAACAGATGGAGAGAACGACAAGAGAAAGAGACAGACAGAGAGGGAGTACATCACACTACAGACGAGAGAGAGAGAGAGAGATAGAGACGCGAGAGAGAGAGAGGAGAGAGCGCAGCCGACAAGGCCATCTTCGATCTACTTGTGCTTCTAAGAGAGCGTCAAGGCACACCGCGGGAGTACTCTCGTCTCTTACCCACCCCAAAACTCAAAAGTCATTTCGTCATCGCCCCCTTAAGGTCCATTGTTCTCACCTCCCTTCTCTGTGTTCCCCAATCATTTCGCAAGTCCTCAACCGGGTTCCCTCACTTCCTGTCTTCATAAGATTGTGTCCTTTAGTGAGGTTTGACTTCCCGGGCACTCCTCCGCCCTCGTCCTCCCACACCCGAGTACCTCCTCATTACCTCTATCGCGATACCCCACAACCAGGGCCCAAAGGGAAACCAGGTAAACCCGGAACCCAAGCAAACCCCACCCTCTCATAACTTCTCGTAATCCTCTTTTTCCATAGTTCTGATTGCCCTACGATAATATTTTAATATCTTTTGTGTATACTTGAGGATCCCTGGAAAATGTTGACATTACCCCACCCCCTTTGGAACCTGTTTCTGGGGACTGGGGGCAGTCCCTGGGAGCTCTTTGAGGCTGTGTTCCTCGGGGCAAATGAGTCCCCTCTTCCCCCGTCCCTCCCCTCATCACCCTTAAATCCCCACTCCCTCTCCACCTATTTCCCTTCCCGAAGCCCCCTTTCCCCCCCGCCGGCCCCCCGCTTCCGCCGAATCCCCACCGCCCAACACACAAATCTACCAGCAACAAAGCCCCGTCGAGCGCTCCTCCCATCGACATCCCTTTCAATCCCCTCTTCCCCCTCCTCCCCGCCCCCACACGACTACTCCACCAAACCGCACGGCCGCACCTCCCCCCCTCCCCCAAGAACATCGCCTGCTTTTCCTACCTAAACATAATGACAGGCTGGACAACTTCCGGATGCTCTGAGGAAACACACCCCCTGTCTGTCTGTCTGTCTGTCTGTCTGTCTGTCTGTCTGTCTGTCTGTCTGTCTGTCCCAGATCAAACACACACCCTGTCTGTCTGTCTGTCTGTCTGTCCCAGATCAAACACACACCCTGTCTGTCTGTCTGTCTGCCTGTCTGTCTGTCTGTCTGTCTGTCTGTCTGTCTGTCTGTCCCAGATCAAACATACACCCTGTCTATCTGTCTGTCTGTCTGTCTTTCTGTCTTTCCCAGATCAAACACACACCCTGTCTGTCTGTCTGTCTGTATGCCTGTCTGTCTGTCTTGTCTGTCTGTCTGTCTGTCTGTCTGTCTGTCTGTCTGTCTGTCTGTCTGTCTGTGTGTCTGTCTGTCTGTCTGTCTGTCTGTCTGTCTGTCTGTCTGTCTCAGATCAAACACACGCCCAGGTCCAGCATCAGGCCACTGGCTCTCACCAACAACTGCACAATCTGTGTGTGTGTGTGTGTGTATGTCACACCCGCCTGGAACACACCCCGTGAAGGTCTACATGGTGTAAACTTTACGACTCTGGCTTAGAAGAGGGATAAAAAGCGAGGTGGTCGTTAAGGTGCCCTCGCCACTTTGATCCCTGCAGACGACACCACGCTTTTAATAAAGGATAAAAAGAGCCAGTAAACCTACAGTAGCCATGCTGGGGGAAAAGGCCTTTACAGCACATATACACTGGCTGTGGTGAGGGGCTGTCGTTTCAGCGCCGAGAGAGACTTATTTAGAGTGTTATTAGTCCCACTTACAGCCAGGGCCCCAAAGGGCTCCTTCATTATGGGGCCAGGCCTGGCTGCATGGCTCCATTTAGGACCAGTGGAAACTATTCAAAGTGTGTGTGTGTTGGTGTGTGTGTGAGAAAGAAGAGAGAGAGAGAGAGAGAGAGAGGGGGTCTCTGCGTGTCAGGGAATGTAAGGCCATAGCCTTAACCTGCTCCCCTGAATGATCCAGGGCTTGAAGACCCTCCCTCTGAACACATCTGGCTTCGATGGCGTTTCAGCTGGCCAGGCCTCCCTGTGAGGGCGGGTCTCTCTGGGGGGGGCAGGTCTCTCTGGGGGGTAGGTCTCTCTGGGGGGCAGGTCTCTCTGGGGGGGGCAGGTCTCTCTGGGGGGGCAGGTCTCTCTGGGGGGTAGGTCTCTCTGAGGGGCAGGTCTCTCTGGGGGGCAGGTCTCTCTGGGGGGGCAGGTTTCTCTGAGGGGCAGGTCTCTCTGGGGGGGTAGGTCTCTCTGGGGGGCAGGTCTCTCTGTGAGGGCAGGTCTCCTGTGAGGGCAGGTCTCTCTGGGGGGGTAGGTCTCTCTGTGAGGGCAGGTCTCTCTGGGGGGGTAGGTCTCTCTGGGGGGGCAGGTCTCTCTGGGGGGAAGGTATCTCTGTGAGGGCAGGTCTCCTGTGAGTGCAGGTCTCTCTTGGGGGGCAGGTAGAGAGAGATGGATGAGGGTGGAGGTGAACAGGAAGGAGGAGGAGCCAGATCAGCAGGCTGGCAGATGTGAGGTCACATCCTCAGACTGATCCGACTTCCTGACACAGTGTGTGTGTGTGCGTGTGTGTGTGCGTGTGCGTTTGTGTGTGTGTGTGCGTGTATGTGTGTACACGTGTATTTATATGTGTGCAAGCCAACTAGTTATGTAATGCCGATATTATTGAATGCTAGTTTGCAAAATGACTGAACTCAGAGACCTCTAACTAATCTGTTGAAAAAGCCTGGAAACAGATCTCCCAGAGCCTAATAGGAGCCATGTTTTATATACAGTGTAAATGATACTTCCATAGAAACCTCAGGATCCTGTGGCACAGCCATTTCTGGAAGTTCATGAATACTTCTAACGGGGAATTTGTTAATTCTTCACACGTTTAGTTTCAAATGACCTGCATGATGTTCTTGGGTCAATGTTATTCAAACGCCACTCCCTTTTGAAAGTAACAGCAAAATAATATTCACCTATGGAAAAACACGCTACCTACAGCACAATATGATAGCAGTCTGTTAAAGCCAGATCATCGACTTGTTGACCCTGACCCTGGTCCACACACACCCCCACACACACCCTGGTCCACACACACCCCCACACACACACACACACCCACACAAACACACACCCACACCAACACACAAACACACACACACAGACTTGAGTCAGACGGGCGGCACTGCACTTCCACTGTAAAGGGTGTGAGCATTCACACACACATGCTGTTTTTACACACACACTCTATTCACACATACTCACACTCCTGCATAGACACATACATGCATGCTCACACACACACACACACGCCATGTGGTCAGAGCAGGGCAGGTCTCCTATAAGGGTTCCAGAGCGTCTCCGCCCTGGCCCAGCGTAGCTCTGTGTGTGTGTGTGTGTCTGTGTGTGTTTGTGTCAGAGAGAGAGGGAGAGAGAGAGAGAGAGAGAGAGAGCGAGAGAGAGAGAAACCACAGGGCCTCCTGGACGAGCTCCATCAACAGGCCCTTTATTCAGCCCCGAATCTGAACAGTAGGCCCTCTGACGGAGCTGCAGCACCTGGTCCTGGAGGGGGAGGGGGGAGGGGGAGTTCAGAGGCGGCCGGTGGCCGGTGGCCTGGCTGCCACACCTGAGCAAACCACATCAAGGGAGGAGGCCGGACACCTGAAAGAGATCACGGGCCCCAGCCCCAGAACAGAACCAGACGAGGCCCAGACAGACAGACAGGCAGGCAAACCGACAGACAGACAGACAGACAGGCAGGCAGGCAGGCAGGCAGGCAGGCAAACAAACAGACAGACAGACAGACAGACAGACAGAGAGGCAGGCAGACAGACAGAGAGACAAACAGACAGACAGACAGACAGACAGACAGACAGACAGACAGACAGACAGACAGACAGAGAGGCAGGCAGACAGACAGACAGACAGACAGACAGACAAACAGACAGACAGACAGAGAGGCAGGCAGACAGAGAGACAAACATACAGACAGGCAGGCAGGCAGGCAGGCTGCTCAGGTGCTGCTGCTACGTGGCTGCCACTGTTTATATTACTGGGAGGTAACCGAGCCCAGAGAGAGAGGGAAGGAGGGGGGAGGAGGTAGGGGAGAGAGAGAGGGAGGAGAGAGAGAGAGGAGTCGTATTTAGACAGGTGTTTCTAATCCTGGACACACCTCAGAGAGACAGGAGAGGATCTATCCTGGCCGGGCTAGCTCTGCTGCTCTCAGAGAGGGTCTATCCTGGCCGGGCTAGCTCTGCTGCTCTCAGAGAGGGTCTATCCTGGCCGGGCTAGCTCTGCTGCTCTCAGAGAGGGTCTATCCTGGCCGGACTAGCTCTGCTGCTCTCAGAGAGGGTCTATCCTGGCCGGGCTAGCTCTGCTGCTCTCAGAGAGGGTCTATCCTGGCCGGGCTAGCTCTGCTGCTCTCAGAGAGGGTCTATCCTGGCCGGGCTAGCTCTCCTGCTCTCAGAGAGGGTCTATCCTGGCCGGGCTAGCTCTGCTGCTCTCAGAGAGGGTCTATCCTGGCCGGGCTAGCTCTCCTGCTCTCAGAGAGGGTCTATCCTGGCCAGGCTAGCTCTGCTGCTCTCAGAGAGGGCCCCAGAGCTGCCCTGCTCTGGAGACAAGACCACAGCCACGAGACACTGCAAACCTTCACACACACACACACACACACACAGACTCACACACACGCTGTGTGGACTGACACAGCAGCCTGGCAGGGCCTGCCATCATCCACCTCGCTGAGCCAGAAAAACAAGCCACTGCCACAGTCATGGACCACAGGCCAACATGGAATCTGTCCCTAATAAAAAAAACTAATGCCCTGATCAATTTGTAGCTTATGTAAAGCAGGCAATCAGGAGTTGCTACGGGAACTGGAATCCCTTTTAAGGAGAGGAGAAGCGGGCTGAACTCAGCCATGTTCCTGCCCAACAGTAACTACAGAATGATTTGTATGTGTGTCAACACGTTGGTTCATTAGTGTAATTTGTGTATTTAACCCAGAGTCCACATTTCATTGTGGGTGTTGTTAATGGAGTCTGAAATAAATTCACGAGGGTGTCTGGCTTCCAGAAAGAAAAAAAACGATGCAGGAATCCCAGAACGTAATGACCAAAGATTACTATTAGAGCAACAAATCAGAGCGCTACAATTGTCATGAATACAGTTCAGTGAGTGTGTAATTGTTAATAGTGGCCGGGCCTAATCATAGCAAACACGATGGTAATTTCACTCATGCTTTTCTCCCCCAAACAAAGAGGAGCAGCCCTGACATAGAGCAGGGAGCTGAGAGGCAGATTGCAAAAATAGCAATTTCCTGAGTTTATTTTCCTTTCCCCGTCGCTCTTCTTTGGGAAGGAGTGTTGGGTTTGTGACGGCCCAGGGATCAGAACTCACTCTGCTGCCAGGGGAGAGAGACTACAGGACACTCTGCTGCCAGGGGAGAGAGACTACAGGACACTCTGCTGCCAGGGGAGAGGAGAGACTACAGGACACTCTGCTGCCAGGGGAGAGAGACTACAGGACACTCTGCTGCCAGGGGGAGAGAGACTACAGGACACTCTGCTGCCAGGGGAGAGAGACTACAGGACACTCTGCTGCCAGGGGAGAGAGACTACAGGACACTCTGCTGCCAGGGGAGAGAGACTACAGGACACTCTGCTAACTACTTACTACCAACTAAATGTAGTAGCATGCCCTCGCTGGCCGGCTGGATAGAAGACTTGTTGGCTGGCTAGATGGATGGATGGATGGCTGGCTTGCTGTTGACTGGATAGCTAGCTGGCTGGCTGGCTGGCTGGCTGGCTGGCTGGATAGATGGATGGATGGATGGATAGATGGATGAGGATGGATAGATGGATAGGGATAGACGGATAGATGGATAGATGGATGGATGAATAGATGGATGGATAGATTGATGGCTGGATGGTGAATAAACTTAATATGAAGGGGGTGGTCGCTGTCTCTCTCCCTCTCTATGAGTGTGTGTGTGTTTATGTGTGTATGTGTGTGTGTGTGTGTGTGTGTGTGTGTGTGTTACGTGTAGGTGCGCCTGCCTTTTCACCCGGCTGTTAGAAGGATGCCCTGGTGTCTTGCCCTTCTCCCAGTGTTCACCAACACTGAGTCAGCAGTCTCCATGGCAACACTCTGAACACTGCAGCGTCTCCATGGCAACACTCTGAACACTGCGAGTCTCCATGTCAGAAACCCCCTCTAAAACGACGACAAGCTCCACAACATGCAACACAGCATGGGGCGCGTACACCAAAACACACACCTGTAGACAGACTGCAGCACGCTCCGTCAGTCCAGACAGACAAGCTGTGTTCATGGCCGCTGGGGGCTCCTGCACTTAACAAGCACAGTATGTTAAGCCAATAATCGGGATGCAGTAGGCCTACTGTTTATGTTAGGCGGAATCTTTACTCTAATTGTTTATTGACACCACGCTCCTGCCTGTCTCTGCAGGGTGTCCCAGTGTGGTGAGGGAATCGTAAACCAGATCCCTGCGTAAAGATCCCGGCCATAAAACCCAGAGCCACCAACACTGAGGAATAAGCACGCGTTCCTAACAGCAGCACACGGCTTACATTACTACGGCTGTCCATTGCCAAGCCTGTGTATTAATACGGCTGTCCATTGTCAAGCCTGTGTATTAATATGGCTGCCCATCAGCCTGGTTTAGCAAAGAGCAGTCTGTCGCTAACCTTCCCATCGGCCTGGTTTAGCAGAGAGCAGTCTGTCGCTAACCTTCCCATCAGTCTGGTTTAGCAAAGAGCAGTCTGTCGCTAACCTTCCCATCGGCCTGGTTTAGCAGAGAGCAGTCTGTCGCTAACCTTCCCATCGGCCTGGTTTGGAATTCAGTTTCCACATCCTGATAATGTGTGTCTCTGGAGTGTAAATCACACCCATCCAGCTCTCTACCACTGGGCTCCGGTTTCATCAGGGCCCAGTGTCAGGATCAGGGCCCAGTGTCAGCATCAGGGTGCTGGGGAGGGGAGGCAGGATGGGCCAGTGTCAGCATGAGGGTGCTGGGGAGGGGAGGCAGGATGGGCAGTGTTCCTTCAGATGGTTCTCTGGAGAACAGTGGAGAAGGCAGGGGGGGATTTATCTGTCATTGGGGGATTCTAGCCAGCGCTCAATAAATATAGTGTGTCCTAAATTCCAATGACGCAAGGACTGTTTTTATGATAGTTTTGCATAGTTTGTTTGTTTTAGTTTGTTTTTGTAAACATTGAGTAAACCTTTTTCTTATGTTGAGTAAAACTTTTTTGGGGCCTGTAACATTCTAAGTCTCATATTGTATGTTCTAAACTGCAACGACGCAAGGAAGATTTTTATGAGATTACAGGTTTTTGTTTGTTTTTCACTTTTTGTAAATATTGAGTCCACCTTTTTTGTTTATTTGTTTTGTACTTTTTGTAAACTTTGAGTCAACCTTTTTTGCTAGTTTAAGTAAAATTGAGAAAACATTGTTGGGGGCCTGTGACATTCTAAGTCTCTCTAGTCATTATGTTGGATTTCTACGATATTTCGACAATAACCCCGATAACTCAGAGCTCTCCAGCTGCTTGAACGCAGCCCAGAGACGCATTCAGAATATCATTCATCCAGTCGATCCCACAGGGCCCAGGGGGGGGCCCAGGGCCCGAGGCCCCAGAACCAAGCTCACGAGATGAACTCCAGTCTGTCTGCAGCGTGCCCCGCGGCGAGCACGGATGAATCAGTATGTGGCTCTTTAACTACTGGCACCGGGATTTCGTTTTTTTCCTCCTTTTTTCTCTCCCTCATTCCCCCGCGTTTTTCTATTTTTTTTGCTTTCTTGCTTTTAAAATTGGCAGGATTTCAAGAAAGAGGGGCACAATTTGTTCTTTTCTTTCTTCCGAAAGCGCCGAGGCAGCAACAGAGCCGTTTCTCTTCAGCGGCGGGGGGGACAGGGGGGTACACCTGGTCGGTGTGCAGGGGGGCTCACCTGGTCAGTGTGCAGAGGCCGACACGCACCCTCACCGGCAGACCAGTCTGTCTTCCTAACACTCAGCAGAGAACATCAGGTGCTTCAGTGTTGGAGCCTCACAGAGATAATAGGAGGATATTTGAATCCTTGGTCCCAACGGTGAAATAACTGTGGCTTTCCATGCAAAGTAGACAAGTTCTAGTATTTGCTTTGTGGTCAAAGGAAAGTATATGGTATGTTTGCTGTGCGACTAACACATCTAACTGACAAGGCCATATGAAGGCACTGAAATGTAAATCAGACAGAACACATGAAAACGACCATGCATGTCTCTCCTGTGCATTCACTCTCTCCCTCCCGTCTCTCTCTCTCTATCCTCCCTCTCTTGCCCCCTTTCTTCCTCTCTCTCTCATGCTCCCACTCTTTCTCTCTCTCTCGCCCTCTCTCTCTGTTTCAGTCTTTCTCTGTGGCCAGCATGTAAGCAGGGGGACGTCTCTGTGGCCAGCCTGTAACCAGGGGAACTGATTAAGGGGCGCCTGCAGGTGACCCCTCCTGTCTGTTACAGGTCCCGGACTCAGAGGAGGGGGGAGGGCAGGAGAGGAGGGGAGGAGGAGGAGAGGAGAGGAGGAGGCAGGCCAGGGCACACCGCCTCACAGGAGCGGGGATGGAGAAGGAGGGGGGAGAGACTTGGCCCCCGGGTCACGAGATGACAGACTCAGCGCTCTGCTTGTTCGGGACACACACAAGAGGAGGGAAAGAGAAACTAAGGAACGAGAGCAAGAGAGGAAGAGCGAGAGAGAGAGAGAAAGAGAGAGAGAAGTAGAGAGAGAGAGAGAGAGAGAGAGAGAGAGAGAGAGAGAGTAGAGAGAGAGAGAGAGAGAGAGAGAGAGAGAGAAAATAACGAGGTTAGACATAGACTATAAAGAGTAAGCACCGTGGGGGAGAGGAGAACGAGAGAGCAGGAAAGAAAGAGAGAGAGAGACAAGGCAAATAGAGGAGACACATAAGAAAGCTACAATCAGCTAAATAAGCCCTCCCCCCCTCCCCTCCTGCTCAACCCATGTCCCAGTGTTTGGAAACATTTAGGCTCTGATCCGAGTGAAGCTGCTGGTAGAATATAAATCCATCTGCAGGGGGTACAAGCCAGAGCCAGACTCAAGTTTGTTCTGTTTTAATCTTTATGAGAGGGAAAAGTCAACCAATAACTCAGCGAGACACACACTGACACACACGCACATACTCACACACACACACACATACTCTCACACACATACTCACACACACACACGCATACTGAGACACACACACACATACTCACACACACACGCACATACTCACACACACACACATACTCTCACACACATACTCACTCACACACACACACTCACACACACGCATACTGAGACACACACACACATACTCACACACACACACACACATACTCACACACACACACTCGGTGTGAGGAGCCCATGGGCGAATATCAACCCAGCCAACAAACTATTTCTCTCGCACACACAAACTCACACACACAAACTCACACACACAAACTCACACACACACTGTTCATGTGAGTGACGTAAACACCCAGTGAGGGGGGTGTTTACTCTGAGGAGGAGAGAGAGGCCGGGAGGAGAGAGAGACCGGGAGGAGAGAGAGACCGGGAGTGAACAGCTGGGACCAGTGTTCCCAGAGGAGCGCTGCTCCTAACACAGTCCTGATGATGACGCTCAATCACCCAGTCACACAGGAGGTGTGCATGTGAAGGTGTGCATGTGAAGGTGTGCATGTGAAGGTGTGCATGTGAAGGTGTGCATGTGAAGGTGTGCATGTGAAGGTGTGCATGTGAAGGTGTGCACGTGAAGGTGTGCATGTGAAGGTGTGCACGTGAAGGTGTGCACGTGAAGGTGTGCATGTGAAGGTGTGCATGTGAAGGTGTGCATGTGAAGGTGTGCATGTGAAGGTGTGCACGTGAAGGTGTGCACGTGAAGGTGTGCACGTGAAGGTGTGCATGTGAAGGTGTGCAGACAGACAGACAGACAGACAGACCTACAGACAGACACACACACAGACAGAGAGACACACACATCCCCGGGCTGCGGTGCTCTGCTGGGGGTGTGCGTGTGAAGGGCTACTGTAGCAGAGGAGATCGCGTGCGGTCACTGCTCTATGCCACTTCCTCCTTTGAACAGTCCTTACACAGACACACACACACGCAATAACACACACACTCTAACACACAACCACACACACTAACATACACACTCTAACACTCACTCACACGCACACACACAGGGCAGTCAGGAAGACAATCACAGTGGAAGCCAGCAGGAGCAGTATCTCTTAGATAAGGAGCAGGAGAGGAGAGCTGGGAGCACACAGAGAGAAGTGCTACCTCCAGCTCCAGGCGTTATCTGATGACACATTAGCCTGCTCGCTCAATGACTAACACATGGGTGTAACACTACAAAGTCTTCTGACCTTTTCACCAAACCAGGAAAAACATCATTTACCGTGTTATGATGATTACAGGCCTTCAAAGTCTCGCAGTGAGACCGTCCTCTGAGTGGCCGAGAGTGGGAACGAGCTTGTTTAGGGATGCGTGTGTTTTTGGTGGGTGTGGGCGTGTGTTGTGTGTGTGTATGGGTGTGTGTGTGTGTGTAGTGCGTGTATATACGTGTGTAGTGTCTGCTCTGAGGGTACACAGTGCTGGTGAGGCTAGCGTAAAAGAGGTAGCTGTGGGTAAAAGAGGTAGCTGTGGGTAAAAGAGGTAGCTGTGGGTAAAAGAGGTAGTGGGGTAAACAGGGGTAGTGGGGGTAAACAGGGGTAGTTGGGGGTAAACAGGGGTAGTTGGGGTAAACAGGGGTAGTGGGGGTAAACAGGGGTAGTTGGGGTAAACAGGGGTAGCTGGGGTAAACAGGGGTAGTGGGGTAAACAGGGGTAGTGGGGGTAAACAGGGGTAGTTGGGGTAAACAGGGGTAGTTGGGGTAAACAGGGGTAGGTGGGGTAAACAGGGGGTAGTTGGGGTAAACAGGGGTAGTTGGGGTAAACAGGGGTAGTGGGGGTAAACAGGGGTAGTTGGGGTAAACAGGGGTAGTTGGGGTAAACAGGGGTAGTTGGGGTAAACAGGGGTAGGTGGGGTAAACAGGGGTAGTTGGGGTAAACAGGGGTAGTTGGGGTAAACAGGGGTAGTTGGGGTAAACAGGGGTAGTGGGGGTAAACAGGGGTAGGTGGGGTAAACAGGGGTAGTTGGGGTAAACAGGGGTAGTTGGGGTAAACAGGGGTAGTTGGGGTAAACGGGTAGTTGGGGTAAACAGGGGTAGTTGGGGTACTAGTTGAAGTACAGTACCTGGTGGAATTCAAGTGCTGTGTGGAGACCGAATCCTGGACCTGTGCCACGAACGGGCTGGTCAACAGGCTGCAAGAGAGAAGCATTTGTGTTCCTTTTACAAAGGGCGTGCTGGGAGAGTTGTCAGCGGCGCGGAGGAGAGGGGAAGAGTGATCGAATCAGAGGAGGAATGTGGAACGAGGGGTGTCGGAGGTGATATTGGATTAGTTTGGAGTCTGAGTGGTGACGAGGTCAGAGGGCGGCGGAGGAGAGCGAGCCCACTGAAGGAGGAAGGAGACACACGCACGCGTCTCTTTCACACACACACACACACACACTCGCTCACACGCACACACACCAAACAAACAGCTGTCTTACACACACGCTACCACACAAACAAACAAACGGCTCTCTTACACACACGCTGACACCGTTTCCCCTTCAAGGTTATCCACAGCAGCACCGTCTGGCCCGCCGAAACAGAATCTCACGTAACCACGGCAAATCTAATAAGGTCAACTGAGGAGAAACACGTCCTTTACTCACAGTAAAAGGGGTTATGATGTGAAAGGGTTAAAAGCTGAAGAGCAGAACTGACTGGAAGAGCAGAATCCCTGTGCTGTCCCTGTGGTCTGTGTGCCAGGTTTCAGCCTGAACAACAACAACCTTTCACCTGAAGTACTGCTGTCCCCTTCATACCACAAATCCCATCTGAAAGATCCCAAGGCATGGAGCATCGAGGACCAGTCAGACACTCGCTGAATAAAGAGAGTTCTTAGGGATTTAGCTTTCATTCCAGAATGAAGGGTTTACGAGTAGGCGATACCTGAGACAATTAGGTACTAACTAAACACCTAGGAAGTCTGATTTATAAACCCTGAACAACACCCAAGTAGGACGTGACCAACCACCCTTCTATACTTCGACAGTAAAGATACTTTCTACGAAATCCACTCTGGGATTTTCTCAAAACTTTCCTCCCAGGCTAAGCTAGTGAAGACATCCACAGGATCTCACGTCCCTCAAGAAACGTCTTAGCACATCCTGAAAGAGTGTGTTTCCCATAGCCACTAGACACTAATCTCTCTCCAGTGGTCCTTGGCCCAACACCAGGGTTGCCACACACAGAACACTCTCTTTCTATGTCTCTGGATGTAGCTGGATGTACACAAGTCAAGCTGTAGTTCACAAAGTTCTGAAACTAACACTCCTGTGGAGCTGTGTTGAAAATGAATGATATTGGAGGGAAAAAATACACTGAATAATATTTTTTTGCTGCAGCCTACTATCTACTGTACTCAAATACTTTTAATACGATGCCTATATATAGTTGTCAAATACCTCAGTGTTCAATTGACATCTGCAATTTGTATAGTTTTTTTTTAATTCCAATATTTGCATTTGAAGCCACATTTTTCCTTCAGGAAATCGTAATAATGCCAACGCTCGATGTCTCAATTATTTACAAGAGTCCTCAGCAGCCTGTTCTAGCAACCCCTGCTGGCACGCCTGAACTAGCCCCGCCACCTAGCACCTGCCGAACACCTCACACTGGGACTAATCCCCCTGCGCGGGGCCCCGGGACCTGCAGTGTGGACTCCACTCCACAGGCCCTTCACCCCACCGCCGGGCACACCACAACAGCCCCTCTTGGAGAGGGGGTAGAAGGGCACTCTGGACTCTAACAAAGGCCTGGAGGTCCTGCGGGTGTACACACAAGGGCTGGGAGACCGGGGGGGAAGGGGGCCGGGGGGCTGGGGTGAGGGGCCGGGGTGAGGGGGTGCGAGAGGGTTAAGACAGCGAAGCCACGGGTTAATCAGGACACGGGCATGAGGAGAATGGATGGGGGGAGGGGAAGACAAACACCGTCAATACTGTCCTTACATTACATTTAGTCATTTAGCAGACGCTCTTATCCAGAGCGACTTACAGTAAGTACAGGGACATTCCCCCCAAGGCAAGTAGGGTGAAGTGCCTTGCCCAAGGACACAACGTCATTTTGGCACGGCCGGGAATCGAACCAACAACCTTCGGATTAATAGCCTGACTCCCTAACCGCTCAGCCACCTGACTCCCGTCCTTAATTGAGTTTTATGTTGGGAATCGGACGGAGCAATCTCAACACACCTGGTCTCAGGACATACACACCTGGTCTCAGGACGTACACACAGGGTCTCAGGACATACACACACCTGGTCTCAGGACGTACACACACCTGGTCTCAGGACGTACACACCTGGTCTCAGGACGTACACACACCTGGTCTCAGGATGTACACACACCTGGTCTCAGGATGTACACACAGGGTCTCAGGATGTACACACACGGTTCTGCAAGGCTGTCCTTGCGGGAAAGCGGACGTGACAAGTGACTGAAGGGACAAGAGGTGGACTCACTGCGCTACTTCGGTCATCACTGGCAGGGGGACGTCCTCGCTGACGTCGTCCATGTCGTCGGTGAAGCTGTTGGCCCGGGAAAGGTCTAGGAAGGTGCCCTCCAGCTGTCTCTTTACTGTGGCACACGAGACAAGGACGACCAATCAGAACCCTGGATGTCAAACTTCAGGAGACGAGCAGCACACTGTTTATGCATCCAACACTGACAATAACCTCAAGTGCCTCTGGTAAGTGACGCAGCAGAAGGCCGTTAGCAAGAAAGAGAGTTAGCCACAGAAGCAGATAGTACCTGGAGAAGCAGGGCAGCTCACTGTGTAGGAAGACCAGGAGGGAGGGCCTGGGAGTTTCAGGAACAGGAAAATAGGAAGGAGAGAAAGATAAGAGCCCTGGATAGATGTTGAAAACACACAAGTAGAAAATGAACATTTTCACGACTCCAATCACACATTCGACAAACGAAACCGTCTGGTGGTTGGTCAGATGAGGACTCAGCTGATTTCGTACCAGGGCAGGGAGAAGTGTACCGCCCTGCCAACACCCCACCCCAGCTGGTGTGAGCGCCTTGAAACAGCTGGTGAGAACAACCTGTGTGAAGAGCTCTTGACCTGTAGGCAGACTCAACAGGGCTTCACATCAGTTCCCTTAAAGCTCTCAGCCCCTATTGTGATAAAGGCATGGTTCGCTTCCAAGAAGCCACGGACCAATCCAATCCTGTCAACCTCTCTAGACCTTTATCATGAGTTTGTTTAACTTAGTCCGGCCGGAAGCTTCTTGCTGCACAGTTGCTTTAGAAAGAGAAAGAGAGGGAGAGGGGGGGGAGAGAGAGAGAGAGTGAGAGATGAGAAAGATAGGGAGATGGGTATGAGAGAGCGCTAGATGGTGTAGAGCTAGAGCGAGCTCTCTCGTGTAGGTAGCGTTTGTGTAGTATCTCCCAGACTAGTGGGAGAGAGGGATTTAAGAACAGCAGTTTTTTGGGAAGCCCCTCTCTACCACTCACTGAGGGACTCATCAGCTCCACAAACACAGCAAGGCTTATTAATATCTGGCCCGTCACAGCACACACACTGGGGTTTGGCGAACCCGCAGTATGAAAACAAGCTGGAGCCAGAGAGAGAGAGAGAGAGAGAGAGAGCGAGAGAGCGAGAGAGCGAGAGAGAGAGAGAGAGAGAGAGAGAGGAGAAAGAGAGAGAGGGAGTGAAAGAGAGAGAGAGAGAGAGAGAGAGAGAAGAGAAAAGTGAGGGGTGAGAGATTCTCACAGACAGGAGTCAGGCGGCCAGACAGATAAGTGGAGAGATAAGCCGGACGTTGACTAAACCTAACAATGCCCAGTTTATTTCTGACCACTGGAGCCCCACAATGGCTGCTTCTCACCCTTTGACCTCCCTCCACATCCAGCGGTCCCCCCCAATACCGCCCCAATACCCCCCTACCCCCTCCTGCCCCCGACCTAGTCCTCTCCTGGTACCCCCCCTTAGTTCAACAGCTCACCCCCCCCCACCCTCCCCCCGCTCACAGCTCACCCCCTCACTCAGCTCACAGCCTCACAGCTCACCCCAGCTAGGGTTTGGCAGTGTGAGGAGAGACGAACCCAGGACAACCTGGACTGGAGACAGCTTCTCTTGTATGCTCCAGTTCACTCCGGCTGGGGACAAAGCACCGGTCTAATTAAAATACTGTCTGGGCCACATGACAAACCAGGGAGGCTAATGATTAACACAGAGGAGCTGTTAATGAGACTACAGGAGAGCGCTCGTCACCGGGGTCACTGCTGGACGGAGCTCTGCCTCGGCCGGCCTCCCTGAACCCTGGTCCTCAGGGACCCCCCCCCTGGTCCTCAGGGACCCCCCCCTGGTCCTCAGGGACCCCCCTGGTCCTCAGGGACCCCCCCCTGGTCCTCAGGGACCCCCCCCTGGTCCTCAGGGACCCCCCTGGTCCTCAGGGACCCCCCTGGTCCTCAGGGACCCCCCTGGTCCTCAGGGACCCCCCCCTGGTCCTCAGGGACCCCCCTGGTCCTCAGGGACCCCCCCCCCTGCCCTGCTGGATCTACATGTCTCCCCGCTCCGACACACCTGGTTCAGATGAGCGGATCGCTAGCTGAGCTTGATAAAGACCCAGTGGGATGGAAGAGGGGAGACAGCCAGACGGCCAGACAGCAGACAGTCAGATAAACACGCCGTGAGTCACACGGACGAGTCACGAGCCATGAGGTCATTCCCCCCCGCTGTTAGTCAGAAGGCCTCACCTGTTTGGCTGAATATCCGGTTTATGCCTGGGGGGGGGATGGGGGGGAAGGGGGGGGAGGAGAGAGACCATGGCAAACATCAGGCTTCACAACAGGCTGAGGCATGACTAGTACAGCTAACACTCAGACAGTCTAGCGAGTCAGAATCCATACGACATGTGAAAGACACACAGAGTCTTCCAGAGGAACACCAGACGGACGGTCTGCCCGCGCCCACACTCAGACGTCCAGATGTGTGTTTCGGAGCCTCTGTTTGAAGACACGGCACACTGAGCCGGCTTGATCATCATCATTAGTGACAGCGCACTGCTGAGTGTGGCTCCTTCAGCCTCTTCAGGACGTCTCCGCGACAACAGCCCGCCAGCTAGTCCCCCCGAGCACCAAAAGCACGCCACTCCGCAGATATTAGATTTTTTTTTCAACCTCTTAAGAGGTTCAAAGAAGCAGAAACACATGTGGCTGTTCATTATCTCAGCCTCTATCCTTCCAATTAAGCGCCGAACGGGACGGCGTTTTCCCCTGCAACTGCTGGCTCCGCTTGTGACGCCAGGCCCCTCTTTTAATGATTATGTGCTCTGACAGGAAAAACTAATAAGCACACGTATTAAGCTGCCAGCTAGAAGGGTTTGGTGGAGGGGGGGGTGGGGGGTGGCAGACTATATTAAAACAGGAAGTGCCCTCGATCCACCCCCAGCCTCTTACATGCTAGATGAGACAGAGTCCGTTATGAATATGGAGGAATGCACCTCCCGACACGGCCGATAGCCTTGGAGGAGAGAGGGGGGGGGCTCTGTGAACCGTCATCCTCCAGAGTGTCCACCAGGGTGTCCCAGGAAGATTCACCGGTCATAGAGGGATCGCAACGTGGCAGAACTGTGGCCGTCATGACTGTGTCCGTTACCCCCCCCCCGGTAAGGCCCGCTTCAGGGAGTGTGTGAGGTCACGTCTGATGGGATGGACAAGTGGAGCCGTTAAGAGAGGCTGCGTATCCCTGACCTCGGATTGCCAGTGATCCTTAATGACTTCCATCTGGCCTGCTGCAGTCACATGGCAGCCATCTTGGCTCTGACAGGATCTCAGTTTCCTAAGGGACTCGCATATCCCGATGAACAAGCCGCTTACACCACACATACTTAACACCTACCTCTCTCTGTTTCTCTCTCTCTCCCACTCTCTCTCTCTCTGTATCTCCCACTCTCTATCTCTCTCTCTCACTCTCTCTCTCTCTCTCTCTCTCGCTCTCTCTCTGTTTCTCCCTCTCTTTCTTTAACTGTCTGCTTCGTCTGGTCTCCACGGGGGGATCGTTATGATGTTCCCAGATTACACAAGACTCTCTGGGGTTGTTGATCGAATGCCCAACTTCTCAGAGGTCGAGATGACCCGTGTGTGCTTTAGAGTCTGAACACACTGATCTCTCATGTCAGAGAGGCCTTCTGCTGTGTCACGCAGACATTCCTCTAAACCACACTAATCCCCTGATAGAGAATACATTATATATATATATATATATATGCGTGTATTTTTGTGTTTTTTTACAGAAATGATACATTTTTGAGGAGTTCAGTTTGAAAGTCAGTGACCTGGGAGGGCCCTGAAATATTGGCTGTCATCCAAAATGCTCTTCAAGCACACACAGGGCGGCTTAACCTGCATTGATAACCGCAAAAAAGCTCTGAGGCGAATGCTCATCTCTCCTGACAACACAGGCCGTGGTTCAGAAGGAGCCTGCAGCTTGGCTGCGTGGGAAACACAAAGTTCAAACAGCTCCAGGTGATTCGTGGCCTCTCAACATCTTAATCCTTTTCGAAGACGCAGTAAAACACTTCAGGTGAACACCCGCAGTTTGCCAGCCCCCAGGCCCCTTCCCCAGCCCCTTCCCCGGCCCCTTCCCCGGCCCCTCCTGAGGCTGCTGTACCTGATGGCTGCTCCTGGGAGAAGGGGTCCTCCTTCTTGTCCTCCGTGTCGTCGATGTGGTCGTAGGTGATCTGAGGGATGGACAGGGCTCTCTCCCCGGGGGGCCCCCCCGAGTCACGGGACTGCTTCCTCCGCCTCTTGATGCGCTTGCTCTGGAGACACAGGCGGGAGGCGGGGCGGGGGGCGGGGGCGGGGGGCGCAGGTGGGGCGGGGGGGTCAATAAATCAGGACTTGGGGTATTAGTTTTGGTCTGAGTGCACGTACAGTAGATGTTACAGTAGATGAAGTTAGGTGTTGTACCAGATTACAGTCACGGCCCAAATCACAACCAGGCAGATCTGCCTGGACAAGTGAAACTTGTTGATCTACAGTAGATGAACAAGTTTCACTTGTCCAGGCAGATCTGCCTGGTTGTGATTTGGGCCGTGACTGTAATCTGGTTTAACTGAGCTCAGAACACTTTATTCCCTCCCTCCCTCCCTCTCTCTCCCCCCCCCCTCCCCCCGGAGGCCTGCACAGTGGTAACTGTCCACCCTCCCCCTTGTTCCCCAGGCCAGCAGCACCGACACTGACTGCTTTATAGAAAGCTGCTTTATAGCAAGCTAATGATTTTTACTCAGTGACACAGACTCCTGGCAATGACAGATAGCCCTCAGCTCACTCCAAATACCAAGAGAGAGAGGGGGACAGAGAGAGGGAGAGAGAGACTTATAGAGAGACAGAGAGAGAGGGGAGGGGGGACAGAGAGAGGGAGAGAGAGAGAGAGGGGGCAGAGAGAGAGAGAGTTGGAACCATGCCAGCTAACCATGCAGTTTCACCACACCAGCCATTTCTTATTCAAACAAACCCATTTCACTTCTAATTTCACAATTTTACAATCACACTAAGCAACAAAAAATCCCTGTTCACAACTTCAGCTCTAAACCCCCTCCCCATCCACTGTGCACAAGGCACCCCTCACCCCCCTCACTCAACAAACTCCTCCATCTTTCCCACCAGCTTACAATACGAGACAGAAAGAGAGAAGAGGAGAGAGAGAGAGAAGAGAGAGCGGAGAGAGCGGGAGAAGAGACGTGCTGAGAGAGAGCGGATATAGAGATAGAGAGGAGGTTAGAGAGAGAGGGAGATTTGGGGGGGTGGGGGGGGGGGGGGTGGGTTGTTGGGGGGGTGGGGGGGTGGGTGGGGTGGGGGGGGGGGGGGGGGTGGGGGGGGGGGGGGGTGGGGGGTGGGGGGGGGGGGGGGGGGTGGGGGGGGGGGGGGTGGTGGTGGTGGGGGGGGGGGGAGAGAGATTGAGGAGGAGAAGGAGAGAGAGAGGGAGAAAGGAGAGAGAGAGAGGAGAGAGAGAGAGGAGGAGAGAGAGAGAGAGAGGGAAGGGGAGAGGACAGAGAGGACAGAGGAGAGAGACAGAGAGAGAGAGAGAGAGAGAGAGAGAGAGAGAGGGGAGAAAATCGCATGCTGGATAAGAGAAAGAACGGAAGCATTCTTCCTTCTCTCTAGTATGTGTTCAGTGTGCAGTCTGTGTGGGTTCAATGCTAAACAAGATTTTTTTGTTGTTGTTCAACTACACAAAGGTTTACTCCCCTGAGAAAGGCAGAAGTGACATCATCTCAACTCACTCAGTCTTTGTCTGGACGAGACAAAGGTCTGGAGTCATCCTGAAGCAAAGGACAGGCTCCGGGGGAGAGTGTGTGTGTGTGGTGTGTGTGTGTGTGTGTGTGTGGTGTGTGTGTGTGTGTGTGTGTGTGGTGGGTGTGTGTGTGGGTGGGTGTGTATGTATGTGTGCTGTGTTTGAGGTGAGTGTGTGTACTGTGTGCATATGCGTATGTGCGTGGTGTGCTTATGTGTGGTGTGTGTGTGTGTGGTGTGTGTTGAGGCGGAGGGGAGAGAGGGTAACTTAACTTGCTCTTTCACATGTCGCTCCACAGCTCAGAGGCCTGCAGCAGCTAATGTGGCCCTCAAAGGTCAGAACACACAGGGGCCGAGCCCAGTGTGGCAACCAGGGGGTCAGTCCAGCTGGGTCCCCCTCACGAGCCCAGTGTGAGAGCCAGGGGGTCAGTCCAGCTGGGTCCCCCTCACGAGCCCAGTGTGACAGCCAGGGGGTCAGTCCAGCTGGGTCCCCCTCTAACACAGTGTGACAGCAGGGGGTCAGTCCGCTGGGTCCCCCTCTAACACAGTGTGGCAGCCAGGGGGTCAGTCCAGCTGGGTCCCCCTCTAACACAGTGTGGCAGCCAGGGGGTCAGTCCAGCTGGGTCCCCCTCTAACACAGTGTGGCAGCCAGGGGGTCAGTCCAGCTGGGTCCCCCTTCCGGATAGGAAAGGGTTTGGCCATGTGATGCGATCGGTGGGTAGGATAGGACAAGCGTCCGTGATGGTGGGTTTACCATCTTGCGGGCGATGGGGTGGAGCTCTCAGAGTTGGTCGTGGCACGTAGTCTCCGGTCAGGACGTACATCTTCCAGGTGGCTGGACACCCTCCGGACTTTCTCCGCTGCATAACACCTCCACCAGGTCCGGGAGGGGGATGAGTGAGTGAGGAGGACCGAGTGAGACAGAGCAGGGTGGGTTGTGAGGAGGGGGGTGGAAGTGAGTAAACAGCAGGAAGTGAGTAACATGTGGTCACAGAACACATGCTCGGCCCAATCCTGGACGTGTGGTGATGTGTCAACAATCACCTGGATTAGTTGACACCTGTTAACATTCCAGCTAACAGAACATCTCTGACAAACAAGAAGAAGCCTCTACGGCTGACTGCAGCTCTGTGTGTTCCGGGTACATGCTCTACTTTTGATGGCTGGGTGTTTGCCTGTCGTCGTGTGGGGCAGGAGAGAGAGAGAGAGAGAGAGAGAGAGAGAGAGAGAGGGGGGGAGGGAGCGAGAGAGAGGAGGAGAGGAGAGAGAGAGAGAGAGAGGAGAGAGAGGAGCAGGACACAGAGGGAATGTGCAGACTCCAGACCCTGCTCTCCTCCTCTGTGTGTGCTAGGGCCTGCCTCTCCTTCCTCTGTGTGTGCTAGGGCCTGCCTCTCCTTCTCTGTGTGTGCTAGGGCACTGCCTCTCTTCCTCTGGTGTGCTAGCCGCCTCTCTCCTCTGTGTGTGCTAGGGCCTGCCTCTCTTCTCTGTGTGCTAGGGCCTGCCTCTCCTTCCTCTGTGTGCCAGGGCCTGCCTCTCCTTCCTCTGTGTGTGCTAGGGCCTGCCTCTCCTTCCTCTGTGTGTCGCTAGGCCTGCCTCTCCTTCCTCTGTGTGCCAGGGCTGCCTCTCCTTCCTCTGTGTGTGCTAGGGCCTGCCTCTCCTTCCTCTGTGTGTGCTAGGGCTGCCTCTCCTTCCTCTGTGTGTGCTAGCTGCCCTCTCCTTCCTCTGTGTGTGCTAGGGCCTGCCTCTCCTTCCTCTGTGTGTGCTAGGGCTGCCTCTCCTTCCTCTGTGTGTGCTAGGGCCTGCCTCTCCTTCCTCTGTGTGTGCTAGGGCCTGCCTCTCCTCCTCTGTGTGTGCTAGGGCCTGCCTCTCCTTCCTCTGTGTGTGCTAGGACTGCCTCTCCTTCCTCTGTGTGTGCTAGGGCCTGCCTTCCTTCCTTGTTGTGCTAGGGGCCTGGCTCTCCTTCCTCTGTGTGTGCTAGGGCCTGCTGTCTGAAGCTTACACTGGCACGACCCGGGGGGGAACAAGTGTGCTCTTTGAAAAGAAAAAGGACAATTCCAACAGAGGGGAGATTAGTGTCCCTGGATGTGTTCTCAGTCTGACTCTGTGAAGTCCTGGGAGGAGGTTCCACTGCTCCTGGACTAGATCAGACAAACTGCGTCAGAACTGTGCTGGGCGTGAACCTACTGGAAAGGCCTGTGTGTCATCACGCTGGTGTCAACCTCTGAATAGGTGAGGGAATAAATGAATGAATGAATCCCTGAATCAATCCATCAGTGGTTCAACACTTTCCAGGTGCTTGTAATAAGTGTAAGTTAATAGGTATAAGGCCTTAGTAAGTTTGTTATTATCTTATTAATATCGATAAGCATGTCTAAGGACCTTACTAGTACGTATTAACTCATTCTTATCTCACGTTACGATATGCACCAACCCATAGTAAACACATATCAATGTGAATAAGCATCTTGTAGGGGATTTTAAGTATTACACTAACATTCAAAACACACCTGAATCTTAAGTCTTCCCCAAACAGTCAATCAGTCAGCCAGCCAACCAGTCAGCCAACCAGCAAGCCAGCCAGCCAGCCACCAGTCAGCCAGCCGACCAGTCAGCCAACCAGCCAGCCAGCCAGCCAACCAGTCAGCCAGCCGACAGTCAGCCAACCAGCCAGCAACCAGCCAGCCAGCCAGCCAGCCAACCAGTCAGCCAACCAGTCAGCCAGCCGACCAGTCAGCCAACCACAGCCAACCAGCCAGCCAGCCAACCAGTTCAGCCACCCAGCCAGCCAACCAGCCAGCCAGCCAGCAACCAGTCAGCAACCAGCAGCCAGCAGCCAACCAGTCAGCCAGCCGACGTCAGCCAACCAGTCAGCAGCCAGCCAGCCAGCCAGCCAGCCGTGGGCAGTGTGTGTGCAGTACCTGGATGAGCGATGCAGCCAGCGGGGGATCTGTCTGTGAGTGCTTCTGTCTCTGTCTTTTCTGCTGCACCTTCAGCGCGAGCCCGACCCAGGATACCCTGCAGCCACGGCAACCACCACGGCAACCACCACAACAACAACACACGGGCAGGTCAGGCAGGTCAGACACAGAGGGAGGTTAGTGAACTCAGACAGCAGGACCCGGCCGTGTTTACCGCGGGCAGGGCGAGAAGGAGATGGCGAGGACGCTGAAACACGAGGCGATGGTCTTCCCGATCCACGTTGGGGCACCTTTGTCCCCGTACCCGATATGGTGGTGACGGTCACCTGGAGGGGAAACAGAGACACGCCCCGGGGTCACACTCCAACACCAACACGTACACGCCCAGCCCACACCGGGACTAACTTCACTCAGGATGCTGTGAGAAGACTCTGGGAGGGCTCAGGAGAGGAGAGGAGAGGAGAGGAGAGGGAGGGAGGGAGAGGAGAGAGGACGAGCAGAGAAGAGGACAGGAGAGGAGAGGAGAGGAGAGGAGAGGAGAGGATGGGGATGAGACTCGTGAGACCAGAGGGCTAGAGGAGAGGAGAGGAGAGGAGAGGAGAGGAGGACGAGGAGAGGAAGAGAGAGGAGAGAGTGAGGACAAGGAGAGGAGAGGAGAGGAGAGGACGAGGAGAGGAGAGGAGAGAAGAGAAGAGAAGAGAAGAGAAGAGAAGAGGAAGAGAAGAGAAAGAGGAAGAGAAGAGAAGAGCAAGAGAAGAGAGAGAAGAGAAGAGAAGAGAAGAGGAAGAGAAGAGAAGAGAACCGAGAATTCCGAGCAAGAAGAGCGAGATTTGAGTAGGAAGAGAATGAGGAGGAGATCGAGAGAAAGTGGCGCACGAGATAAGCTGATATTGATGGTGAGAATATGAGGTTATGTTGAGGGGTTTGAGGAGAGGAGAGGAGTGAGTCCCCAGAGGGAGTTTTTTTGTCTTGAGAGAGAGGAATGGTGTCGAGGAATGTTTCGTCAATGGACGATCGGATTACTAGAGGAAGTGAAGGGATATTGAGTATTTGTTCGTAGGCAGATGAGAGGCGAAGAGGCGGTAGAGAGGAGAGGAGAGGGGGATTGAATGTTGACGGTCAGGATTGTATGAGATGGGGAGAGGAGAGGAGTGATTGAGGAGAGGAGAGAAGAGATGGGAGAAGAGTGGAGAAGAGAAGAGGAAGAGAGGAGAGGTAGAGAGAAGAGGAAAGGAGGAGAAGAAGAGAGGAGAAGAGTGGAGAAGAGAAGAGAAGAGAAGAGAAGAGAGGAGAGAAGAGGAGAGAGGAGAGGAGAAGAGGGGGGAGAGTGTAATCCAGTCCTTGCTGGGCTCCTGCTGTAAAGAGGGATGATAATAGAGCCACAGGTCATCAAGCTGACGGGCTCTGCTCCCTGTCTGTCAGCAGCAGAGAGAGAGGTCCTCGTGGGGAGACGATTCAGGAAACCAACCCTCCCTGAGTGGAGGAATTCACCAGCGAGGAGGGGAGGGAGGGACGAGGAAGGAGGGAGGGGGGGGAGGGAGGAAGGAAGGAGAGGAAGGAGGGAGGGAGGGAAGGGGAGGATGGAGGAGGGGAGGGAGGGAGGAAGAAGGGGAGGGAGATGGAGGAGGGGGAGGGAGGAGGAGAGGGAGGAAGGAGTGGAGATGAGACAGGGGAGGGAGGCAGGGGAGGGAGGGTTTAAGTGGTGGGAGGGGGAACCAATAACCCTGCTCCATGTGTATATGTGAACCCACTCTGTAATCTGCCCATCCAATTCTGACACATTCAGAGAGCACTTGGTTTACAGGGGCGTCGGGGTGCGGTGGGCTGCGGGTGAACCCTAGCTGTGTCGCACACATAAAGAGGGTGATGTAAGGTGAGATACTCAAACAGGCTTGGGAGCAAAGGAGTCGAACGAGAGGGGGCGTGGAGTGCTGGGGGGCTGTGGGGGCGTAGGGGAGGGAGTCGGGGGAGGGAGGGGGAGGGGAGGGGAGGTTAATCCTTGTCCTCAAATCCAATGACTAAACAATAGCCACAGACTACTGGTGTGAATAGTCCACTCAACAACACATGCATTTAAATTTAAACTCCAACCAGCACACCCCTCTTCACACACACACACACACACACACATTCACACCCCACGGCCTGCATGCTCTACACCACACTCACACACACATCCTAGGGTGTGTATCGTCTTTGTGTGTGTGTGAATGCCCCTCACTGGGTTTGAGGTTATTCCTTTAGATGTAACATATAAACCCAGAACCAGTGATGCCGGTAACGCGCTACTTAGTAACGCGTTACTCTAATCTGACCACTTTTTCAGTAACGAGTAATCTAACGCGTTACTATTTCCAAACTAGTAATCAGATTAAAGTTACTTGTCCAAGTCACTGTGCGTTATATTTTGTCATTAATAGTCAAATATATATTTGATTTCTTCTTGGTCTCTGGTAGTGAAGTCATGTAGCATATGCGACATTTAGTCACGTTTTCAGCATGAGGGTCACGTCACGTGTATAGGCTACATAGACCTACTACGCAGTGATACAAACAACGGAGGAGGAGAGGAGAGAGATGCACATTGTCGAGTTGGAAATACAATCACTATTTTGAGTATTGTCGCTAAAGATGGAAATATCAAGGTTCGTTGTACTCTGTGCTGGTGGCGACAACGTGCTATCAAGCTACAAAAACAACAACGTCAAATTTGAAGAAACATTGGAGTCGCAGCACTGCACAGTCAAATTTACAGAGCAAATCCCGTTTCTGTGACTAAAGTACAACCACGGGATACTCGCTCCACTGTTTCACTCATAACATGCAATTCAATATAAGATTAGGCCAAAGTTACAAAAGTAGACATGATATCAGCCTACATGTGGTGTTATAGGCATACACTTGTTTTGTTTTGTAAAAACCACTCCTTGCTTCTCTAATGCTGTGAACTACAGGTACAATGTGCATAAAACATGTTGGAAATAATTTAATTGTTACATTTATAAACAATGTAGATCATAAATAGTAAGTTTTGCCATTACAATGTTAATATGTCAGGTCAAGAAAGACTGTCATTATAGATTTTTTTATAAAAGCATGTAGCCTTTGTTTTAGGAAATCGTTTTTAAGTTCAACTTAAAATGTCAGAAATACTTTGTACATTGTTGTTGTGTACATAACTGTTAAAAATTAACTTTAATGAAGTGAGTGTTGGCAAAACCGGTTGTCATTTTTATGTTGAGGCGGCAGGGGTGTTGTTGGCAGCTGCTGAATGTAACTAAAAAAGTAACTTGTAATCTAACTAGTTACTTTTGAAATCAAGTAATCTGTGAAGTAACTAAGTTACTTTTTAAAGGAGTAATCAGTAATCAGTAATCAGATTACTTTTTCAGAGTAACTGTGGCAACACTGCCCAGAACGTTGTCCATCTCTGGCAGCTCTGTGTGACTGGCTGGTGCTTAGGCTACCCTCCTGCCAGCGTGTGTGTGTGTGCGTGTGTGTGTGTGTGTGTGTGTGTGTTTCTCAGTGGCTGCTCTCTTCACATGCGTGTATGCTACAACTGTAAGATTAATAAACATTTCTTCTTCAAATCAAACATGGCCCAAGACCACCATCTGTGTGGGCAGGCCAGGGTGTGAAAGAGAGAGAGGGGGGCCAGGGAGAAAGAGAAGGAGAGAAGAGAGAGAGAGAGAGAGAGAGAGAGAGTGAGAGAGACTCACTGAGAGAGAGAGAGATTGAGAGTGAGAGAGAGAAAAGGAGAGAGAATGAGAATTACAGAAATTGAGAGAGAGGGAGAGAGAGAGAGGTGAGAGGGTGAGAGAGAGTGAGAGAGGGGGAGATAGGGTGAGAGCGAGGGAGATTGAGAGAGGGAGAGAGAGAGAGAGAGAGAGAGAGCGAGGGAGATTGAGTGAGGGAGAGAGTGAGAGGGTGAGAGAGAGAGAGAGAGAGAGGAGAGAGAGAGAGAAGGGGGGAGAGAGAGAGGAGAGAGAGAGAGAGAGGAGGGAGGGGTGGGGATGTATGAGTAATGCTGGTGGCCTGTGAGCTGGTTCTACAGCTGTGTCCTGCACCTGCACATCATCCCAGAGCGGAAAACTAGCAGACACATGGCACACACACTGGGAACACACACACACACACACACACACACACACACTGGGAACACACACACACACACTGGGAACACACACACACACACACACTGGGAACACACACACAGTGGGAACACACTTCTCCTATCAGGATGCCCATCCAGTTTCTACAGGGGTGATGATACACACACAAACGGCTAAACACATATTGACACTCATACTCACACACACACACACACACACGCACACACACCCCCTTACATAAAAACTGACCTAACCTATTGGCACGGCGTCTTCTAGTCAAACGTTTACAGTCTGGGAAAGAGTGAGATCTTATCGTGAGCTCAAACCACGATCCAAATAACAGCTCCTCTTTACGACAACACGGGGTGCTTCACCCCTCCTCGCCCTCGTCGTTAAGAAAGGTAGTAATCCCTCAATTAAAGTTTTCATTAAAGGACCTGACACGTTGTAGTGGAATGGGTCTTAAAAGGCTCTTTGAGCCAAGGAGTGGGGACGTGAATAGGTCTTACCAGCGGCCCTTTGTGCCACGCTGATCCCCTGCAGAAGACGACCATAGGTTTCTCATTACCTCACGCCCGCGATTCAACTGTTTAATTAACTGAACGGGAAACTTGACCCGGAGGTGGAGGGAAACAGCTCCACACAAAACCATTAGCCGTCCCCGAGCTGAATTTAGTGTCCCGGCCGACTGAAGAGGTGTCGCAGCGGGGCCCACAAACAAGAGGGGATGAATGGGCGTCGAGTTCGAAGAGCTCGTCTCAGCCGGGGTGGTCGACATTCTCGGGGCCGCGTCTAGCACTCTCCATGAACAACGGCGTTCCGGCTCGGCGAGACTGCGTGTTCGACACTCGACGCCAACAAACGTTGTCTTGCCTGTGGCCTCGCGACGGCTTTGTGTGGCGGCTGAGTGTTCAGGGATGTCTCTCGGCTCTCCGGATTAACGCCGATACACAACAGACCACTCTCAGCGGTGGAAACACAGATACAGACAATGAGACAACGGAACGCGGGTCAAAATAAGGTTGTCGGTAGCTCACAGGGGTAAGTGTGCGTACCATGGAGGCTGAGGCCTTCATGTAGTGGCCTGTGTTTGAGTCCGGCCTTGGCCCTTTACTGCATGTTCTCCCCCCTCTCTCTCTCTCTCCCTGCCTTTCCTGTTACACTTCACTTACAAAACCCAGTAAAGCACGGAAAGTGCCCCCCAAAACGATATCTTAAAAAGAAATAAGGTTGTGTGTTTCAGTGTGAGCAGTGTGAGTCTGTCTTACTACGCCCCACCAGAGTGCGTCAGGTGGTGTGTTTGAGTGTGAGTCAGGTTGTGTGTTTGAGTGTGAGCAGTGTGAGTGTGAGCAGTGTGAGCAGTGTGAGTGTGTCTTACCACGCCCCACCAGAGTGCGTCAGTCTGTGTGTTTGAGTGTGAGCAGTGTGAGTGTGAGCAGTGTGAGTGTGTCTTACCACGCCCCACCAGAGTGCGTCAGGCTGTGTGTTTGAGTGTGAGCAGTGTGAGTGTGTCTTACCACGCCCCACCAGAGTGCGTCAGCGTAGTTGGAGAACCCGGTCTTGCCCTCCTCGTCCACGGCGTCTTTCTCGGCGAGGTACACGAAGTACGAGGAGAATATGAGGCCCAGGAAGCCGATGTACAGGGTGGTTATCAGCTCCTGCAACACAGGCGCAGCGACGGGGGGGTCAGGGGCGGCCGGACGTCCGTGGTGGAGGGTTTGGCTACAGATCGAAAGGTCACGGGTTCAAATCCCGCCCCTACACGTCTGCCAAACGGATGTTATTTTGACATTAGACGAAGAATGAGCAAAAGGGAGGTCTCATCCTGAGAAGGTACACAGTGTCATAATACCCTGAGACAAAGAATTACACCAAGTGGAGCCTGAACAGGATGATTTGTCGACGCCTCGGGGTCAGTGTGAGAGTGAAGGCTACAGCCTACATGGGTTTGTTTTCATTAACAGTGAGAGTAAAAATAAGCTCACGGAGGTCAAAAGTGTTCCCACTCACTCAACGTCACAAAGCTTTCAAACTTTAGGTTAGTCAGAGACTGAACCCACACACACACACACACACACACACACACACACACAGAGCCGCAGATGCTTGCAGAACCTTCTGGAGACAGGATGAAACAAGTGCACAGGAAAGAGGAAGAGGAAAGAGGAAAGCTAATCAGGCAGATTCTCTCTCTTTCTTTCATTCTTTCTTTCGCTCTCTCTCTCTCTCCTTATTAAGCCATGTCTAGTCGGTGTGGGTGGCTGTACCGGAGGAATCTAGTGATTGTGCACCAGCCTTTGTGTTAATCAGTGGTGCTAATGTAGCATGGACACCACATGGCTGGGTGGTGGTGGTGGACAGACTGGCTGACTGATTGAGTGCCCATAACCAGTCAGCCAGGAAGACAAGCTCGTTCAGACAAGTGCAAACTCATCCTCTGGAAGCAAAGCCAGAAATGTGGACCGAGAAGGATGACTTCAGTGAGACCTTATTTGGTGAAGAAATGCCCTGCCCTAGAAACACACTGGCTGTTCTGTACTGAAGCCATGACTGACCAGGACGACCCAGGGTCTCCTTTCAGTCAGCTACTGTTGGCTGGGTAAAGACTCACCCTATCAGATCATATGGGGCACGAATAAAGCAGGTGTGTGTTCAGGCTAGCTATTTGAACAAAAGACTGCTTTAGACGCGTTTCCACCGACTATTGTGCCGCAGGAACCAGGAACATAAATTGATCGGTCAAGTAGGCCAAATAAATCTCACCAGATGTTGCTTTTGGCTCTCTGAAAAGTTGCTAGATCGCGTGATGGCTTTGATTGGTGTATGACAACAACATTCAGCCTGCCGTAGTGACTTGAGCACAACAAGCAGTGATGCAGACTTCACCATCATGAAATGCCTTGATGAGAGGTGTGACGGATTACATACTTTTTTTAACAGACACTCAAATAATACTTGCACAAATGGAAAGTTTGTCTATATCGTTTATTTTGCATTCACATTTTCAGACTAATTTGCTTATCTTCTTGAGGAAATTCCTGCTGCAGAAGCACGGCTAATATGCTAACAGGCTAATATGCGAATATGCTAACAGGCTAATGGGCTAATGGGCTGCAGGAACATTCTAGTTGCTGTAATTAAAAGTTAATTTAATTACTGTACTAAAAGTTCAGAGAACTTGTGGTGAAAACGTGGATTTGGTCTCCCTGGTGACCGTGTGAAGCCACAGATATGGAAAGGAGAATGAAAACACCTAGGTGAGCTGTAGTCCTACCTGTCGATGTATAAAAACTACAGATCCCAGAAGCCTCCATGTTCCCCCCTGGCGATCCACGTGTAGCATGCGCAGGATCTGCAGGAAACGGATCCCCCTGGAACACGAACACGACACTCACACAACAACCAGTGGAACTCGAGCCCCAACGCTGTGGTCGAATGAAGGTCTTACTGTACTAAATCACATCATATCCACTGAATGTAGCAGATGATTGTCGTGTGGTTATTGTTTAGGCTCCTACCTGATGGCAGATGTGGCGAACACCTGACCGTTGGAGCCCACACTCAGTACGATGACGGAGGCGATGACCACGATCAAGTCTGATGAAAAACACACGGTTGTGACTGTATGCATTTTGCTGCAGTACTTGTTTTGTATTTCTTTATATTTCTACTTAAGCCTACGATGTTAATAGCACCAACCTACCAAAACAAATAACTCTGATGTGTAAACCTACTTAGCAGTGAGCCGGATCGTCATTCTGAATGCGTACCATATACATCTTTCGCACATACATTTGACCCATTAAAAACAAATCAAAATGTAATTGACATTTTCAGTTTTTTTACAAACCAAAAACCTATGAAAGAAACCAAACTGTGATGAGAAGGCATGTTGTTGTGTGGCGTGTGGCTGAGGGGAGCGTGCACCTATGATGGAGATGGGTTTCCTGATGAAGCGGAGACGTCCCTTCAGACCCACGTACTTGCTCCGGCAGCCCGCCGACCACAGGCGGACCACGTACTCCGTCCCAAAGAACAGCACCAGCACGATCTCCTGTGGACCAGACAGCAGTCAGACCGGCATTACAAAGAACAGCACATGCACGATCTCCTGTGGACCAGACAGCAGTCAGACCGGCTTTACAAAGAACAGCACCAGCACGATCTCCTGTGGACCAGACAGCAGTCAGACCGGGCTTTACAAAGAACAGCACCAGCACGATCTCCTGTGGACCAGACAGCAGTCAGACCGGCATTACAAAGAACAGCACCAGCACGATCTCCTGTGGACCAGACAGCAGTCAGACCGGCATTACACGGCAGGCCGGCCACATTAGCAGCATCCACCAGCTGATCAGACATGCTGATCTAATATGCACAGGGCTCGAAGACTCTACACTCACCAGCCCCCCCAAAACGATGGGAATCTAGAGAGTGGTTGGTGGTCCAATGGTCAAATTTGAACATTCACTCCGACCGTGGGACTGAGGAGAGGAGAGCTGGACATTTGGTGGTAGATAGTAGGTAGATAGTAGGGTAGATGGTAGGGTAGATAGTAGGGTAGATAGTAGGGTAGATAGTAGGGTAGATGGTAGGGTCGATGGTAGGGTAGATGGTAGGGTAGATGGTAGGGTAGATGGTAGGGTAGATGGTAGGGTAGATAGTAGGGTAGATAGTAGGGTCGCTCGTCGGGTAGCTAGTCGGGTAGATCGTACGGGTCGCTAGTGGGGTAGATCGTAGGGTAGCTGGTAGGGTCGATGGTAGGGTAGATGGTAGGGTAGCTCGTAGGGTAGCTCATAGGGTCGATGGTAGGGTAGATCGTAGGGTAGATAGTAGGGTAGATAGTAGGGTAGATAGTAGGGTAGATAGTAGGCCTAGATACCAACAGGACATGTCTGGAACAGAAGCTGAAACGTAGAGTGCTGGAATAAGCATTTCAGATCCGAACAAGCACCATCTAAGACTGAAAGAGTCAAATGCAATCAGAGCCTCAGATTTCACTGAAGCATTAAGCATATCAGTGGGCCTGACAGCCCTGCTGATGAAGGGAGTTAGAGGCGTCTAATGGGCTCCATTTATTCCTGTCTCCAGGCCACCCACAGTATTAAAAAAAGAATCTGGTTTGATAAGATCTGTGGAAATGCTGAGAGCTCATATTCAGTCTGGGTCAGGGGCTGGTGATTGAAAGCTCAGGTTTGCTAGCAGTGTGTGGTTGGACAGTTAACATGCTGTTCTGACAGACGTTCGGTTGGAAGGCTATTATTGCTGCAGGTGCGGAACATTCGGACCACAAACGGACACACACATACACTAATCTGGCGACTCTTAGCGACTAGCGACAAATCTGTTGACTTTCCGTTACCTGGAGTCTCCGTTTTCGTTTTGAGCAGCAGCAAAACAACGTTACTGATTTGTGAATTATATCACGTTTGCCTTTCTTAGTGTTCTAACGTTCTACAAACATTGGGAAGGCTATGACTACACGGAAGTAGGCTACATCTACAGATAGGCCTATAAATGTTGACTCAACATAGGCCTATGACTTAAACACTTAAATCTAGCGACTTTTAGCGACTATTCAGAGTCACTAGCGACTTCTGGTGAGACCTTTGGGGTGGGCAAACACTGCCCCCAGGGCCACCGTGTCGGCCTCCATAATATTTAGACACCTCGCGCTCAGCGGTGGCCTCGGCCCCGCATGGGTGGCCGTCCCTGGGAGTGAAGTGGCTGACCTCTGGAGCCCCTCCATAGGAGACCTGAGGACGCGACCCGCAGCAATAACATGGCACTGCACAGGCCAAGGCCCTAGAACAATACCCTGTCACTCAGCCAGCAAACTCACTCGGCGAGTCCACTAGATCTGGGACATGAACCAGGTGATTATTGTTGAGCAAATTGCACCGACGAAAAGCACCGACGTTGAACCAAGTTTGTTTATGTAACTGACATATCAAGATAACTGCATATCAAATCAATGAAGGCTTTGTGAGATTGGGGAGGTTGATAGAGATGTAGAGAGAGAGAGATGTAGAGAGACAGAGACGAGACAGAGAGAGAGAGAGAGAGAGATGTAGAGGAGAGAGAGAGAGGAGATATAGAGACAGAGAGAGAGAGAGAGAGAGATGTAGAGAGAGAGAGAGATGAGAGAGATCGAGAGTAGAGAGAGAGCGACAGAGAGAGAGAGAGAGGAGAGAGAGAGAGTGAGAGATGTAGAGGGAGAGAGAGAGAGGGATATATAGAGACAGAGAGAGAGACGAGAGAGAGATGTAGAGAGAGAGAGAGAGAGAGCGAGAGAGAGAGGAGAGGGAGAGAGAGAGAGTGAGAGAGAGAGACGTTGGTCGTTGATTGCTAAAGCTCTCAGAGCATTTGGCCTTGACCTGACCACTGTCCACTAGTATTTGCACAAGACAGATAACAGAAAACCAAACGTCACTGCCCCCCCACTGCACTGCGCCACGTTACAGTTGCAACCTTTATTTAATGGACGCTTTAAAATAGAGCAAAACACAAATAGCCTACTGCATATATTAAATGCAGTAGAACATCAAGGACTGGAAGTGTATGGTTGAAACCGAACAGATATCACAGGGAACCTTTGGATGTTTCTGACAGAAAGGTGTGAATGTTGTTGAAGCCAAGGCTACTACACACCTGTTACTCCTGATTGACCAGGAACTGTTGCTGATACTGTTGCTGAACTGATAAGCTTGTTTATCGTCAGTAGGTGGTCACATTTATAAGGAACGCACAGTACAGTGAAAGTGTTTACCAAGATTACCAACAGTCATTGTTAAGAACACTTTCACATTGAATTAATACTTTTAATCTGAAACTTTCCTTAATACGACATTTGACTGTCTAATAACATTATAAACAGTATTATCCAGCACTACACTTTTTAAACCTAAAAACAAATATCTGAGTATTGGTACAGCTGTAAAGTAAATGTCCTCAAAACAAATTATGTAAATGTTTAGACATTTGAATTTAAAGTAAAATCCAGTCAAATATCTCAACTGGTTAGGAGAAGATAATCCCCAAAGCTGGTCACCCAGATGTCATAGTGGGGTTCGGTCTCATGAAGCAGGAACTAGTTTACTTTCTCTCTGGTCATAGTGGGGTTCGGTCTCATGAAGCAGGAACTAGTTTACTTCTTCTCTGGTTTCTGTCTGCTAATCTCACCAAGATGACCTGGGAGGAGGATTCCTCAGGCCCCGGCAACAGCTACACGACACACAAATAGGATTAGACTGCTTTTGTGGCCCAGTGCAAAGGGATATGGATGTTCACTCCATGCCACACACACACACACACACACACACACACACACGCACAGACAGAGACACACAGACACACACACACACACACACACACACAGACAGACACTCTCTTACAGTAAAGACATTCTACTGAGAGTGTCTGGCGTTCCTTGTTCCACATATGGTCCACTATGGTGGCACACAGCCACTCAACACCATCATGCGTTCCTCCCTGTTTGCTTTCCTCACTTATTCAGTGAAGGTTGTCAGAAACCTCATTCTGATTGACATTTTACATGAGCAGTGGCTCTCGTGAAATGGACTAGAGACACTCAGTGCTCTATGAGTGTGCTCTAGTCCACAGTGTCTGGAAGCTACGTTCCGATGCTAAATGAGCTTTGTGGTTTTGGGTTCCTGTGGCGGTGAAGCTTGGTTTTGTATTCACAAGTGCAGCAGTACTACTACAGCGCTGATATGACCTGGGGTAGAGGGAGGGGAACAGGAGAGAGGGGGAGCGAGCCAGACAGAGAGAAACGAATAAAGAGTGAGAGAGTGAGACTAAGAAATAGAGAGACTAAGAATAGAGAAAGAGAGAGAGAGACTAAGAGAGAGAGAGTCTAAGAGAGAGAGAGACTAAGAGAGAGAGAGACTAAGAGAGTCTAAGAGAGAGAGAGACTAAGAGAGAGGGGGACTAAGAGAGAGAGACTAAGAGAGAGAGACTAAGAGAGAGAGAGTATAAGAGAGAGAGAGACTAAGAGAGAGAGTCTAAGAGAGAGAGAGACTAAGAGAGAGAGAGACTAAGAGAGAGAGACACGTGATGGATGCGTGTCCCGCTGAGTCTAGCTTTACTTTGGCCGTCGTCTTGAAAGCCAAATATCCTCAAGGACTAATGTCCTCTCTGCCATCCAAAACAAGCAAGCTCTGATTCATGGATGTCAGCTGACCTTGACCCTGCTAACTATAGCCACTCTGTGTCAAATACACGCCACGCACATCATACATACAGTACCGTACTCACACGCACATCACATACATACAGTACCGTACCACACGCACGTCACACACATACAGTACCGTACCACACGCATGTCACACACATACAGTACCGTACCACACGCATGTCACACACATACAGTACCGTACCACACGCATGTCACACACATACAGTACCGTACTCACACTCACGTCACACACATACAATACCGTACTCACACGCATGTCACACGCATACAATACCGTACTCACACGCACGTCACACGCATACAGAACCGTACTCACACGCACGTCAAACACATACAGTACCGTACTCACACGCATACAGTACCGTACTCACACGCACGTCACACACATACAGTACCGTACCACACGCACGTCAAACACATACAGTACCGTACCACACTCATGTCACACACATACAGTACCGTACTCACACTCACGTCACACACATACAGTACCGTACTCACACGCATGTCACACGCATACAGTACCTTACCACACGCATGTCACACACATACAGAACCGTACTCACACGCACAAACACACACACAGTACCGTACTCACACGCACGTCACATGCATACAGTACCGTACTCACATGCACGTCACATGCATACAGTACCTTACCACACGCACGTCAAACACATACAGTACCGTACCACACTCACGTCACACACATACAGTACCATACTCACACACACAAACACACATCTGGCGATCCCTCTCACACACACACGTACACACACACGAGTACTCTATGCTCACAGACACAAGTCAACCAGAGACACCATACAGGTGCACAAAAAATGAGGGTCTGCCCCTTTAAGAGACAATCCAGAACTACAACAGTGAAACATAATCCGTGGTGCATTTTCACCTCCTCTCGTCTGTTTTCTGACCAGCGAGGAGGGTTCTGTGACTGGTGCTCTGGTGTGAGGAGGCTGGACAGGGGTTCTCCCCAGGGTGTAAATAAATGAATAACTCTGTCCTCCAAAGGGCACTGGCCAAACGTTTAGAGTACACAGTGTTCTCTTCTGTCCTGTGATTGCCTCGACGCTGCTCCTACACTTGTCAGGTGGTGTTTGTGTGCGTGCGGACGCGCATGCTTGTTTGAGTTAGGGTGTGTGTGTGTGTGTGTGGGGAGGAGGAGGAGGGGTGTAAAAGTGTCTGTGTGGGGTTGAGGTTATGGTGTGTGTGTGTGTGTGTTTATATTCAAACATGGCCTATGAGAAAGAGGATAAGGTAGTAAAAGCTGTTTTCCATGTGGCAGATTCTGCCCATGTTTCTATCTGTACCTGGTTCTGGATCTCTCATTTAGACCTACTGTATACAATACGATCAACACACTATCTTCCTTCAGTTCAATATGTAGGATTGAACTGAAGGAACTTGAACTTGAAGTTTGTGATGATTTTACACAGACTTTTGATTAGAGTTGTTTTTCTAGCAAAGCGCCAAAATAAGAATCCTATTTAACAATACTTATAGAATTTATCTTGATATATATATATATATATATATAGGCTATTCCAGTTCACTCTGTTAGAAAACAGTCCTCTGGTGTAATTTTGAGTAGTTAAATAACCAGTGGAAGGTAACGCAAGATGGCTGGACCCAAGCAACCCAACAAAGGTCCTCTACCCCCACCATGTGGACGATCATGGTACTGCACCAAACTCAACTGGAAGGTCCATAAAGATTCCTACTGACCTATCCCCCTATCGAAGGTACTGGGAGAGAAGCACACGTGAACTTACCATCCAGAAGAGGGTTCCGCTAGCGAAGTCTGCATACTGTTCTATGGTGGACAGGACACTGAAGATCAGACACACCAGCACCATGAGGAACCTGAAGATGAGAGAGGAGAGACAGGTTAACTAAGGAGAGGAGAGACAGGTTCACTCAGGAGAGGAGAGACAGGTTCACTCAGGAGAAGAGAGACAGGTTAACTGGAGAGGAGAGACAGGTTCATTCATTCTGGAGAGACAGATTCACTCAGAAGAGGAGAGACAGGTTCACTCAGGAGAGGAGAGACCGGTTCACTCAGGAGAGGAGAGACCGGTTCACTCAGGAGAGGAGAGACCGGTTTACTCAGGAGAGGAGAGACAGGTTCACTCAGGAGAGGAGAGACCGGTTTACTCAGGAGAGGAGAGACAGGTTCACTTAGGAGAGGAGAGACCGGTTCACTCAGGAGAGGAGAGACAGGTTCACTCAGGAGAGGAGAGACCGGTTTACTCAGGAGAGGAGAGACAGGTTCACTTAGGAGAGGAGAGACCGGTTCACTCAGGAGAGGAGAGACAGGTTCACTCAGGAGAGGAGATACAGGTTGAGTCAGGAGAGGAGAGACAGGTTCACTCAGGAGAGGAGAGACAGGTTCACTCAGGAGAGGAGAGACAGGTTCACTCAGGAGAGGAGATACAGGTTGAGTCAGGAGAGGAGAGACAGGTTCACTCAGGAGAGGAGAGACAGGTTCACTCAGGAGAGGAGAGACAGGTTCACTTAGGAGAGGAG
Organism: Mallotus villosus; assembly: GCA_903064625.1. NCBI lineage: Eukaryota > Metazoa > Chordata > Actinopteri > Osmeriformes > Salangidae > Mallotus > Mallotus villosus. The sequence goes on from CAEFZP010002185.1 coordinate 91,717, forward strand.
AGACAGGTTCACTCAGGAGAGGAGAGACCTTCACTCCTGGGACAGACCTGTGCTCGCCGTGGGCGGGGGGGCACAGCTGCAGACCAGTCCCTGTGCATCAGGCCCAAGCCAACATCTGATTCTGAATCTCATCCCCTCAGCACTGTTCATCCTCCCCATGCCGTGGCACACCTGGCATCCCCTCAGCACTGTTCATCCTCCCCATGCCATGGCACACCTGGCATCCCCTCAGCACTGTTCATCCTCCCCATGCCGTGGCACACCTGGCATCCTCAGCACTGTTCATCCTCCCCATGCCGTGTCAGGCCTGGGATCCTCTTTCAAAGTACTTCCTGTAGATCAACGGTATTAAACGCAAAAAGATCATCGTCTCTTGCTTGTTTTTCATGATGGTTCTCTCTCTTGCGGCGGTAATCCACCGAACTCTAGCGGTCACGGCGGCCTTAAGCACCCTGACACGGCCGTGCTCGAGGGACAGGAGAGGTGACAGGCCACGTGAGTGCTCGGGGATCAGGAAGCATCGCCACGTTCCCTGTCCCTCACAGCAGGGGACTTTGATGTTGTTTTGTCACGCAGAGGATGCAACCATATCACAAGGGTTACTCAGGGTAGCCTTGCTGGGCTGGTGCACGCTGCTTATAAACATGCTGTGTTCATGTTGGAACGGGGCCCTTCTTGCAGACAGCGTGGAGTGTTGTCATTCCTTGAACTCTGGAGAAGCCCTTTTAATACCCTGCAGGAAGCTGTAATACTGGGACTGCCCAGACTCAAGATCTCCACCAGTGTGTGTGTGTGTGTGTGTGTGTGTGTGTGTGTGTGTGTGTGTGTGTGTGTGTGTGTGTGTGTGTGTGAGTGAGTGAGTGAGTGAGGAAAATGCTTAGTTGTTCAGGGGGTTTGTGTGTTTATATGTGTATATACAGTACGTGTATGTGTGTGTATGAGTGTGTAGCTAGGTGCATGTGTGTGTGTGTGCTTGTGTGTGTAAGTGTCTGTAGCTAGGTGTGTATGTGTGTGTAACTAAGTGTGTGTGTGTGTGTGTAGGAAGGGGGACATTTCTCTCTCACCGGATCACACACTCCAGATGGCTCAGTGATTTCCCCATTGTAAGATTACTGTCAGCTGCAAAACACCGCCGCACTCAGACAATCTCACACACACACACACACACATGCGCGTTCACACACACCCGCTCACGATGACACTGCGTAAACACTTCACAACCATGTGCACCGCAGAAGGAACAAAACAAAGTCTCTCAGAGCAGTACTCTAGTTACATCACCCTCCGGATGCAGATGGGAGCCGTTCTAGGCCTGTTAGCTGCACAGAAACAGACACCAGCAGACTCCACACTCAGACCCCAGAGACCCCACCACCACCACATGCCTCTCCACCCAGCTCAGACCCCACCACCACCACATGCCTCTCCACCCAGCTCAGACACCACCACCACAGGCCTCTCCACCCAGCTCAGACCCCACCACCACCACGGGCCTCTCCACCCAGCTCAGACACCACCACCACAGGCCTCTCCACCCAGCTCAGACCCCACCACCACCACGGGCCTCTCCACCCAGCTCAGACCCCACCACCACCACAGGCCTCTCCACCCAGCTAAGACCCCACCACCACCACAGGCCTCTCCACCCAGCTCAGACCCCACCACCACCACAGGCCTCTCCACCCAGCTCAGACCCCACCACCACCACAGGCCTCTCCACCCAGCTCAGACCCCACCACCACAGGCCTCTCCACCCAGCTCAGACCCCACCACCACCACAGGCCTCTCCACCCAGCTCAGACCCCACCACCACCACAGGCCTCTCCACCCAGCTCAGACACCACCACAGGCCTCTCAACCCAGCTCAGACCCCACCACCACCACAGGCCTCTCCACCCAGCTCAGACCCCACCACCACCACAGGCCTCTCCACCCAGCTCAGACCCCACCACCACCACAGGCCTCTCCACCCAGCTCAGACACCACCACCACCACAGGCCTCTCCACCCAGCTCAGACCCCACCACCACCACAGGCCTCTCCACCCAGCTCAGACCCCACCACCACCACAGGCCTCTCCACCCAGCTCAGACCCCACCACCACCACAGGCCTCTCCACCCAGCTCAGACCCCACCACCACCACAGGCCTCTCCACCCAGCTCAGACCCCACCACCACCACAGGCCTCTCCACCCAGCTCAGACCCCACCACCACCACAGGCCTCTCCACCCAGATCAGCCCCCCCCCTACCACAGGCCTCTCCACCCAGCTCAGACCCCACCACCATTCAAGGAGACCTCGCACGTCTGACGAGCAGTTCTGACAAACTAACATGACGCGAGACACACACGTTTACACGGATTGAGCGGCATCTTTCCCCGGTCGACGTGATGGACAGAGGCCCACCTCAGGTCAGAAGGGTCTTAAGGGTCTTCCCGCTCAGACTAAAGGACAGAAATAGTCTCAGACATCCTGAACAATGAGCCGGAGAGTGGGATTAGACCACGGCAGTCCAGGGTGGTGTGATGTGAGAACAAGGACCCCCCCAGCCACCCCCCACCTCCCCTGATCTGATGAGCTCTGCTGGATGTCAGGTTATATCACCCGGATGATGAGGGTTTGGATTAGTGCCACCTGAAAGACTCCCACTACTAAACATTGCTTTGATTTGAATAGGATACTTCTTGTTAGTCTAGTTCAGTTTTCCTTCCAAACTATTACTGCTGGTCCAGTTTCATTTTCACTTCTCTCCTTGATTTCGCAAGATATTGTGTACGTTGTGATATTGTGTGTTATTTTTGCTTGTATAGTTATTTATTTTTTTAATGTTTTTATATCGGCTGATATCGGAATATCGGATTTTTAAATCACCAAATATTTGTATGGGTCTTAAAAATCCTTTATCGGTCGGGCTCTAATAATAACAATAATGATCCAGATAACACACCGTGCCTGAAGACAGTCCACACAGAGCTACCTGGAGCACAACTCCATGGTCTTCATGTGTCTTTCCTGAAGTTTTCTGAATCTCTTTGTGTTGTGTGAAACGGTGCCGGCTGCAGTGCCATGCAGGATGCAGTATCACGCACGCACGCACGCACGCACACACACACACACACACACACACACACACACACTCCCTGCAGGATCTCACTCATGTTTGGACGGCTAAGCGATCTCCCTGCAGTATCTCACTCATGATTTGGACGGCTAAGAGATCTCCCTGCAGGATGTCACTCATGTTTGGACGGCTAAGCGATCTCCCTGCAGTATCTCACTCATGATTGGACGGCTAAGAGATCTCCCTGCAGGATGTCACTCATGTTTGGACGGCTAAGAGATCTCCCTGCAGGATCTCACTCATGTTTGGATTACCTCGCATATGGAGAGCATCAGAAAACAGCAGAGCATTTTAGTAATCTGAAAATCCATGTCTCAGGGGTGATATTCTTAGAAATGGGGTCGACTCCACTGTATTCGAACTGAATGACTAAACACGCCATTGTGGATGGGGCTTGTTGACTTACAAAACACAGTTTATTTGTGACAGAGTAGAGCACACAACAGACTGCCACAACAAACAACATTATTATTTGTCAACTGACACTTTAAACTCTGCAAACATCCCCTGCCCTCCTACGACAAAAAACAAAATGCTAATCCCAAAAATCGAATCCCAAAATGTTTAAAAATATTGTACGTACAGTTGTTTTTAATCAGGGTGACGGACCAAGGAGGCCGACTGGACGTCCCAGAGCCCTCCTGTGACCCCGGGTGAGTCTGGGACAGCCAGGACACACCAGGCCAGCGTCCCAGAGCCCTCCTGTGACAGCCAGGACACACCAGGCCAGCGTCCCAGAGCCCTCCTGTGACAGACAGGACACACCAGGCCAGCGTCCCAGAGCCCTCCTGTGACAGCCAGGACACACCAGGCCAGCGTCCCAGAGCCCTCCTGTGACAGCCAGGACACACCAGGCCAGCGTCCCAGAGCCCTCCTGTGACAGCCAGGACACACCAGGCCAGCGTCCCAGAGCCCTCCTGTGACAGCCAGGACACACCAGGCCAGCGTCCCAGAGCCCTCCTGTGACAGCCAGGACACACCAGGCCAGCGTCCCAGAGCCCTCCTGTGGCCCCGGGAGAGTGGGACGGCCAGGACACACCAGGCCAGTGTCCCAGAGCCCTCTGTTAAAGGACAAACCTCTGGGATCTGATTAAAACAATAACAGCTGGTGTTCGAGTCTGAATCCTGGTCTGCAGATCCCTTAGATCCCCTCGTATTAAGTACGATGTGTTAGCGTAGCAGACACTCTCTCAGGGTGCTGGTGTGTTAGCGTAGCAGACACTCTCTCAGGGTCCTGGTGTGTGTTAGTGTAGCAGACACTCTCTCAGGGTCCTGGTGTGTGTTAGCGTAGCAGACACTCTCTCAGGGTCCTGGTGTGTGAGTGTAGCAGACACTCTCTCAGGGTCCTGGTGTGTTAGCGTAGCAGACACTCTCTCAGGGTCCTGGTGTGTTAGCGTAGCAGACACTCTCTCAGGGTCCTGGTGAGTGAGCGTAGCAGACACTCTCTCAGGGTCCTGGTGAGTGAGCGTAGCAGACACTCTCTCAGGGTCCTGGTGAGAGTGTAGCAGACACTCTCTCAGGGTCTTGGTGTGTGAGCGTAGCAGACACTCTCTCAGGGTCCTGGTGTGTTAGCGTAGCAGACACTCTCTCAGGGTCCTGGTGAGAGCGTAGCAGACACTCTCTCAGGGTCCTGGTGTGTGTTAGCGTAGCAGACACTCTCTCAGGGTCCTGGTGAGAGTGTAGCAGACACTCTCTCAGGGTCCTGGTGTGTGTTAGCGTAGCAGACACTCTCTCAGGGTCCTGGTGTGTTAGCGTAGCAGACACTCTCTCAGGGTCCTGGTGAGAGTGTAGCAGACACTCTCTCAGGGTGCTGGTGTGTGTTAGCGTAGCAGACACTCTCTCAGGGTGCTGGTGTGTGAGCGTAGCAGACACTCTCTCAGGGTCCTGGTGAGTGAGCGTAGCAGACACTCTCTCAGGGTCCTGGTGAGTGAGCGTAGCAGACACTCTCTCAGGGTCCTGGTGAGAGTGTAGCAGACACTCTCTCAGGGTCTTGGTGTGTGAGCGTAGCAGACACTCTCTCAGGGTCCTGGTGTGTTAGCGTAGCAGACACTCTCTCAGGGTCCTGGTGAGAGCGTAGCAGACACTCTCTCAGGGTCCTGGTGTGTGTTAGCGTAGCAGACACTCTCTCAGGGTCCTGGTGAGAGTGTAGCAGACACTCTCTCAGGGTCCTGGTGTGTGTTAGCGTAGCAGACACTCTCTCAGGGTCCTGGTGTGTTAGCGTAGCAGACACTCTCTCAGGGTCCTGGTGAGAGTGTAGCAGACACTCTCTCAGGGTGCTGGTGTGTGTTAGCGTAGCAGACACTCTCTCAGGGTCCTGGTGTGTGAGTGTAGCAGACACTCTCTCAGGGTGCTGGTGTGTTAGCGTAGCAGACACTCTCTCAGGGTGCTGGTGTGTGAGCGTAGCAGACACTCTCTCAGGGTCCTGGTGTGTGTGAGTGTAGCAGACACTCTCTCAGGGTCCTGGTGTGTGAGCGTAGCAGACACTCTCTCAGGGTCCTGGTGAGTGAGCGTAGCAGACACTCTCTCAGGGTCCTGGTGAGTGAGCGTAGCAGACACTCTCTCAGGGTCCTGGTGAGTGAGCGTAGCAGACACTCTCTCAGGGTCCTGGTGTGTGTTAGCGTAGCAGACACTCTCTCAGGGTCCTGGTGAGTGAGCGTAGCAGACACTTTCTCAGGGTCCTGGTGTGTTAGCGTAGCAGACACTCTCTCAGGGTCCTGGTGTGTGTTAGCGTAGCAGACACTCTCTCAGGGTCCTGGTGAGAGTGTAGCAGACACTCTCTCAGGGTCCTGGTGAGAGTGTAGCAGACACTCTCTCAGGGTCCTGGTGTTAGCATAGCAGACACTCTCTCAGGGTCCTGGTGAGAGTGTAGCAGACACTCTCTCAGGGTCTTGGTGTGTGAGCGTAGCAGACACTCTCTCAGGGTCCTGGTGTGTTAGCGTAGCAGACACTCTCTCAGGGTCCTGGTGTGTTAGCGTAGCAGACACTCTCTCAGGGTCCTGGTGTGTTAGTGTAGCAGACACTCTCTCAGGGTCCTGGTGTGTTAGCGTAGCAGACACTCTCTCAGGGTCCTGGTGTGTTAGTGTAGCAGACACTCTCTCAGGGTGCTGGTGTGTGTTAGCGTAGCAGACACTCTCTCAGGGTCCTGGTGTGTTAGCGTAGCAGACACTCTCTCAGGGTCCTGGTGTGTTAGTGTAGCAGACACTCTCTCAGGGTGCTGGTGTGTGTTAGCGTAGCAGACACTCTCTCAGGGTCCTGGTGTGTTAGCGTAGCAGACACTCTCTCAGGGTCCTGGTGAGAGCGTAGCAGACACTCTCTCAGGGTCCTGGTGTGTGTTAGCGTAGCAGACACTCTCTCAGGGTGCTGGTGTGTGTTAGCGTAGCAGACACTCTCTCAGGGTGCTGGTGAGAGCGTAGCAGACACTCTCTCAGGGTCCTGGTGTGTTAGCGTAGCAGACACTCTCTCAGGGTCCTGGTGTGTTAGCGTAGCAGACACTCTCTCAGGGTCCTGGTGTGTTAGCGTAGCAGACACTCTCTCAGGGTCCTGGTGTGTTAGCGTAGCAGACACTCTCTCAGGGTCCTGGTGTGTGTGAGTGTAGCAGACACTCTCTCAGGGTGCTGGTGTGTGTTAGCGTAGCAGACACTCTCTCAGGGTCCTGGTGTGTTAGCGTAGCAGACACTCTCTCAGGGTCCTGGTGTGTTAGCGTAGCAGACACTCTCTCAGGGTCCTGGTGAGTGAGTGTAGCAGACACTCTCTCAGGGTCCTGGTGAGAGCGTAGCAGACACTCTCTCAGGGTGCTGGTGTGTGTTAGCGTAGCAGACACTCTCTCAGGGTCCTGGTGTGTTAGCATAGCAGACACTCTCTCAGGGTCCTGGTGTGTGTTAGCATAGCAGACACTCTCTCAGGGTCCTGGTGTGTGTTAGCATAGCAGACACTCTCTCAGGGTCCTGGTGTGTGTTAGTGTAGCAGACACTCTCTCAGGGTCCTGGTGTTAGCATAGCAGACACTCTCTCAGGGTCCTGGTGTTAGCATAGCAGACACTCTCTCAGGGTCCTGGTGTTAGCATAGCAGACACTCTCTCAGGGTCCTGGTGTTAGCGTAGCAGACACTCTCTCAGGGTGCTGGTGTGTGAGTATAGCAGACACTCTCTCAGGGTCCTGGTGTGTGTTAGCGTAACAGACATTTTCTCAGGGTCCTGGTGAGAGCGTTCACACCCGGAGGCGCCAGGAGGGAGGAGGAGAGATCCTGGGCTGTGACGCATGTGACGCATCTGAAGGTTTTTGCCCAAATCGGCCAACACAGAGATGCAATGATTTACACCAGATGAAGATATCCGGGAACAGGGTGAAGAAAATGTGGTCCAGCATGTGGGCTGGTCCTGAAGGTGGGCTGGTCCAGCATGTGGGCTGGTCCTGAAGGTGGGCTGGTCCTGAAGGTGGGCTGGTCCTGAAGGTGGGCTGGTCCTGAAGGTGGGCTGGTCCTGAAGGTGGACTGGTCCAGCATGTCAGCTGGTCCTGAAGGTGGGCTGGTCCTGAAGGTGGGCTGGTCCTGAAGGTGGGCTGGTCCTGAGGGTGGGCTGGTCCTGAGGGTGGGCTGGTCCTGAGGGTGGGCTGGTCCTGAAGGTGGGCTGGTCCTGAAGGTGGACTGGTCCAGCATGTCAGCTGGTCCTGAAGGTGGGCTGGTCCTGAAGGTGGACTGGTCCAGCATGTCAGCTGGTCCTGAAGGTGGGCTGGTCCTGAAGGTGGGCTGGTCCTTCATGTCAGCTGGTCCTGAAGGTGGGCTGGTCCAGCATGTCAGCTGGTCCAGAAGGTGGGCTGGTCCAGCATGTCAGCTGGTCCTGAAGTAGGGCTGGTCCTGCATGTCAGCTGGTCCTGAAGGTGGTTCTGGTGTGTATTTGAGTGTACACAGCAAACAATATAGGCTCTGTTGATTTAACACCACAAGTTATTGTGATGATGAGAATGGACCTGTGGAAACGCTCAGCGAGTGAAACCAACACTCCTGGTGTGAAAAAGGACTCGGACATTTGCTTTGCGCCGTACATAAGCCGGCTGAAAACGGGGAGAGATCAGTGGCCCACCTCAGAGGCCAGGATCCGCCATCTGTCATGATCACTGTCTCAACACCCATTTGGACAGAGTGAGGCCATCTAGGAAAACCCATTACTGGCTCCCACTCTGAAGCTTTAAGACAGAAAGATCTTACATCAAACATGGAGGTTCGAATTAAAGTGTCAAATTACTAGTCTCTTATATAACTTTGTAATCGTAAGTGATGTGAGTTGATTAACAAAAACAAACTCATGCCAAAAAAGGAGTCCAAATATGTTTTCTTTTCAGCTGTTGATTTTAAATTGTCTTAAAAAGACACCAAAAAAACTTAAAAGGTTTTCTCTTACGGAGAGCCAACTCTCCCAGTGTTTTGTTCACTGCCATGATAATGAACCATGACCAACTCAATCGTAAATGTCATGAATAACAAGCCGCCCCTCACTCAGCGCCACTCAGTCCTGTCTGTCTCCACAGCATGATTTATTCACGGTTACTGTTACCAAGAGGCAGTGGAAATGTTTGAGGTAGATAGCGCCTCAGAGTGACTCGTTTACCTCAGGGGTCACTGCCCAAATGAGGCAGCTCGATATTGTTTGAGGGATCGTCAAAACTAGATCCCCCCCCCCTTAGCTCAGTGACTTGCTATGATGACACTCCTCTTTCATAAGCGTTCCCAGAAGTCAGATGGTTTTTTAGTACAGAGACTTCTTCTGTATGCAGTAGAAAAGGTATTCTGGTGGTGACATCTGACAATGGCATCGCTGGAAGAGGCAGACATTTCTCAATCCATGGGCTTAAGGGAGGATTATATCTCAGCATCTACAATATGTAAAGTTTTCATCCTGGCTTAGCTATCTGGTGCAGCACATACATGGAGTGGAAATAAATCTCCTTAAAGGTAGGAGCTCAGGAGGAATGGATAAAGCCGGGCTAGCTGGGGGTCCAGTGGTCAGAAGGATGACCGTGCTGTAGCCGGGCTAGCTGAGGTGGTCAGAAGGATGACTGTGCTGTAGCCGGGCTAGCTGGGGGTCCAGTGGTCAGAAGGATGACCGTGCTGTAGCCGGGCTAGCTGAGGTGGTCAGAAGGATGACCGTGCTGTAGCCAGGCTAGCTGAGGTGGTCAGAAGGATGACCGTGCTGTAGCCGGGCTAGCTGAGGTGGTCAGAAGGATGACCGTGCTGTAGCCGGGCTAGCTGAGGTGGTCAGAAGGATGACCGTGCTGTAGCCGGGCTAGCTGAGGTGGTCAGAAGGATGACCGTGCTGTAGCCGGGCTAGCTGAGGTGGTCAGAAGGATGACCGTGCTGTAGCCGGGCTAGCTGAGGGTCCAGTGTACACTTGATGGGATGTTGCAGACTGATATTAGCAGCCGTTCACATCACAGCGGACACACTCAACAAGCTGCGATACACCAACAGGTTCAGCTCTCGTCCCCTGTGACCCCAAGTGCACATGGTGTCACACTGCGCGGAGAGGATTAGGAGATGGGACTGTTTGATGGAGCATTATTGATCTGCATGCTTTAACTGTCAGTTGGATAAATAGTAGTGAAGTGTGAGGAACAGTCAGTTGGATCACACAGGGTGCAAAAGACAGTCAAGTGCAATGTACTGGTCCCTCTCTCTCTGCTGGAGGACAGGAGGAGAGAGGCCGGGACACTCACCCACAAGTAAGAGTTACTTAAAGGATCCTTGGGGAGGATCAAACTGAAGGGTTTCATTTAGTCTGAGCTGGGGTTCTCCTGAGTGACGGAGGAACCTTATAGCCTCAATTACAGCAGCGGGGATTAGGAGAGGAGGGCGTCCCAGCCCCGCTGAGAGGAACAATCATCCAGCGGCTTTCTACTCCGTTGTGTTTGGAGTGACAAGGTGATTATTTACGTTCCACCTGAGTGTTTGCGGGCGTGAGATGGGACTGTGAGCGGGGCTGCGAGGCTTAACGTCCTCAAATACTTTCAATGACTTTGTTTCAGGTTGGAGTATCAGGTTGTCAGGTCTGTTTGGTTCAGTCTGAGCGATTCAGCTGTGCCGGGCCAGACCAAGAAATCACTCCTGACTAAGTCAAATATAACTCCAAATAGTATTTATGGCGTCTGGATTAGAAGTGATTGTTGGTATACTATATATTTGATGTGTTCTATTGAGATTTTGATTGCACTGAAACAGACTTGATTCATCCCTATGTAATAAGTTAGTGTGTGGAACCAGCAAGAGAGCTTTAAATAACGCCATAATCTGTTTTCCAACTTCAACCTCAAACGCATCACTCAATATCATAATCCTAACCCTCCAACAATCTCAGAACATGTCAGCTATAGGAGCTTTAGCGATGCTCGTGACACAACAGAGAGCCTGTGGTACAACGCAAACTGTAAAGGCTAGCTCAAACTGCCCCAACAAACACCCTCAAACAGCTCAAACTGCCCCAACAAACACCCTCAAACAGCTCAAACTGCCCCAACAAACACCCTCAAACAGCTCACAGTTGTTGAGTTGTGCTCGGTTTGGTGTGATGTGCCTGTTGGTGTTCGTTGGGGCAGCGTAAAAATGGCAGTTATCTTTCCAAACGTTCTAAAGCCAACAGGTGAATGTTTAGTGCTAGTTGGACATTGCTGGGGCAGTCTGATCTGGTGTCTCCAGTCCTCCCAGTAGAAACAGGCAGGCGGTAGCCCACAGGAGTGTGTCCATGGAGACGGCACAGGTGGGAGGGAGCAACACAACCAGGAGCCACACCAACACAGCAACGTGTGTGCCTGTGTGAGTCTGTGTGAGCCTGTGTGAGCCTGTGTGAGCCTGTGTGAGCCTGTGTGTGTCTGTGTGAGCCTGTGTGTGCCTGTGTGCGTCTGTGTGAGCCTGTGTGAGCCTGTGTGAGCCTGTGTGAGCCTGTGTGAGCCTGTGTGAGCCTGTGTGAGCCTGTGTGTGTCTGTGTGAGCCTGTGTGAGTGTTTGTGAGTACGTCTCACTGTGTGTGAATGCCCGTCACAGTGAGCGGCGGCCGTCACTGTGAGCACAGCGGCGGCTCAGGTTCTCTGCGCTCATCAGTCTGAGGGACAGCCAATGACGCGCACACGCTACCTGACTGTCCTGGGCCTGCTGAGGTTCTCTCTGTATAGAAACACGCACAGGGAACAGTAACTGCCCACACGCGGGAACCGCCCCCTCGAGCACCGTCTAATCAGACCACGGAGGAAGATAAAGTCGTGTCTGAGTTCAATAAATAACCATCTCTGCCGATGGCGATGGCGCTCTTTGAGGTGGCGGTGGAGGCTGCATGGCTGCATGGCTGCATGGCTGCATGGCTGCATGGCTGCACGCTACAGTGAGTGTGTTTTAAACAGCAGCCAGCATGTCTCACTGACGGGCCCGATAACCAGCAGCAGCTCCATGTTTCATGCATGAGCCGTCTGACTTGTTAGGAGGTAGGAGAGAGCTGGGCCAGAGGTCTGACTTGTTAGGAGGTAGGAGAGAGCTGGGCCAGAGGTGTGACTTGTTAGGAGGTAGGAGAGAGCTGGGCCAGAGGTCTGACTTGTTAGGAGGTAGGAGAGAGCTGGGCCAGAGGTGTGACTTGTTAGGAGGTAGGAGAGAGCTGGGCCAGAGGTCTGACTTGTTAGGAGGTAGGAGAGAGCAGGGCCAGAGGTGTGGCTTGTTAGGAGGTAGGAGAGAGCAGGGCCAGAGGTGTGGCTTGTTAGGAGGTAGGAGAGAGCTGGGCCAGAGGTATGGCTGGCCTGTTCCTGGTGACCTCCTTCTAGTCGTCTAGAGCAGTCATAGATAGCGGTAGGTTGTGTTCTGGGAACCAGGATGTGTAACCTTACAGCCTAGTAGTAACCTTACCAGCAGTAATTAACAAGTGAGAGGATGCAACAAGTGGATATCGACACGATCGACAGCAATACACCCTTTGTAATGTAAAGCCGTATAACATTTAGGGTGTTTTATGTCTAGTAATATAATCTATATACAGTATAATCTGCTAATTAAACCTGACTCACTTATGGAAACACTACATAACTCAGTACACATCTTATAGTACAAATAATCTTACATTTGGAAATTAATGCTTCTTTGGTATGGACAATTTAGACACTGGATATGTTTAACTCAAACACCTACAATTACTATATAATTAAAGTACATTTTGAGACCCAACTTTCACACGTCACACATAACAATGACACACACTCTTCCCCCACTTACTCAAGAACACTACCGGACGAATCACAAAGTCATTCAGGGCTCAATAAACGCCCAAACGAGGGCTAAGAAAGAGGTACTCACACCAGGAAATGGTAGAGGAAGCATCTGAATCCCGCAGGTCTCTCCAGGAAGTTGTAGAAATCCCCCTGCATGCTGGTCTTGGTGACGTAAGGGCTGGGGAAGCGCTTGGAGGAGTGCGGCCAGCCGGCTGCAGGGAAAGGCGGAGGGCAGGAGGAGGGTCGGCCGCCGTGGACCATCTGCAACGCTGGCTCTTTTGTGAGGCTCGGCGGGCTGCAGGGGATGCCTGATCCATTATTCACCGCCGCGGGGTCCAGTTCCAGTGAAACAGGAGAGTAGAGGCTGTCAGGAGGAGCAGGGGGCTGGGGATCCGGCTCGTCCAGGCTCCGGTCCAGGCTCCGGTCCAGGCTGGCGCTGGGGTAGCCGTTGGGGCCCGGGGCCGTGTCGTCGTCGCCGGCGTGGGCGTAGTGCAAGCGGCGCTGCAGGTGGAAGGAGCGCCGGCCGCTGTCGCCCCTGTCACTCATCCTGACAGGCTGGGGTTGACAGTATGGGCTGTGGGGTGAGGGCGGAGGTGAGGGTGAAGGTGAGGGTGAAGGGGTGAGGATGAGGGTGGAGGGTGAGTTGCGGGTGAGGACGGAGGGGTGATAACTGGGGGTGAGGGTGTTAACTGGGGGTTATGGTGATGACTGGAGGTGAGTACAACTACCTGGGGGTGAGGTGTGGGGTGAGCCACAGACAGACCTGGGGTGAGAGACAGCTAGCGAGGCATGTCTGCTGCACAGAGAACAGAGGAGCTACATGTGAGGCCAGACCAGACCTGTAGAGCAGGAGAGGAGATGAGTCAGAGTGACAGCCAATATAAGCCACATCCATTAGTCTAGTCTGGAGACATCTTGATGGCTGCAAAACATACAGCACCACAGTTTATTTTATAAATGATTCTTCCATTGCCACTCAAAAGATATGAACAGTTATTCAACCAGAGTGTACAGTACAATACAGATGTCCCTTTCCACAGCCCATATTTAAGACTAACAGTTTTTGCTAAGTCTAATCCATAGCAGACGGCCGTACAGAAGGGATGGAAGAGGGCATTAGCACCATAGTCACAGTATCAGCAGCGCTACTCAAACATGTCACATGAACTGTGTGTGCATGCAATAAGTTACATATTGCCATGTTAAAATGTTCATGTTAAAATGCACCAACACTATTGAATTGACAACTGTCTTAGCAGCTTGCCTGATTATAGCTGTAGGCTAGTCTAAGTTTTCTTGACCCTTTCAACTGTCTGAGGTTAAGCCGTCTACAGGGCCGTCTTACACGAACAGTACTCAGCCGTTTTGTCACCCCATCTCACTTTTTCCACAAGTATCACTTTTGGAAAAACTCAAGTGAACTAATTAGCAACAACTAACAAGTTCTCCTTGAAGAGACACCGATACACAGCCCTGATACTGTAGGTGTTGAAGGGATGCCTCCATGAGAGATCGGAAACAAGCTTTTGTGGCGAGAGATGAAACGTAACTGGAGCTAGCAACCCCAGCTGCGCCGGTCCAAAGATGTGATGACAGGGGCCGATAGCGCCACTCCTGTCTGTCGCAACATAGATCGAGTTTCTTTGTTGCTTAAGTGAAGTCCAACTGTACACTAAGAAAGTATTAACAATAACCATAACTTTCAGGCTAACTGTCTTACAAGGAAGTATAGGCTATGCCATTACAACACTGAAGCTCCAAATACCTACTTTTTATGTTAACGATTTCACAAATTATCCGTTTATCCACTGCTTTCCTTTCCACTGTTTTAATTGATAGCTACGGGTGTCTAAACTGCGAAAATAATCATAAATCACCAGGCAATAGTTTTCTATTTGCCTCATACACACATGCAGTAAAAGTTGAAGTTTGACTGAATTGATTCTGGATAGAACTATGGAGGAGAGATCAGTGAAGTAGGAGCGCTTCCTTGAACAGATACATCTTGGGTCGGTAGGTGTGATGTGTGTAGCCTATATATCACACTATCACACCAAAATCTAAAACAGCTCAAATTATTCACAATTAGGCTACGTTTTACCAGCATGTGTGTCGTGCATTGGCCAAAAAACGTAAATAAGTTGATTCAATAAAATAGAAATGTTTCAAAGCTTACCTGTTGAGAACACAATTCAACCTTTGCCCAGCAACTACTTTTCTTCACAACGACACAATATAGATACACCACTTAGGAAGTAACCAACACTACAACGCAATCAACTTATCAACGCAAATCTGGATGCAACTATAAAGAAAAGGGCTATCTTGCGTCTTTTATGTCCCCTGCGGCGTGTTCCTCTGAAGTCCGGTACCGTTAGTCGGTGAGGAAGAGACGAGCAGCTGGCGGTGATGCTACCGACACATGTGGACAGACGCGCGCAAGCGTGGCCACTTGATGCATGTGACCAGTGTGATTGGAATTTGTTTCTATTATGGAATACACATGACGTAGGCTATAGATGCCGACACTGGCGTGAGAAAGGGTTAAAATAAAAAGTAATAGCCTACATGTATTTAAAAAACAAGCATTTAAACGTTGTGAACATGAAATCCCGCAGTAGTTTCCAGTTGTGATGAAATAGGCCTAGTTGAATGTTGGCACTCGTACCTTTTCTTAACTTGTCAATGAAATTTGCATGGAAATGTGAACGCTCTTTAGGATTTCACAGATTGAGGCTACTGTCTTTCTATAAACAGTAGGGGGCGCTGAATATGTCTACAGACCGTCTTGCAGGCATCCGTTTAATATGTCCGTTCTGGTACACCGTTGTCGTCACTAACCTGTCATTCGGGAAACATGGCCGCACACACAATAAGCACATCTATTTTGTGCTTAGGTCGAATAAATGGCCCAATCATTAGTCAATGGGCGATCAATGGACATAGATTGAATAAGGTCACATATGCAACGGCGGTCTCGACCAACAAATCTCGTGCAAATAGAGGTAAGAAATACATATTTGAAAGCTCGCTTGGTAGCCTGCATGGTTGTCCCTCACGCAGCCAAGATCGGCTCTAGCTATGTTGACTGTCCTTGCTGAAATTATTCTGTGACTACCAGATTGATATTTCACAGTGGCTCTGCATTTTTGTATTGACAACGATACGACTGTTGACAATATCTTAGGGTAGTTGATGATTAGCAGACTGTATTTTAAGGAAGTTGATCCTTAGCCAACACGTTTGAAAATAAACATAAGTTCTTCCACACCATGAGTATGATTTCCGTTCATTGCTAGGCTTTCCTGATAGAGACAACCGAGGACTTTTAAGGAAACCTAGAAGAGAGGTGAGCGTGTGCTTAATTTAATACCATTCCGATATCGCCGCCAGTTTACTAGAAACAAATAACAAAATGGTGTGCATGGGTGCTGAAGCACTAGTTTATATCGCGTATGTAATCGTTTTAAAGGCAGGTGACCCGAGGACAGACAAGATGGCGGTGGACCAGGACTGGACGGCGGTGTATCCGTCCGCCACCCCGTTCAGACACGCCTCGGTGCCCCTGCCCGTGCGCATGGGCTACCCTGTGAACAAGGGGGTGCCCCCAGAGAAGATGGGCAACCTGGAGCTCATCAAGGTGAGGGTTCATGACCGCGCTGTTCAGCTGACTTTCACTCTGTACCAGCCTCTGACCGTTCGGTTCAGCTGACTCTTTCACTCTGTAACCAGCCTCTCTGCTCACAAAACAGGGTTCTCCTACACTGTGGAACTCACCACCTGTTTCCATCAGAAATGCTCCTTCGCTTGGCTATTTTAAGAGTTTGCTTAAAGCTTACCTTTTTACTCATTTGTATTGTCTCCTCTTGTTATCGTAGGTAATGTTTTGTGTCTGTCGTTTGACTGTACTGTAGCTGTTTGAGTGCAAGAAATGTGCATTACAAATACAATGTGTTATTATGATTCAATCCTGCAGTGCTGTCAGTTCAGTTGAGGGGATTGGGTTAAGTCTTTAGTTAAATGAGAAACTTTGTTTACATAAGAAAGTCCCATATGAAGTCTAGTCTGCTCCTCCGTGAGGGAGACTCACCCCACTGACGTTATGTTTCATTCAGACCCCAACATACTGTGGCTCGGTGTTTATGTTCAGAATAAGATTGACTCCATTCAGTATCGTACTAACAGCTGGGCTCTGTCACAGACATTATTTATTTCCCTTTTTCGACCCCGACCAGCTTAAAGGATTAATTTAAGAATTGGGGTTGTGCACGCTTATTTTTGTCCTCATTCATTTTTTTGCGGTGGGACTGTTGCTGTTCAGGGGTCGTTAAGAACTCCCGTCAAGTTCACTGAGAGGATCATTTATTATTTTATTTTATTCATGTTCTTCTGTTTCTGGTGTAAATGAATAATACAGCTTTTTTTGTTTGACTGATTTTAGCACAAAAAGTAGCATCACTGCAACGGGTTGTGTTTTTGCTCTGTGTGTGTGTGTGTGTGTGTGTGTGTGTGTGTATAATCTCATAAACTGCTCTTGTCTTGCTCAGATCCCAAACTTTTTGCATTTGACGCCTGCAGCCATAAAGAAACACTGCGAAGCTCTGAAAGGTAAAAACCACTTCATTTTGCATCCGCAGTCGGACTCGACACCTCGTGTTGAATGAAAGTATGATTTGGGATCCAGAGACTATTGTTGATCAAAGAGAGGCTTGTGCTTCTCTCCCTCCAGTCTTCTGTACAGAGTGGCCGTCTGCCCTGGACTCAGACGGTGCCTGCGACAACGACTTCCCCATCAAGGTGGAGAGCAAGACCTTCGTCTCTGCAGGCCTCTCTCTACGGAACCCCTCCGCTCGCGTCGTCACCCTGTCTGTGAGTGTCTATCAGTCAGCCTGTCTGTGAGTGTCTGTCGGGGGGGGTCAGCCTGTCTGTGAGTGTGTATCAGGGGGGGGGTCAGCCTGTCTGAGTGTGTATCAGGGGGGGTCAGCCTGTCTGTGAGTGTGTATCAGGGGGGGTCAGCCTGTCTGAGTGTGTATCAGGGGGGGTCAGCCTGTCTGTGAGTGTGTATCAGGGGGGGTCAGCCTGTCTGTGAGTGTGTATCAGGGGGGGTCAGCCTGTCTGTGAGTGTGTATCAGGGGGGGTCGGCCTGTCTGTGAGTGTGTATCAGGGGGGGGGTCAGCCTGTCTGTGAGTGTGTATCAGGGGGGGGTCAGCTTGTCTGTGAGTGTGTATCAGGGGGGGTCAGCCTGTCTGTGAGTCTATCAGGGGGGGGTCAGTCTGTCTGTGAGTGTGTATCAGGGGGGGTCAGCCTGTCTGTGAGTGTGTATCAGGGGGGGGTCAGCCTGTCTGTGAGTGTGTATCAGGGGGGGTCAGCCTGTCTGTGAGTGTGTATATGGGGGGGTCAGCCTGTCTGTGAGTGTGTATCAGGGGGGGTCAGCCTGTCTGTGAGTGTGTATCAGGGGGGGTCAGCCTGTCTGTGAGTGTGTATCGGGGGGGGTCAGCCTGTCTGTGAGTCTATCAGGGGGGGTCAGCCTGTCTGTGTGTGTATCAGGGGGGGTCAGCCTGTCTGTGAGTCTATCAGGGGGGGTCAGTCTGTCTGTGAGTGTGTATCAGGGGGAGTCAGCCTGTCTGTGAGTGTGTATCAGGGGGGGGTCAGCCTGTCTGTGAGTGTGTATCAGGGGGGGGTCAGCCTGTCTGTGAGTGTGTATCAGGGGGGGTCAGCCTGTCTGAGTGTGTATCAGGGGGGGTCAGCCTGTCTGAGTGTGTATCAGTGTTGAGTCTGACAAAGGATGCAAACTGAAGTGGTTTTTACCTTTCAGAGCTTCGCAGTGTTTCTTTATGGCTGCAGGCGTCAAATGCAAAAAGTTTGGGATCTGAGCAAGACAGGAGCAGTTGATGAGATTATACACACACACACACACACACACACACACACACAGCCTGTCTTAGTGTCTATCAGGGCAGCTGGGTTATTCTATGGGGGGTCTGCCTGACAGATTAACATCCTGGGCTTCAACGTTACCGTTTGGCCTCTGGCTGACCCTTACTTAGCCAGTAGAACACAGCCCGTCCACGCTGATCCTCTGAGAGAGAGATGAGGTACCAGAGATGAGGTATCAGAGACGAGGTATCAGAGACGAGGTATGAGAGATGAGGTATCAGAGATGAGAGATGAGGTATGAGAGATGAGGTGTCAGAGACGAGGTATCAGAGACGAGGTATCAGAGATGAGGTATCGGCTCTACTGGACACCACAAACGACTCTCAGCGCATTGATGAAGAAAGTGTTCTGTCCGTCTTGACTAAGTTCAGTTGAGTTCTGGATTTTTAAAAAGTATTGTCAATCTGCAGATTGTGAGAGAACCAGACCTCTGACAATAAATGACAACACAACACCAGGCTAAGGTCTCAATCATGTCTCTCTCAGCTCTGAAAGCCGGAGGACCATCTTTTATAGGGCACAAGAATGTAAACATAGATGGTGACAGTCAGGCAGTAATGACGTTACTACAGTCTCAGAGAAAAAGATTCACTGCTCCCAACACATGACAACTCTCATACTAGAGAGCTCATTGTTTCGAGCTCTCCTTGTAGTCATGACAAGGAACGTTTCGCCAGTACTTTCTCCTGACCCCTTAACCCTGACACCAGACACAATCTACTCTTATTAATAGCAAGCTTACATGAGAACATACTTACTAGTATCCAATGGCTAGTTCTATGGATTAGTGAATGATGTAAGCACACAGGAAATCCCAATTTCTTCCACAGTATCTCCTTGACCTTTCTAGAAAGGTCTCAAGCAATCCTATGGAATGTTACTTTCACTCGTCAGAACAATCTGATGAACACACATCGTTTTCCTCCTTGTATCATGTTTGTTTCTTACTATCAGTACTCAGAGACAATTCACTTTGGTCGGGCCAAAATTGACAGCTGAAAAAAAGGATACTTTTGCCCAACCACCGTTGAGAATTCAAACAAAAACTGATCTTATTTTTAGATTCTCCCCCCCCACCCTGATGAAATATAGGACTTCCCATTAATCACCAGCCATCTGCTCCACTAACACTTTCCTCTTTAGATTATGGCCCCGAGGTAGGAATTATTTAGCCATTAATCCCTCTGGATTAGTTGGGAAATCAAAGATAGATTGCATGACAAATCCCACAGAGGAAGAAACAGGACCGGGCTTTCACTGAACCCCACCTCCACCCCACCTCCACCCCTCTCCCCTCGTTCTGTCATCTGTGGTGATTGAAATGAAACGTCACCCCTGTTCAGACAGTCCTATGTTCAAAGCACACCTGGCCACAGCTCTCAAACACACACACACACCACCACACACACACAGACACACCACACGCACACACACACAAACACACACCACACACACATACGCTACTATGTCAAAGGCTTCATCCGTGTATATAAATAATGCAGTTTGCGTGCATTTGCCAGAAGTAATCTGTTTTTTTTGTTGTTGCTCTGATTGACAATGGGCTTACGTTTCATTCCACGGCATGACATCACATGTGACTTAAGAGAGTTCCTCTCCAGATGAATGGATGGGGATTTGAACCGCAGGGTTAGTCTTTAAGTCTGCTCAGTTTAAAAGAAATGACCTTTTAAGATTTTGAGCGTGGTTTTCATTGTACCGGGAAACATCTTATCGTCTCATCTGAGAAGTAGGACACATCAGCTACAAGACTCGTAACACCTTGGGTCACTTAAGAAGGTTACTCATAGAGAGGAGAGATTTGTGACAGCAGGATTGGAAGGCCAGCCTTCTTCCTTGTTTGGTAATCACAGAGCTGCTTCTGTCCTCCCAGATGAAGCTGTCCAGTCTGAACCTGGATGACCACGCACAGAAGAAGATGGTCAAGCTTTTGGGAGAGCGTTACTGCCAGAAGACAGACACTCTGACCATCGTCACCGACAGGTAAGCGTCTGGCGAAGTGTTCGGCAAAACCGGCTCTTTTGTAAGTGGGTCTTATATCGATTGTCAAAATGTTTGCAGATCTTCCCTGGCCAGTAAATCTGTGAGATCACACTGTTTCTCCTCGGTCTTTCCCCAGCTGCCCCCTGAGACAGCAGAATGATGACTATGCACATTACCTCCTGACTGTCCTGTACCACGAATCATGGGTAAGACTCACTTGGATTTTCCCCGCCTTTTTAGATTGTTTTCACTGACAGGAAAGGCAGGCAGGGAGAGAGAAGGGGAAAGACATGCAGCAAAGGGCCCTGGAGGGATTCGAACCCAGGTCGCTACATTAAGGCCTCCGTTCTACATTGTACGCACACGTACCCGGTGAGCTACCGGGGAGCTGCCCACCTCACTTCTCAGTGAAAGTAGTTCTGTACCCCTGGCACTACACTGCCCTGACTGACCTGAAGTAGAGACAGTCCTTTTGTTGCCCATGTGCCACCGATACACCAGAGTGGAACTGGCCAGCCCCCTGGGTTGTGGTCAGTGTCTGTCCCAGTCCCCAGACACGTGACACCAGTAAGCCATGCCTTGTGGAGAGGGGCTTAGAGGCACAGTACAGTACGTACCCAGCTTGTAGAGTGCCTTTCATCACGGCCATGAATATTTCAGGGGTTCCTTCATTCACAGAAGCCCAACTGGGGGCTGTCTCCCGCTCCTCGTCTATCTCCTCTCTCTCCCACCCCCTCTCTCTTTCTTTCTCTCTCTTTCACTCTCTCCATCCACCTCTTTCAGTTCAGTGCCCTTTGAAAATAAAGTGTGTTTGTGAAGGCTGTGCCTGTGGTTAATGTCACCTGGGCCGCCTCCCACCATGGCTGTGTCCTCGCTTGTTTACACTTGAAAGGTTTCCTGAGATCAGACGACAGATTAGAGCCGTTTCTGAAGGAGGCAGGATCACATCACGACGCCTGAATTCACCCTCTCAAATCGGTGGTTTTAAAGCCAACGCAGAACCCACCTCCTCTACATCCCGGCGACGCGCTTACGTCTATCCATCTGTCTCCTGTGCTGGATGGGCACAGGGCCCAGTACCAGAGGAGAGCAGAGCGTCATGCTATCTCCTGAGGGTAGCTGGATGGGCACAGGCCCAGTACCAGAGGAGAGCAGAGCGTCATGCTATCTCCTGAGGGTAGCTGGATGGGCACAGGCCCAGTACCAGAGGAGAGCAGAGCGTCATGCTATCTCCTGAGGGTAGCTGGATGGGCACAGGGCCCAGTACCAGAGGAGAGAGCGTCGTGTCCCAGTGGTGTGATGGGAGGCCCATTAGAGCCGTCTCAGAGAGAGATGAGCGGGTCAGGAGGATCGCACGCCGTGACATCACCCTCCACCAGGAGAACACAGACGGGGTATCAGATGTCGACCTTCCCCCACATTCACACCACGCCAACCACACACCTCTGGGAACCATGGTTGGGGTCAGCGACTCCTCCATGAAAGCAGGGCGCTAGAGACCTGGCGACCTCCTTCTCCTCAGGAGGGCTTTACATCAAGGTAAGACTTCAACCGGGGGGAAAGGGAAAAACACGTGGGTTTTTTTTGGGGGGGGGTGGGGCGGGGGGGGGTCTTCCGGGGGTGGAATTGTGTCCAAGGCGGGAAGCGGAACACTGTCCGCTGCCCTTTAGCACGCACAAAGGAAGGCACAGTGCCTGTGGGCAGCTGTGAGAGTGGAGCTGCGTTCAGCGAAACACAAGCTTACAAAGAGGCTGATTGTTACCGGGCAGCGAGGTGGTTCTGCCTCTCCACTCGGGGAGACGGACTCTGCTGGCTAACGTCTGCCGTGGCGCTACTTCCTGGAGCAGCCTTCACCTCTCTCTCTGACAGCTCCTGCTGGAACAGCTTCTCTCTCCGTGTGTGTGTGTCTCTCTCTGACAGCTCCTGCTGGAACAGCTTCTCTCTCTCCGTGTGTGTGTGTCTCTCTCTCTGACAGCTCCTGCTTTATACAGACTTGGGAAGCACATCTGTGCTGTCAGGATGATCACAGACTGTCATGTTTATCAGGCGGCGGGGTGTCTGTCAGCGCGTCCGTCATGGCCGCCTTCTCTTCATCATTCCTTCTCCTCGCCTCTGCCTCTCCCCCGCGGGGAGGAGAGCGATGACGGACATCCTCACCAGATCACTCCTCACTTCCTTCACTTTGGCTGAGCCGGAAAGATGATTAATTACCTTTTAACTAGCCAGCGACGCAACTTGACCAGTGATGACCTGTGATGTCATCTCAGTCCTCTGCATTCTGTCAGACAACAACAGAGATGATCTCCAGCCAGTCTTGACCCTGGGCCTTGACCCTGGGCCTTGACCCTGGGCCTTGACCCTGGCCCTGCAGGAACCCCAGCTAGGCTGGATCCTCCAGACCACGAGGACGTAGTGGCTGTCACTCACCCCAGACCCCTGGGGAGGAGGGGGCTACGGCTGGGCCTGACCTGGCTTTAGGGTCCCTCACAATGGACCTTTGTCCTATGGGGAATGTGACGGGAGAGAGACAGGCAGAGGAGAGAGAGGCAGGTATGGAGAAACTGTATCTCTGTGAGAGGAGCGCACAGGTGAGCCAGCACCCTCAAAAACATCCCTTGGTCGTCAAAAAACAGACCCAAAAAAAGGACCCATCGTGGTTATTCCTACTTCTTGCGTAACATGTTTGTTTTTAAAGATGAAATGTTGGAAACATTTCTGGGCGTCTGATATTTCACCGGATAAGTGTGGCGGGCTGCGGCGTTACCGCAGGGGGGCCTGTGTTCGTATCCAGCCCCGCCCCTTTTCTCCACGTCTTCATCTCTCTCTCCCTGCCTTTCCTGTCACACAAAACAGCCTATAAATCATGAAAAATATCCCCCCCCAAAAAGTTTGGTAGGAATGTCAAGTAACTAACCGGTTAGCCTTGACCTGTCCTCTCTCTCTCTCTCTCTCTCAGAAAACGGAAGGCTGGGAGGCGGAGAAGACGCGGGCCGACATGGAGCAGTACAGCTGGGACGACAGCCCGTCCCAGAGCAGCCTGCTGGACACCCTGGTCCGCATGCAGGCCCCGGAGGGGGAGGGCGAGGAGGAGGGGGCCGTCAGGGAGGAGATCGTGGGCAGGAGCGAGGTGCAGGCGTACCGCGACGCCGTCACCAGGCTGAAGAACGAGGGGGAGAGCGAGAGCAGCATGCTCCAGTACAGAGAGGCTGCCAAGAAACTGCTCAACATCTGACGACTGTGTACCCATACCACACACACCACACACACACACAGGAAGCAGCTGGGAGACAGGGCATTCCAACGTCGCTGTAAAGCCATCAGATTCACTCTGACTCCTATTGATTCTAGTTGAGCATGTGGATGTCATCAGATCACTCGTAAATGGCCAGAATATGACAGCTGTCCTTGTCCTGTACAATATTAAGAGAGGTTCTTACACCAGTAGATATCAATGGCTCCATTTCACAGTCCCACAGTGAAATATTTATATAAAGAATAAACTTGATGTTCGTCTGTCAAACAATAACTGCCTAAACCGGGTTCCATATTATTCAAAAGCAAAACTGAACGCCTGTTGTAAACATATACTCAATGCATTGTAAATAAAATGCTCTTTTCTTTTTATTTATTCACATGGGGAAGTACAGCTACATCGTTCTTGCTCTATGAAGTACATTTGTTCCCGACTGCCTGACCTTCAGAGTAGGGAGCGATGACGCGGAGAGCCACCTCACTAAAAGGATCCATTAAATGTCTGTCCGTTAAGTGTCCTTCCAAGCAGCTGGTCTCTGGTCCATCCAGTCCTGGATCAGGAGACGGGTAAGCGGCCCTGTAGGAGAGTGATGTTCTGGCCTGGAGGCCCAAAGCTCAGCCCTGAGTCCCACCTCCTCCACGCCTCGTCCAGTCCATTTAGCCAGGCTTGCTGCCTGTGTCGAACAGACCTGCTGTTGTTGCGGCGCGTCGTGCTTGGGAGCCCCCGTCGGGGCTCTCAGGAGCCGGGCCGTCAGGGGCCACAGCCTGCGGGGGACTTGGCATCAACACCCGCTTTATCTCAGTGGACCACTTCGAAACGTGGGTCTGCCAAATGGAGAGCACACTATCTTATTACTGAAGGCACACACACACACACACAAAAAAAAACGGAATCAAGTTAAGTTCTCGTGACGATGTCAGATTGTATCTGCGGTCTCCCATTCTGGGTGTTTTTGGAAAAGAAGTGTTCTAGAGTTCCTTGTACATCTTCCTCTACTTCCCCCCGAGATATCCTGTTTCCAGAGAAAACTGTTGACCCTCCCCCAATCACAAGCTCTCCCTGACAATGACGTATTTGACGAGGCGCATGGACCCCCCCCTGCCCCTCCAGACCGTCCGGTAACACCCCTTCCTCCTCCGTCGCCCCCGCCAGCTCACCACCACCAGCAGAGAGCAGCAGCAGCACAGCAACACCGTCACGCAGGTCGCCACGGCAACCAGCAGGGTGTGCGCCGCCAGGTGCCACGGGGGGCCCGGGCCCCCTCCCTGGGCCTCCTCTCCGCCGGCCCCCTCGCCCCCGGCAGTGTGGTTCCTCCCCAGGTAGCCCTTGGTGTCGTTGGGGTGCTGTTTGCCTCCATCCATGTTGGACTGGGTGGTCAGAGAGGGTGGGGTGCTGGGAGCCACCTGGGAGGTGGAGGTCGGAAGCTGGGTGGAGGTTGAAGGCGGAGGCTTGGTGGAGGTGGGAGACTGGGTGACGGTGGAGCGGGGAGGCTGGGTGACGGTGGAGCTGGGAGGCTGGGTGATGGCAGATGGGGGAGACTTGGTGGAGGTGGAAGGCGGAGGCTGGGTGACAGTGGAGCTGGGAGGCTGGGGGAGGGGATCCATGAGGGTGGAGAGCAGAAGGGCTGAGGCTTGGGCGGTGTGAGGAATGGCAGGGGTGGTGGTGGGAGCGTGGGTGGCCTGAGGGGCGGCTGTGGAGGAGTAGTAGGAGGAAGAGGCTGAGCCGGGAGTGGAGGTGGAGGTTGGAGTGAAGAGGGTGGAGGTGGTGGTCCTGTCGGCGATGGAGGTTGGAGTGGAGGGGGTACTGGAGGGGGTAAAGTTGGGGTGGGAGTACTGGAGGGGGTAGAGTTGGGGTGGAGGGGGTACTGGAGGGAGTAGAGGTTGGAGTGGAGGGGTAGGTGGAGTGGGGGGGTACTGGAGGGGGTAGAGGTTGGAGTGGAGGGGGTACTGGAGGGATAGAGGTTGGGGTGGAGGGGGTACTGGAGGGGTAGGTTGGAGTGGAGGGGGTACTGGAGGGAGTAGAGGTTGGAGTGGAGGGGGTACTGGAGGGAGTAGAGGTTGGGGTGGAGGGGGTACTGGAGGGAGTAGAGGTTGGAGTGGAGGGGGTACTGAGGGGGTAGAGGTTGGAGTGGAGGGGGTACTGGAGGGAGTAGAGGTTGGAGTGGAGGGGGTACGGGGGTAGAGGTTGGGGTGGAGGGGGTACTGGAGGGAGTAGAGGTTGGAGTGGAGGGGGTACTGGAGGGGGTAGAGGTTGGAGTGGAGGGGGTACTGGAGGGAGTAGAGGTTGGAGTGGAGGGGGTAGAGGTTGGAGTGGAGGAGGTACTGGAGGGAGTAGAGGTTGGAGTGGAGGGGGTAGAGGTTGGAGTGGAGGGGGTACTGGAGGGAGTAGAGGTTGGAGTGGAGGGGGTACTGGAGGGAGTAGAGGTTGGAGTGGAGGGGGTAGAGGTTGGAGTGGAGGGGGTACTGGAGGGTAGCGGTTGGAGTGGAGGGGGTACTGGAGGGGGTAGAGGTTGGAGTGGGGGGGTATTGGAGGGGTAGAGGTTGGAGTGGAGGGGGTCTTGGCGAGGGTAGAGGTTGGAGTGGAGGGGGTACTGGAGAGGGTAGAGGTTGGAGTGGAGGGGGTACTGGAGGGGATAGAGGTTGGAGTGGAGGGGGTATTGGAGGGGGTAGAGGTTGGAGTGGAGGGGGTACTGGGGAGTGGAGGGGATCGGTTGGAGTGGAGGGGGTACTGGAGATGTTGGAGTGGAGGGCGTACTGGAGAGGGTAGAGGTTGGAGTGGAGGGGGTAATGGAGGGAGTAGAGGTTGGAGTGGAGGGGGTACTGGAGGGGATAGAGGTTGGAGTGGAGGGGGTACTGGAGGGGGTAGAGGTTGGAGTGGGGGGGTACTGGAGGGGGTAGAGGTTGGAGTGGAGGGGGTACTGGAGGGGTAGAGGTTGGAGTGGGCGAAGTGATGGTGGTGGTCCTCAGGGTAGATGCCAAGGTTAAAGGCTGGGGTGGAGGTGGAGGTGGAGGTGGGTGGTTGAACTGGCGCTTGTCCGAGGCGAGGGGCTCTGAGGCGTTGCCTCTGGTGTAGAGGTGGGGTAACACCCGCACATTAGAGGTGAAGTACTTCCCAAACACCAGCAAGTCAGGGTCCACACCTGTCAAACCAACCCATAAACGTCAGTTTACATGCCTCCCTCTTCATGTGTGAATGTACATTTGGTTTATTTGCGCAAATCATGTTATTCTGAGATATAGTCCTACCTTTAGTGATGTTATAAAGTATAACGTTTCCTCTGTGACTAAGAATGCAGCTTTCCAGTGTAGGACAGTGCATGTGATAGCAGTTCACATTCTCCTGGATGGTGTCATAGTGGAATATAGCCAGATTACAGGAAACTATGGATACAGAGAAGACAGCAGGCCATCACATCTATTAGTCTATCGCGCGAGATGCAACATTTTTATGCAAAACGACATAAAAAAAGTTTACATTTCAAATCCCAGCAACCTGACAAGATTTGATTTTTTTTTACGCTTCTCATTTTTATACAATAGACTATAGGCCTCAATATAAAACTTACAGTTTCTGGTGAGGCAACATGTTCGGCTGCATTTCAAAGCTGTCTCCTCTTGGTAGTACTTCAAAAGTTGCGCTCCTCTTCGCTGGGATTCTTCAATATCGATAAAAATCCCAGGGAACCGACGTATCCAACAGTTTTTATAGTAAGAGGTCGGAGAACATTTCGATTCCGCTTGGTACACGAAACTAAAAATCGTTAACAAACTCCATGGAAGAATCATTGCGCGTATGTAAATCAAATCATGTTACATTACGAGTTATTAAAATAGTGATCATCTCGGACGCAAATGAAACTTTCCCACCGGTCAGTCGATGTTATGCTTGTACATTTTGGTTTCGTCAGTCCATCACTGGGTGTGTCAACTTACCTGTGGAGGAGGAGACCGAAGTTCGACTAATGTGTCCAAGTGGTGACAAATAGTTTTTCGAATCATATAATAGCATACATAGCCTACATTCCGCTGGTGCAAACCCTAAAATGTTTGTAGAGCGTAAACCCCCATCCCCAGATTTTGAAATGGCGTTAAAACAAGGCTACGTTAAAATGAACACCAGCTGGTGCAATCATTTCATGCACATTTACAGGTTTTCACTGTAATACGAATCAATTAAGCAATTGTGAAAAAAATGTGTATGAGGATCAAACATGACTCCTTGTTTTGTTCAACCAGTTATTCATGGTATGTCTATGAAAAGTAATAGCCTCCTGAATTGGTGCACCTGCACGCAGGTACGCACTGTCCCCTCGGCAGCATAGACGTTAATCCCGTTCATATTAAATACCATTATTTTACATTATTAGCTAGAAAGGTATTTAGATCAAACACGATTGTTTCCAGGTTGGCGTCAGTGTAGCATTGTGAATCATGTGTACAATTGATCTTGTGTTGGTGCGCAGGTGTATGTTTACCATAAGGTTCTCCGTGTACAGTAAACCGAGTACAGTACAAAGACGGCTACTCTAGCGCTGGGAACCTGCTCTCACGATCCCACAATGACAAACCTGTCCTTTCTCCCAGCAGACATTTGAGAATGGATTACTATAATTGTAGCAAGAAATCTAGATGATTTTACATGGGATTATGGGAATAATAATATCTCCTTTGCGGCTCGAGTTTCTTCCCCACTTGTTATTCACCTGTCCAACCCAGAGTCACTTCTCAGAAAACCTCTGTTATGTAGATGGTTCCTCAGATCTGGATAGAACCGTGTATTATTTACAGAGTGTTGGAGAACGGTTGTCAGGACATGAGGGAAACGTGTAAGGGACTGTGGAAGCCAGCCATGCCCAGAGGAGGAGTGTCCTGGCGTCTCTGTCCCTGGCTCCCACCCCGTGGACACACCAGTGGGCACTTTGCACTGAAGGCCACAGTCACATGTTGGTTTAGGGAGTCAGGAACAGCAGTAGCAGACAAGGTTACAGCTACCGTGTGTCCGTCAGGACTATGTCTGGATGTCAGGGGAGGTTCCAGACCATTTCAACTGGGGGGCCAAGCAGGGGGGGGGGCAAGCAGAGCGGGAGCCAGTTGTGGTGTTAGAGGGGCCAGTTACTGTAAACATGATTGTTGTCATGTTGTTTTCTTCACTACACAGGCATTAAAAGGCAAAAGAGCATGTTTTGTAATTATTACCTTTAGGGGGGCCACAAGTTCAAGCTGTCACACAGGGGCACTGGCCCCCGCCGTAGACATGTTTTGTGTTTTTTGCCCTTGAGTTACATTTGAATTTGAACGGGTGTGTAAATACAGTTACACGCCACACAAGTTGTCAAACTGTGATGATGTTAACAGACCACTAGGTGGCGGTGTCCGGTATCACATTCTGTGTCCAATGTCCGGAACAGCTACAGTTTAACAGCAAGTTTTCAAAGTCGGTTATGATTGTTCCTAGACTCCTAGTTTCATGTTCTCCTTGCACACATATAACCTCACTGAGTCGAGAACATCCAATCCAGAAATGTTTTACTGTGTTTCAGTTGCACTTTCGTTTCCAGATTTCAACAGATACAACTTTCTCTTGAATAACAAATCCAAATCTTTCTCAAGTTAGCAGACATTAACATATATCTATTCCATTAAAAAACAATACAAGAAACATTCAACATCCAACATCAAACCGGTTGAGTACAATTATTCTTTTTTTCTTTTTTTTATCAGTACTTTTAGCCTCTGATTTCCTGTAGTCATTTTCAAAAGGACATAACCGTGGTTCTGTACATGTTGTCGATGTAACACAAAGTCTGGCACCAAAACAGTGAACATGGATGTGCAGACTCTGGGGTCAATTTGCATATCCTCCCTGTTCTATTTTCTCGGTGTGTCATGTCAGTTACACCAGAAGGTGGCGCCCACAGGCAACCCAACCTCACCCCCCGCCCCACCCCCACCCTGCACACCCACACATGCAACTGTGTAAAAGGAATCTAAATCAAACAAGCACTCGGAAAAGGAGATGGAAAAAAACTACTAAAAAACACCAACGTCATGCAAAGTCTTGTAGTATGGCTCCTTGGTATATGCCATCATCATTTACCAAACCGTCCCCTCCCTCCCCCCCCATCACTCACACAGTTGGTTCAGTCCAACTCCCGATGATCCCAATTGGACCTCTTCTACAGTAGTGTCGCCGGGGGGCGGGGCTTGGGCGCCCGGACGGGGCTTCCTGGAGTCCTGACTGACACCAGAACGCTGCTCGCGATTCACACAGGAAACAGTCTGTCGTTTACTGATGCTGTTGTTGTTGTTGTTGTTCTGTGTTGTGGTAGGTTCCCTCCACAGGGGGGGCGGGGTCAGTCTTTCACCAGTCTGTAGATGTGGTGCTGGGCGCCGTGTTCACTAGTGGACACCTCAAACACGTAGGCTATACACAGCAGGGTCTCCAGGGTGTCTCTGTTAGTTACCACCTGTACACACACACACACACACACACACACACATACACAGCCACACACGCACACACATGGAAGGATACGTCTAGTGAATTCATTTTTGATTAGGGCATTAATGATCACATACAAGGCTTGATTTCAATCGTTTTTCTTCCCCTACGTGTTTGTGTGACCCGGGAACACAGAGCGCTGTCAGGCCTTCCCCAACTCAACAGCTTCCAGACGCACACTGAATACAGCAATTGTCCCCTGATTCTTATCTCTGAAAAAATGTGCCAAGCCTTGCAGTTTGTGTGTTTGTATGTACGTGTGTGTGTGTGTGTGTGTGTGTACGTGTGTGTTTGTGTGTGTGTGTGTGTCGATGCAGGCAGGTCATGGTTAATGGGAGTTAAATCAACCCATTGAGAACCTAACAACATGTTGTCAAGCTGTCTACGGCGTGGGTTCAATAGCCTCACTGTCAGTGTCCAGCAGGAATGTCGAGGAGGGAGCAGGGAGGGAGACGGGGTGCTGAGGAGCCCGCTGCTACGGAGACACGCTCAAGGGTTCCCTGTTCCCTCCGGGAAGTTAACACACACCGTCCCAGTCCGCCCGCTGAGAGTCTCACTGAGCCCAACACGCCCGCTAAGAGTCACACTGAGCCCAACACGCCCGCTGAGAGTCTCACTGAGCCCAACACGCCCGCTAAGAGTCACACTGAGCCCAACACGCCCGCTAAGAGTCTCACTGAGCCCAACACGCCCGCTGAGAGTCACACTGAGCCCAACACGCCCCTAAGAGTCACACTGAGCCCAACACGCCCCTAAGAGTCTCACTGAGCCCAACACGCCCGCTAAGAGTCACACTGAGCCCAACACGCCCGCTAAGAGTCACACTGAGCCCAACACGCCCGCTGAGAGTCTCACTGAGCCCAACACGCCCGCTAAGAGTCACACTGAGCCCAACACGCCCACTGAGAGTCACACTGAGCCCAACACGCCCGCTGAGAGTCACACTGAGCCCAACACGCCCGCTAAGAGTCACACTGAGCCCAACACGCCCACTGAGAGTCACACTGAGCCCAACACGCCCGCTAAGAGTCTCACTGAGCCCAACACGCCCGCAGAGAGTCTCACTGAGCCCAACACGCCCCTGAGAGTCTCACTGAGCCAACACGCCCGACTGAGAGTCTCACTGAGTCCCAAGCCCACCCCACTGAGAGTCTCACTGAGCCAACACGCCCCGCGAGTCTCACTGAGCCCACACGCCTGCTGAGAGTCACACTGAGCCCAACTGTGTGGCTGTGAACATGTGTGTTTGCTTCTGTGTATGGTGTGTGTGTGTGTGTGTGGTGTTGTGCTGCATGTGTGTGTGGTGTGTGTATGTGTGTGGTGTACCTGTAATATGGTGAAGTTCTCCAGAACGCTGTTCATCATGTACTTCTCTGGAAGGTGCTTGAGCTTGTGGATGAAGTTGATCATGTATTCACAGAGTGGGGAGCGGTGGATCCTGAACATGTATCGGCCGTTCTCAAACCGGGCGTACTCCGTCTGGACAAACACAACACCACACAATATAATGGCGGCTTTTAACCGAAACACCAGCATATAACAGCTGTGTTTTAAACGTACATATCATCAGTGATGACATCAACATACTACATAAAAATATGACATTTATGAAAGTGCTGGGGCCTGGCTGGATATGAGGACAAATCACATCATAAACAATGTTAATAGCAAATACGTTAAAGGCATTAGATATATATATATATATATGCATAATTGACATTCATGGTAGACACTAAACATACAGAATAGGTAATTGCAACTGTAATGAGATAATCCCAAACAAATATTATTATATAGTAGGCAGCACCTCTCCAGATGTGTGTGTGTGAGTGTGCGTGTAAGTGTGTGTGTGTGTGTGTGTGCGTGTGTGTAATACCTATCGGGCCTGGGGATGATACTGAGGCATTGTTGAATAATCGGCTGCATCACAGTAAGTCATGTTGACTGTTAGTGGGGTCGTGTGATGTGTTTGCGCTCGTACTGGTAGCGGAAAAGAGCCCAGGAGCGATAAAAGAAGATAAGAGGAGAGAGAGAGAGAGAGAAGAGAGAAAGAGAAGAGAGAGAGAGAAGAGGAGAGAGAGAGAGAGAGAGAGAGAGAGAGAGAGAGAGAGAGAGAGAGAGAGGAGAGGAAAAGCAAGAGACTAGGAGAGAGAGAGAGAGAGAGAGAGAGAGAGAGAGAGAGAGAAGAGAGAGAGAGAGCGGCGAGATAGAGAGAGAGAGAGAGAGAGAGAGAAAGAGAAAGAGAAATAGCAAAGGAGAAATGAGAAAAGAGAGAAAGGAGCAAAGAGAAAGCAACAGGAAAGAGAGAGCGAGAGAGAGCTAAGAAGAGGCGGAGCCGATCGCTGAGAAGGAAGTCCCGACGCCCAACACCCACCTATCCATCTCTACCGATCATATACAGATAGCAACCCAAAATCTCTCTCATCTCCAGCACTCTATCACCCCCCCCCCTCTCTATCTCTCCTCTCTCTCTCTCTCTATCCCCCTTATCTCTCTATCCCACTGTGATCCTGGTCGTGAACCTTCCAGACCTCTGAAGGTGAACCCAATCACCCGCCCAGCTGTCAGTTATGAAAACCCCCTAAAACACCATGGCGTGTCTGTGGTGAGCTGGATCACACAGACACCTACACAGCACTGTACACCAAGCACTGTACACCAAGCACTCTACACCAACCACTCTACACCAACCACTCTACACCAACCACTCTACACAAGCCCTCTACACCAACCACTCCACCAACCACTCCACCAAGCACTACAATAATATGAAACCAGATGTTTTCTTATGTATATCTGGTCTCATCAACAGATTGGTACTATCTGCAAAAGGTATGTGGTTATTCATGTACAGTCCAAACACACACGCACGCATGCACACACACACACGCACGTCGTTCGCACACACACACGCGTCGCTCACACACGCGCGCGTTGCTCACACACACGCCTGTGATCTCACCTCTACTTTCTCCCACCACCTGCTTGCCGAAGGAGCACACCTTGGTGGAGGGACGTGATGACCATGTTCTCCGAGCTCTCGTACTGGCTGGACACGCCGTAGAAGAAGCTGCTGTCGTCCTGGAGGTTAGCGCTCAGGTCAGCCTGCACAGGGGAGGAACCAACCAGTCATCAGGAGAACAGGTAACCAGTCACACAAGAGAACACAGGAGAACAGGTAACCAGTCACTCAGGAGAACAGGGTAACCAGTCACACAAGAGAACACAGGAGAACAGGTAACCAGTCACTCAGGAGAACAGGTAACCAGTCACACAAGAGAACACAGGAGAACAGGTAACCAGTTCACACAGGAGAACACAGAAGAACAGGTAACCAGTCACTCAGGGGAACAGGTAACCAGTGACTCAGGGGAACAGGCAACCAGTCACACAAGAACAACACAGATGAACATGTCAAACCGCCACTTAAATGAGACTGTGACTTCAAACTGCTCAACTACAAGCTCACCGGACATGTATTTGAAGGCATACATGGTTTTCTAGACTCTACAAGAAAAGTGTGTGTGCAAGAGTGTGTGTGTGTATGAATATGTATGTGTTCACGTGTGTGTCTAGCCTCCCAGGTCCGGCCAGCGTAACTAAACCTATCACCAACGTGTGACAGCTCAACAAAGCCTGCGACTGATTCTCTGCAAAGCCCACAGCCTCGTGGCCTGGCCCGTGTTGACTTAGCTCAGGCCGACAATCCAGTCAGGGCATTCCCAAGACGCTGCGCGTGTCTGGGGGCAGCGTGGCTGTCGTCCCTGGGCCTCACCACCCGCCAGGTGGACCTCAGGCCATCTGGCGCTGGAGGGTAGCCGCTACATGCTAACGCTAACTGGTACAGGCTTGGCTGACTCAGTTTGACTGGGATCAAGTTGTTCCTGGTGGGACTTCCTGAGGTCTGGCTTTGAGGGACTCTCCAGAACGAGTACGACGGCGTGCGCTCATCTCGTCAGCCGGTAATGCGGGACGGGTGTCAAAACAGACTCAGAATCAGCTTCCGTCCCGCTCGCGAGGCGGATGTGGCTGCGGAGGTGAAGCTTTTAATCTGATCTGAGCTCAGCGCTGCAGAGCGGCGTCTCCTCCATCAGCAGGCCCCGGCTGCTGTGTGTACCTCCCAGGCCTGCTCTCCTAATGGGCCCATTACCCGCCGCTCAGCCTCTCCTCTCCTCAGCCCCTCTTCACCTCATCCCCCTCTCCTCTAATTCCCTCGTTATCTTCATCCCAGGGGCCCGGTGACCCCGGTAGAACCGGCGCCCCCCCCCTTGCTAACGGCCAGCGAGGGAATTCATCCAATTACAATCAACAGGCCGCATTGGCTGATTAGATCACGCCGGCCGGCTTGCTGTGTAACAATTTACAAGGGCCGGCCCCAAATCGGATTGTCCCGGCACTTCAAAGGCGCGAGAAAGATCCGTTAGGACAGGCCCTGGGGGCGCTGGGCGGGGGGCGAGGTCGAGGGGGAGGGGGCGTCGGAGCTGGAAATTCAATCTAGAATGCCATAGCTTTGGAGGCGGGCCAGCCGCCTGTCACCGTCGCCATGCCAACCTGTGCCTCAGGACAGCCCCCACCCCCTCTCTACACTCACACACACACACAGCCCTCAGTCGTGACCCGTTGTTTGCAGGGTTTATGGTTTGTGATGGAGTACATGAGGTGAGAGTCACAATAATAAAAGCTCTCCTCAGATATGTGTGCTTCTCTCCCCTAGCCTGGGGCGTGCGGCGGCTGGATGTACAGTCATGTTTTTCTAGTGCTCCTGCTTGTTTTTGTGTGTCATGGATGCCATGAGAGCTGGAGCTCCCCTCAGGACAGCAGCAGAGAGCGACATGAGGCCCGTCCTGAGGAGGCCCCGCCTGTGGAGGCCTCGCCCCAGCCTGAGGAGGCCCCAGCCTGTGGAGGCTCGCCCCAACCTGAGGAGGCCCCAGCCTGAGGAGGCCTCGCCCCAGCCTGAGGAGGCCCCAGCCTGAGGAGGCCTCGCCACACCTGAGGAGGCCCCAGCCTGAGGAGGCCTCGCCCCAGCCTGAGGAGGCCCCAGCCTGAGGAGGCCTGGAGAGCGTCAGAGCTTGTCTTCTCCTCAGCGCTGCATGTGTCCTGCCCTGCAGGACCAGAGGATCCTGATGATCAATGACCTGCTGCACGTACCCACCCACCCTCCCCTCTCTGTCTCTCTCCCATTACTCTTGCTCTCTTTCCCTTTCTCTCCCTCCCTCCCTCCCTCCCCCCCTCTCTTCACTCTCTCCTATCTCATCTATCTATCTCTCTCTCCTTTTCTTTCTCTCCCATACCTCTCTCTTCCTATCTCTCTCTCCCTTCCTCTCTCCATCTCCCTTTATATCTCTCTCCATCATATGATATACGGCGAGGTGCGTCTCTCTCTCCCACATCACATGCCAGGGCTAAGGCCAGCTGCTACACCAAAGGGCTCGGAGACGTCCGCTTCCAATGGCTGTCACTCGCCAATGTCTTTTATCCTGCGGGCGATAAATAATGCGAGTGTCGCGAGCATGTGAGAGCCTCATTGCTCCCGCTCGGCCAACTGGGAGGCCCGGGATAGCAAGGGGGAGCGGGGACCGTGACGTGAGGGTGACATGAGGTCTGTGGAATGCAGAGCGGGGCTGAGGTGGGCCTGCCGGAGTGAACTTCAACGGTCAATGTCACCGACGTGGAAAAACCTTCTGGAGGGTCGGCTACTCCCCGCGAGGCGATGTCTCGGTCCGTTCTCCGGACGGTGCGGAGGGGAGAGACTCCCCGCTCATCAGCCCCTCTCTCTCTCTCTATCTCTCTCTCTCTCTCTTTCTCTCTCTCTCTGTCCTCCAGTCAGCATCCCACGCTTTGGTTCTCCTTCTTCAGACCACCTCTCTCTCTCTCTCTCCCTCTCTCTCTCTCTCTCTCCTCTCTCTCTCTCTCTCTCTCTCTCCCTCTCTCTCTCTGTCTTGTCTCTCTCTCCCTCACTGTCTGCTCCCTCTCTCTCTCTCTCTCTGTCTCTCTGTCTGTGTCTCTCTCTGTCCCCCCCCAGCTCTTGCCTCAGTGTCCAGGGCTAGGGTAGGGTGGGGTGGGGTTAATCTATTAATAGCTGGGTGCGTGTGGGGTTGGTTCAGCCTAATAGCAAGGGGACAGGTGCCCTGGCTCAGGTTTCCCCAGTGAAAGATCAGCCCTGCCACTCTGCTCCCCAAGGCTGCCTTCACACACAGACACAAACACACACACACTGACAAACACACACAAACACATAGCCACACACACACACACACTGACAAACACACACAAACACAGTCACACACACAGTCACACACACACACACTCACACACAGTCATATGTACACACACACGCACACACAACTACACACAGTCACGCGCACACACTTAAGCAACATACTGCACTACAATCCTCTGTATACCGACAGAACATTGTTCCCTGGTCGGTACTAATACTTAACAGTTGTCTTTTGATTTGTTACAAACACAAAAAACCCTTCCTCGTTGATCCTTCCTCAAACGCTCATCCTGACCACAGAGTCAGCGCCTCCCGTCACGCTCGTTCCTCACCCAGAACTTGACGAGGAAGAAGGCGTTGGTGGGGCCCTTCTCAAACAGCTCCTTCAGACCGCCTTTCTTCTCCGGGAACTTGTCGTAGATCTGCCTGATGTCCACCGCCTCCAGGTACGGGTCGCTGTAGGACGGGTTGGACTGGCCGATGTGGACAAACAGGTGCTTGTTGAACTGGACAAGGAAGATGTTTGAGAGAGAGACACAGTGTGTGTGTGTGAGAGAGAGAGACAGAGAGAGAGACAGAGAGAGAGAGAGAGAGGAGAGAGAGAGGAGAGAGAGAGAGAGAGAGATAAGGCAATAGATCAGTATAAACAATAAGGTGTCATCAGAAACAAGTTTAAGGGCTGAACACGCTGCCTTAAGACGTTTAAGAAACTCCAGAAGAGTCTGAACATGTGACGAGAGACCCACCACCTGAACGTCAACTAGAACCGTATCCAGAACCTGAACGTCAACTAGAACAGTATCCAGAACCTGAACGTCAACTAGAATAGGAGCCAGAACCTGAACGTCAACTAGAACAGTATCCAGAACCCAGCTGGAACCCAGGCCAGCATTCTGCACTCACAGTGTCTGGGTCCTGAGGCTGCTCCAGGAAGGCTGAGAACTCCAGCATGCGGATCCTGGAGCTGGCAATACTCCTGCCCTGCCATGGGGGGGCGCCAGGCGACAGGCCCGCTGTGCTCTCGTAGCCTGGAGGGGAAGGAGGGGGAGGGGGAGGGAGGAGAAGGCATAATGGGGGTTCAAGAAATGTTTCTACTAGTGCTGTCAGTTTAACGCGTTATTAACGGCGTTAACGCAAACCCAAATTAACGGCGTTAATTTTTTTATCGCGCGATTAACGCAATTTGTAGTTTTTTTACATGCTGTTGCGACAACTAGTAACGTTAGAAAAACTACAACACCACACCAGATCTAGCTAGACCGGAAACAAAACAACAGGCACGCCGCACTTGCGAGCCGGCCAAAGAGTAAGGTATGCTCGACTTCATGCAGCGCCGGCTGCGCCGACAGCCTTCTGCAGCCGGCTGACTTGAAGCAGCCAATGGCATTCACTGCCTCAAGTCAGGCAGCTGCAGCCTGCTGTCGGCTGTCATGAAGTCGACTACACCTGTAGGCTAACGTTTTGAATGGCGAGCGCGAGACGCCGAAATGGCTGACAATACAATTCTTAATGGAAAGTTCACTTATAAAAAGTTGCCAAATGGTTCAGTTGATAAAACCAAAGTAATCTGTACCTTTTGTAGTTGTGAACTAAGCTATCATCGCAGCACATCTAGTCTAAAATATCATTTGATGGCCAAACACACTGCTGACGCTAAATCTGCGCCTCCTCGTCAAAGCCAGGCGACAATGGATGACTTCAGACAGAAGCCCATGGACAACACAACTAAAAAGAAAGTTACTGCAGCCATAGCTAAATGGGTGGCTACTGCATGTAGGCCTATTAACGTTGTGGAGGACGAGGGTCTAGCTGATATCATTCGCATTGCATCCAACGACTGGACCTACGAATTGCCTTCTAGAGCCACCATTACAAGCCACGTACAGACATTGCACGAAACGGAGAAGGCTAAGGTACAGCAGGCGTTGGAGAAGACAAAAGCAGTTGCGTTCACTGGTGATTACTGGACTTCCCTCAGTAATCACAACTACCTCGGGGTCACAGCCCATTACTTTGATCCACAGTGGAAACTTCAGTCGCATGCTTTGACTGTTTTAAAGACAGAAGATAGGCACTTCGCTAATGCTGTTGCAGAGCACTTTATGCAAGTAGCTAGAGAGTGGGACATTCAACACAAAGTTGTCTCACTGACCACTGATAGTGCACGCAACATGATTGCAGCGGCCAGGCAGCTCCCCTTTGAGCACATGCCGTGCATCGCACACATTGTGCACCGAGCCGTCACGGTTTCTCTAACCAACAGCCCGTTTGACAGCGCATTGGCAAAATGCAGAAAAGTTGTGGGACATTTTAAGCACAGCCCAGCAAACCAAGCGGAGCTCGAGCAGCAACAAGTCGCACATCATCAAAATAAAGAATCACTCGCACAGGAAGTGTCAACCAGATGGAATAGTACCCTGGAAATGATCAAGCGTGTTCAGCGGAATGCCGAACCTCTGAGAGATGCACTGGCCCTGCACACAACCAATGTCGCCATGCCAACAGCTACTGAGCTGGAGAAACTGAAGAAGCTCGAGGCTGTGCTGGAGCACTGCAGGTAATTTATTGTGTATCCGTGCTGTGTGTGTATATCTGTTTGTTTAATAATCAAAGTAGGTCTGTGTCAGAACAGTAACGTTAATGATTGG
The DNA here is from genome assembly GCA_903064625.1 of Mallotus villosus. Lineage (NCBI taxonomy): Eukaryota > Metazoa > Chordata > Actinopteri > Osmeriformes > Salangidae > Mallotus > Mallotus villosus. The sequence continues at coordinate 130,630 of CAEFZP010002185.1, forward strand.
GTGTGTGTGTTTATGTGCATGCAGCTATGCATGTGTGAAATATATGAGTGAGAGAACTCTGTGTGAATTACAGTAGGCCTAACTAGTTCCCCACTAAAGTGCTTCTCTATATTATTGCAGGTATGTGTCTGAACTTCTGGGAGGAGAGAAGTTTGTGTCTTGCTCAGCGGTGCTGCCAGCATTATGTCATCTGTCGCGAGTGATGGAGGTCACTGAGGACGACCCAGCTTACATGATCAAGTTCAAGAAACCTTCGCAGCAGACATGGAAGGTCGCAAGGAGAAGACCAACATCACATGGCTGAGAGTTGCGACAGCACTTGACCCAAGGTCAGATAGCCATGCTTCATTCTTACACTCATCCTCATTCTCAGCATTGTTTCTCCCAGTGTGTTTGTTTTGTTAGGTTGCTTGCTTCTTTACTTTGTATTTTTGAATTTAGCACTGTAGAGATCGGGGTATTGTCGCAATTTTGTTATACCTGTACTTGTATTAAAGTTGCATTTCATTTCAAGGTTTAAGGACCTCAAGTGTCTGGGCAAACCTCACAGGGCTGAGGTGTGGGATGCGATCCGCGCCTTGCTCCTGGAAATGGAGAGGCCTGCACAGCCGGTTAACCAAGTCATGCCTGAGCCTCCTATGAAAAAACCAACTCTCATGCTTGCACACGAGTCTTCGTCTGATGAAGAGGAGGACAGTATTGAGCAATGTCTGGAGCGCTACAAGGCAGAGCCTCTTGCTGGCATGGATGACTGTCCCCAGGAATGGTGGTCCACACATGAAGGGGCATACAGTGAAATGGCCTGCCTTGCACGCAAGTACTTGGCAACACCAGCCACATCTGTACCATCTGAAAGGTTGTTTTCACTGTCTGGGCATGTTGTTCAAAAGAAGCGAGCTTCCCTGTTGTCTGAAAATGTCAACAGGCTTGTCTGTTTGAGTAACTGGCTCAAAGCAAAGAAGTAGTAGGCCTTTTATTGGTTACTGTTAATTCTTTCATATGTTCATTTTTTCTGAAATAAGAGGCTGGGTTGATGAGCCTCTGGTCAATAGAGAGTCCTAGTTTACCTTACATGTGCACTTTATTTTATTTTGTATCGCCCTATTTTGATCCCTTAGAAAGGGGTGTTGAAGGGGCTGTTTGTGTGAAAAGGTATGAAATTTAATTGTGTGAAATTGAACACTACATGCCAATGTTGTTTTCAATAAAAAAATATTTGCACAAAACAAGACGATCCACTTTTCCATGTTGATAGAGCATTAAAATGAGAACAAATAATGGGACAAAAAGAAATCAAGGGACATTTAGTATAGATAAAAATGTGCGATTAATTGCGATTAATCGCGAGTTAACTATGACATTAATGCGATTAATCGCGATTAAATATTTTAATCGTTTGACAGCCCTAGTTTCTACATATACAGATTTTTTTCTTTTTTTCTTTGTCGAAGCTCTTCATCATTGGGCCTATGTATCTCATCACCACGCGAGCATGACAGCGTCTGTCGACAGGCGTGGGGGTGTGTGGGGGGGGAGGGGGGCGCGAGGGGTGTGTGAGGGGCGTGGGGGGGAACCGGAGTGAACCCACCTGTTATGGGGGGCGGTCCGGAGGCTTGCATGGCGTAACCCTGCTGGGAGAAGGGCTTAATGCTGTGGAGACAAGACACAAGTGTTACTGACACCCTCTCTCCCCCTCGTGACCCCTGCCCCCCTCAGACACACACATGCACGCACACACACACACACACACACACACACACACCACACACACACACACACACACACACACACCTCACTGGCCTGGTTGACCTCTGTGGGTTCTGAGACATACAGCATGATGTGGTTCAGTTAATGGAGTCCGAAAGAGGACCGAAAACAAATATTTGATGACTAAATATATGATTTTCCACCGTTTGAAAAGTCGATCAGACTGATCAAGTTATATTCAGATGAACTTGAGTTAACCCCCAGGCTGGAGAATGTGGGTACCAGGAGAGGAAACATTTCTATCATATATGACTCAAGCAAACACTTCAAACACTAGGATGTAAGACTCACACACTATCGCACACACACACCCTCCCTAACACACTCCAAACCACACACACACACCATCCCCCCCCCCACACACACACCCTCCCTAACACACTCACACACACCATCCCACACAAACACACACCCTCCCTAACACAGTCACACACACAATCCCAAACCCCCACACACACACACACTAGCAACAAGTGGTTCCTTACTCTTCAGGTGCCCCTGGTTGTCCAGGAAGAGGGCCGTGCCAAAACTGCAGGAAAGAAGAAAACAACATGAACACCCTGGTTGGTCCACCTCCAGGTTCCCTCCTTGCGTGTCTCTGGGGGGGGGTGAGGCTGGAGGGACACTCACCCCTCCCGCGCCGGGGTACGCTGGCCTCGACAGGCCCTGCAGAGACATCTTGTTCTGGAAGGCCGTAGCAGAGATGATCTGGGCTGACGACATGCTAGCCATGCTCTGGAGAGCCTTGTCTTTGGCTGCCTGGTCCTACACACACACACACACACACACATGCACAGAGACACATACGCAGGCTTCAGTTTAGTAGCCTGGTGTTTTCCCGCTTAAGATGTGCCCCTCGAATTCGTCTTTCAGACGGGAAGTGAAAGGACGAAGCCAGATTGCCTCATCTACTCCATCTACCAACCTGATAAGGACAGAGGGAAGGGAGGAGGGAGGGTCTGTCTGATTTTGCAGTCAAGGGCCCTAGGGTCAACAGTAAGTTTTATTGCCTTGGCAGAGGCTAGGTGGTGTTGACAAGCAGCCCCATGTCTCTCCCGTTGTGAGGTCACAATGGGAGATTATGCGCAGGAGGCCACCGCCGAGCTAACGCTAACCAAAAAAAACCACCATGATGTCTCCTGGTAGGTGGCTGGCGTTCCTATGTATGGTGTTACTGTGTGTCTGAGCGCGGTGCGATGACTTCAGCAGTTTCCTAATCATTAGGGATGGAAAGCCCTCTGCGAGCAGCCCTCGCCGCAAGGCCACATTCTTGTCCCCAGAAGCGGCCAACACAAGGGCATAGCTGGAATACGGAGGGTACATCTGGTGGTGTTCTCCGTTACACCAAAGACGTATTTTAAATCTCTGTCGGAGGCCGACCCTGTGACCAACACTGGCCGTGCCAGCCGAGCCCCAATGGCTGCCGGCCAAGGTGACGGAGACCTGTGTGGCCTGGCGTGCGTGTGCGTGTGTGTGTGTGTGTGTGCACATAAGACTGACTGTCCCAGTATGTGTATGTGTGATTCGGGCATTTTGGATAAGTGTGCGTCTGTGTGTTTTAGTGTGTGTGATGTGTGTGTGATGTGTGTGTGATGTGTGTGTGTGCCTGCGTGCGTGCGTCCAAGGTGATAAACGTAAAAGGGAGAAAGCGCCGGGAAACAGTGAGGACAGAGTTTGAGCTCTCTCTCTCTCTCTCTCTCTCTATCTCTCTCTCTCTTCCAACTCTCTTCTCCTCAGATACTCACCCAATGAAATGCCTGGAAGGAACAATAAACATTCATTTGTCTCCTGACAAGCGCGTTTTGTGTTCATAACAGGGCACAGCAAGCCGCGGGCACACCGGTGCCTGTTTACTGAGACGAGTCATCGGGCATTCCACATAACATTCACATAAACGTGAAGATGCAATTAAGGAAAACAGCCACACTCAGTGTTGTCTTTCTGCGGGAAACCGAACTGAGAGATTCATTATTTGCAGATTAGCAGAAGTAATCCGCAATCCCCCCCTGACTAAAACCCATCCAGGATCGATGACGTGTTTCATGTTTTCGTGTTGACGTTTGTGAAGGGGTGTGGTTGGTTGTCCTTTCCTCTAACCTTGAGGGACGTCAGTGTCATGTAAAGCTCTCAAGCTTGGATCCTACTGGCATTGGCCAAGCTGCAGCACACAGGCAAACCAAGCACCTTCATCTACACACAGACCCCCTTCCTCTGGAACAGCCAGTCGCCCCAACATACGATACACACACAACAGCCAGGGCGATTGGAGATTCCCAAAATACTCAGTACACATTTAGCACTGTAGCAACCACAGAACTGGAATGATTATGTCTTTACTAGGGTTTGTAGCGTTGGGAATATAGAATGTGTATGGTAGACAAGGAGCAGGGCAGTGGGGTGTGTCCCAGGATGCAGTGCACAGGTGAGGGAGCAGGGCAGTGGGGTGTGTCCCAGGATGCAGTGCACAGGTGAGGGAGGCAGAGAGACTCACGTAGCGTACCTTGAGCTTCACCTGGATCTCTCGGGCCTTCCGGCGAGCCAGCACCTGGATGTGGCTGGAGACCTGGGGACAAGGAGAGGGGTGAGACTCCGCCCCTGACCGCTCACCTGGCTAACGGACGCTTAGCCACCTCTGTCAGACCAACATCAGAGGTTCATCAGCTTTAAAAAATGCTGCGCTGACTGGATGTCTGGTATATTTCCCTAAATAGTTCTAGGTAGATTTTATAATGGAGAAAGGCTACAAACCAGCAGATGTCGTGTGTGTGTGTCCAATCTCTCAACCCTTTATCCAACCCTAATCCCAGCCAGTCCATCCTCTCAGAGAATCAGAATTAGCTTTATTCGCCATAGGTTTACACAAATATGGAATTTACAGTGGCAGGAAGGTGCAAACAATAAACACATACGGATCTTAAATTAAAAGTAAAAAAGTACAATAGTGTAACTCATTTTAGGAACTAAAAATGGAAACCAAATGAAAATCTTTCCCCCCTCTCTGTTCCATAACCTCCCACAGCGGGACACAGATACACCCCCAGTCACTGTATATCACTCAGGGCTCTGGGATGTCACTCAGTCAGGGCCCCTAGATGACTCACCCCCTCATCTAGATAGGGTTCCAACACCACCCCCCAAACACCTTCTTTTCTCTCCTTCTCTCTTTCCCGCCTTCCTTCCCTCCCTCTCTCCCTCTCCCTTTCTCCCTCCTCTCTTTCCCCACCCCTCTCTCCTTCTCGATCCCCCCCTTCCTAGTATAAATCCCTGCTTCGTGCTCTCCTAACGAGCCCTCCACCTCACACCCCTCCACCACACGAGGTGGCGAACGAGCACACCGTCACCTGATCCTACAGCATCTGTGCATCGGGCTCTGCGCCCTCAATCACTCTGCACATGCACTCAGCCTCGGGGTGACATGGGGGAGGGAGGGGGCAGAAAAAGGACAGTTAGGGGAGAAGTTAGGGAGGAGATGGGGAGAGATAAGGGGTAGATATGTGGGACAATGGAGGGAGAGGGGGGATATAAGGAGAAACTGGAGGGAGAGACGGGTGATGGAGGAGACAGGAGATCTTGGAGTAGGGTGGGGTGGGGGGGTCTTCTGGTACAGAATGACTTCCACGCTCTCATGGTTCCCCTCAACATCTCTCTGTAACCCTGGTGACACACACCACCACCAACCAGGAACAAGAGGAGGCGCTGGGACAGGACAGATGGGGAGGGAGGGCGGGGCAGGGCGGGGAGGTGTTGGGGAAACAAAACGAACGCACCTGCTTCCTGGTTCGCGTCTTGCCTGTGCGGAGTTTGATGTACCGTGCAATCAGCTCGTTCCGTCCTGCAGGAGGACAGAAATATCAAGACACTTAGGGATTTAGAAATGTTTTTTGGGGGGGGGTTGAAGGGATGGGGGGGTGCAGGGGGGTGCGGGGATGGAGAGGCATGGATGGGGGGGTGCAGGGATGGGGGTGCAGGGATGGGGGTGCAGGGATTGGGGGGCAGGGATGGGGGGGGCAGGGATGGGGGGTTGTAGGGATGGGGGTGCGGGGATGGGGGGATGCAGGGCCAACAACTGTTGTTCAAACAACTCACTAAACACTGAGAAGAAAAAAATGTTTCTGTTTTAATAACAAACTGCACCATAAAGTGGCCCAGAAGGTGTAACTGTGACTGCAGAAAGAACATCATCAGGAGAACAGAGCACCCTGACAGAACATCCACAAGAGAACAGAGCACCCTGACAGAACATCCTCAGGAGAACAGAGCACCCTGACAGAACATCCTCAGGAGAACAGAGCACCCTGACAGACAGAACATCCTCAGGAGAACAGAGCACCCTGACAGAACATCCTCAGGAGAACAGAGCACCCTACAGACAGAACATCCTCAGGAGAACAGAGCACCCTGACAGAACATCTCAGGAGAACAGAGCACCCTGACAGAACATCCTCAGGAGAACAGAGCACCCTGACAGAACATCCTCAGGAGAACAGAGCACCCTGACAGAACATCCTCAGGAGAACAGAGCACCCTGACAGAACATCCTCAGGAGAACAGAGCACCCTGACAGACAGAACATCCTCAGGAGAACAGGGCACCCTGACAGAACATCTTCAGGAGAACAGAGCACCCTGACAGAACATCCTCAGGAGAACAGAGCACCCTGACAGAACATCCTCAGGAGAACAGAGCACCCTGACAGAACATCCTCAGGAGAACAGAGCACCTGGACAGAACATCCTCAGGAGAACAGAGCACCCTGACAGAACATCCTCAGGAGAACAGAGCACCCTGGACAGAACATCCTCAGGAGAACAGAGCACCCTGACAGACAGAACATCCTCAGGAGAACAGAGCACCCTGACAGAACATCCTCAGGAGAACAGAGCACCCTAACAGACAGAACATCCTCAGGAGAACAGAGCACCCTGACAGACAGAACATCCTCAGGAGAACAGAGCACCCTGACAGAACATCCTCAGGAGAACAGAGAACCCTGACAGAACATCCTCAGGAGAACAGTACACCCTGTCAGAGAGAAGCTGTTTACTGAAGCTACCAACTCATAATCAGTCGGCTGGGTGGTTCTGGCTGCACCAGTTACATTTAGTCATTCAGCAGACGCTCTTATCCAGAGCGACTTACAGTAAGTAAAGGGAGATTCCCCCGAAGCAAGTAGGGTGAAGTGCTTTGCCCAAGGACACAATGTAATTTGTCACTGTCGGAAATTGAACCGGCAACCTTCTGATTAATAGCCTGATTCCCTAACCGCTCAGCCATCTGAGTCCAATTACCACGACTACACTTAAGAGCACAGCTGGGAAGGGTGGCCGAGTGTGTGTTCTTTATGAGTGTGTGTTCTGTATGTGTGTGTGTTCTGTATGTGTGTGTGTTCCGTTTGTGTGTGTGTGTTTGCAAGGCATACATTTGTGTGTGTGTTTGAAAGGCATGCGTGTGTGTGTATCTGCAAGGCATTCGTGTGTGTGTGTGTAATGCTGCAACACTGTGTGTGTGTGTGTGTGTGTATGTGTGTGTGTGTAATGCTGACAGACAGGTCACAGGACACATGGATCAGGTGTAGGGACAGGTCATGCCATGCCTGTCACTGGCTGACTATTCGATCACTGTCATTGGTGGAGCAGGTGAATGGGCCAGCCACGCGATCTCTGTCATTGGTGGAGCAGGTGAATGGGCAAGCCACGCGATCTCTGTCATTGGTGGAGCAGGTGAAGAGGAGGGCCATGCGATCTCCTTGCAGCTCAGGTCTGGCAGGCTCCAGCCTCGCGCTGCTGACAAACAGGTCCAGGAGAGGCAGAGAGGCAGCTGGTGTGAGTGTCAATGTTTATAGAATATGCCTCGACGCTGCTGTAAATCTTCGGCTTGTTCCCGCAGTCCCTGCTCTGGTTACTGGGCCCTGGGCTTCGTGCAATTGTCATGTGACCTTTCACCTTCTCTGACCAAGGGGACACACATGGGCATTGAAACACACGTGCTGGTACACTCACTCTTTGTTCTGCGCACACACACACACACACAGCTATTGAGAGAGTAACAGGAGGAGTAACACACACACACCCTGGGACGTGGAAGAGATGAACTCTGCGACACCTCTTAAACACAGTAGTTTTCCCCCCTCTCGCTCCAGACCTCCACGTGGAGGAACACAGAGATCAGTCACGACAGGCTCCATACTAACAGCCAATCAGGAGCCGAGGCCGCGACCCAAGCAGCCAATCAGAAGGCCAAGGTAGAGGGGGGAGACAGGAAGCAGGACTCCAGGACGGCAGGCAGTAAAAGTGATCGCATTCGGAGCGGAATGCAAAACATGGTTTATAAGGTGCTCGTGTGAGCTGCGATGAGGGGGTGTAGGATTCTAGCAGATGCCGTCGTCTGTGCGGAGATAACTTTCCACTTATCGACCTGGGGAGAGTGTGAAGGTTTCACTGGGTGACTGGTGACACGCAGGCAGACGCCCGGCTGGGCCAGCAGCTGTGGGAGGCAGGAGGTTGGTGAGCAGGAGCCAGTGTGCTGCTGGAGTCATGGGACGAGATGTGGAGGAGCTGAGGGTCATGAAGGAGGAGGAGAGAGTGGTGTGGATGAACACGCACGCAGGCACGCACGCCCGCGCGGGCCACACACACACACACAGCTGAAGAGCTCCTTTTGTGTCGGGGCTTTTGTGGACTTAAAGCCCTCTCTCATTCCCTGTCTGCTCCTGCTATACACACACACACACACACACAGAGACACACACACACACACAGAGACACACACACACACAGACACACACAGACACACACACACAGAGACACCACACCACACACCACACGAGAGACACACACAGAGACACACACACACACACAGACGACACACACACACACACAGAGAGACACACACAGACGACACACACAGAGAGACAGCAGACACACACACACACACACACACACACACAGACACACACACACAGACAGACACACACACAGAGAGAGACACACACACACACACAAGACACACACACACAGACAGACACACACACAGAGACACACACACAGACCCCAGCCACAGCATTCATTCGTTCTCAATCTTATTTTCATTTCCAGGCTGGAGCTTCTGGAGCGTGAAGTGTTTATCAGAAGGGGCACTTGGTCTGACGATTGTTTGAGGACATAAATGTATATTTCTTTAATCCCTTCGGATTAAGAAAGTGCTCCACTTTTCTTGGGCGGTTTGTAATTGCAGACCTGAAATCCTGGAAAGACTTTTGGTAGGTGACTTCAGGGCTGCAGGAGGGAATGTATGTCAGGTCAGGGCTGTGAGTCCAGATCACCTTGCTTAACCTCACAGACCTCGTCCATATCTGAATCCTGGTGGTAAGAATGATGACATCACTATGAATCGTGAATCGTGACGATAATAGGTCTAATCATGTATATTCGTGACACTATGTAAAGCCCGTCTGTTAAACAGAGGCAGCAGATGTTTTCAGAATGATCCCAGAGCTGATCACAGAGCTGCCCCTCTCTGTTTCCCCAGCCTCTCTGGTCTGCCCCTCTCGGTGTCCCCAGCCTCTGGTCTGCCCCTCTCTGTGTCCCCAGCCTCTGGTCTGCCCC